>JACWQW010000073.1:0-207041 GCA_014849355.1 Cryphonectria radicalis | reverse complement strand
CTCTCTCTCTCTCTCTCTCTCTCTCTCTCTCTCTCTCTCTCTCTCTCTCTCTCTCACACACACACACACGTCCTTCTGGTTGGGGAAGGAAAAAGGAAGGAAAAAAAAGAAGAAAAAAAGATCCGGGGGGGGGGACATCCCAGCATCGTGTAGGAGCGCCGACGAAATCACAGCTGTATTGCCTTGTGTCACGGCGCCGGATGAGGAGGATGATCGTAGCCAGCCAACACTGCACTCTACTCCCTTTTCTTTTTCTTTTCTTTTCTTTTCTTTTCTTTTTTGGCCAGTTGCTTTCTTGATAGAAGTAAGTATATAGTACTAAGTATTAATACAGAAAAGACGAATTCTTCTTGTTCAGTGCTGTAGATCCCATATCCACGCCGTAAGCCTGACCACAGCCATCACCAAGGCCACCACACCACCCGCCACCGACCACGACGACGCCCTCATCATCATGATTATCACCAAGCCAGAAAGGGCTGGACCAAGACGACGAAGACGACGATGACGATGACGACGACGACGACAATGACACCACCCCCACCCCTCCATCTTTCAACAACCCGAGTCCGTCGTCAGACAACACAACCACGCTACCCCCCATCCCCATATCCATCTTGTCCCACCGCTGCCCAGCCCGCGACCCAGCCCACCACCCCACCACAAACCCAACCCCGACCAGCACCAGCGCCGACAGCCCCGTCAAGAACACCTGCCCCCGCATCACGGCGTCCGGGTCAATCCACCGCCTGCTGAACCGCAGCCTGCCCACCCGCATGTAGAACAGCTCCGTGGCCAGCTCCTCGCCCTCGCCCGGGCACGGCAGCTCCGGGCAGCTTCGTGGTTTCGGTTTCTCTTCGAGCCTATTTGGGGGGGTTCAGGAACGGAAGGAGAAAGAATGGTTGGTCTTTTCTTCTTCTTCTTCTTGTTTTCTTGTTTTCTTTTTGTGTATCTTCACACACATCTCTCTCTCTCTCTCTCTCAACTCCTTTACTCACCGTAACCCACATGTCATTCCTCTCGGTCAGCCTGCGCCCCGGAAAGAGGAAGATAGAAGGTTGTGTGTATATAAAAGGGAATGCAGTCGGGGAAAGAGACGAGGAGAGACGAGGGAGAAGGAAAGAAAAAAAGAAAAAAGAACAAAAGACAGCACTTACACGAGGCTCAGCGTGAGATCCCCCCCAATCTTGGCCTTCAGCTCCAGCTCCACGTTCAGGTCCAGCCCGATCTGCAGCTTGGCCGGCTTCTTCCCGCCGCCGCCGCCGCCGCCTCCTCCCCTACCCGGCAAAGGCGGTATCTTGCCGAACCCTGTTCCCCCTGCTTCCACCGGCGCGATTGCGTTCGCATTCGCTGCTGCCCCTTTGTTGTTGTTGTTGTTGTTGTTGTTATTCCTCCTCCTGCGCCTCCGCCGGCCGCTGCTCCTGGTGTTGTTGGTGCTGACGCTGCCCACACCCGTGCCCGCCGACGAGGAGGCCGCTACCGAGGCCGCGTCGTTGTCGATGCGTAGGTTGGACATGTCGATGTTGAGGCTGTTGGCTGCGGGGTTGGTCCTTGTTACCGGCACGGGTCCTCCTGGACCGCCGCGGCCACGACGGGGCTGGGGCGAGGTGGTGGTGGTGGTGTTGGTGGGGGGGGATTTTGGACGAGTGGCTGTGTCTGGGGCGGACATCTTTTGAGGTTGTTTTCGTTGGTGGTGGTGTTGGTGATGGAGGGGGGAAAATGTGTCGATTTCGACTTGGGCCTGCTCGTCAATGTTGAAGTTCAGATCGATGTGGTCAACGGCTTCAGCAACACCTAGGAGGAGGTCGTTCAAAGAGGAGCAGCGACCTGATGAGATGGTAAAGAATCAAATGAACATTTCCTACACTGGTCTGAAATTATGGGGAAAAAGGTAAGTTGGGACGAGGAGATCTTAGTCTACAGGCACGTCCGAGCAGGGCCTCCTCAATCTTATAAACAATACACATCTTTTTCAACTTTTTTTTTTTTTTTTTTGTATTATGTGGCAAACTACTGAAGTGGCTCCTTAACCCCCCCCCCCCAGGAGTCAGGTCATTTTGCATCTAGAACGCCCCCCCCCCCCCAATCTAGCCCGTTGGAGGGGGATGTGCTGCTGCTTTTACCGCCTAGGCGCTACATCACGTAGACGTGTTGGCTCACAGACTTGTTGTGGCGACGGTAATCGTGCTATTTTCTGGGGTCTTGAGACACGCGCTGCAGGGGCTGTGACACTCAAGCGTGCGCATGGGGCGGACAACCGTCTTGAAACGCGTCTGGACTGGGGAGGGGGAGGGCGCATCTACAATGGTCGTTTCGAAACTCGTAGTTAGACGGAAAGCGGATCAAAGGATTTGAACAGCATAGTGGATTGTTTGATCTTTCATTACAATGTAGAGAGATGTTAAATCTTAATTACTTTAGGAACGAAGAACGACGGGGAATTATCTTTGTGTTGATATTTACTTTAAATATCCATCGGAACCCCCCGCCCCCCCCCTTTTTCTTTTACCACCGAAAAAGAAAAGAAAAGAAAAGAAAGAGAAGAGGTCAAGACAAAATAAAAAGAATGTCTATCCTTTTGATCCTGTCATGGTCTCAGCCACTGGACTAGCAGTCGAGTACTCCTAATAAAATTGTTATTTTGAGACACTCGAAACATTTGGTTCAATTCATGGATGTAGTAGCACTTCCAGGTCACCGCCAACCCGCCTCAAGGTAATTTATCAGTCGCTATCTGAAGGCTACTTCTGATCCTATTTACTAGAAGACTTACTGCAGCCTGAAGCGAGTAAAATTTAAATTTCTGATGGTCATTAAAGTCTATCTCCATGCCGTAGCAGTGTTCAAGACTTCATGGCCTCGCTAGCCGCCCCAATCCTCAAAGGGACAATTAAGAAAGTATGACATGTGGATGTTTTTTGTTCAAATTAAATTTAACATGATATCAATGTCACTGGTCCTTTCGAACAATATACTTGATGTTCAGTAGCCCTGAATGGTAGCCCTACTTGCCAATTGTTGATTAAGGACAACCGACCTCTAAGCTGAACCTTATCACCAAATATCGGCAAGTCTCAATTTATGATGCCAGCAGATACTATTGTGTATATTAACGCAGGAGGCAGCCCTGGAGGGCGCTGATGCCTAGATCCCAAGACAGTAATTACTGGCAGTTTCACACTGTTTGTGTCTTCTCTTTGCGGTACAACAAAGTCATTGCTGCTTGCTACTGACGTTCATCTACGTCCGTAGACGGCTACATTTCATGAACCGTACTTGATCCCCTCGTGGCCCCACCAGCACTGGTTGAACACGGTGTTGAACGGATACTCTGTTGGCTTTTGGAAAGATTAAAGCCGAAATTCAGTATGACTGAGTCCGCAAAGCGGACCGAGCAGGTTGCATGTGGAATGAACAATTCACCACATAGCCTCGGGGGAATAGTCGGTTCGCTTAATGAAGTCGATGTGGTCCGCCTTTGCCTAACACTGTAGACCCTTGTGTATCAATACAGGTGACCTTTGTCCTCCCCCATCCGGGAAGCTGACGGCATCTCCATCACTGCTGTCGTCTTCAGGTGGACCTAGACCCCGAGACATATATCGTGGAGTGATTTCGAGCCGTTGGTCTAGGGGCCACAAGCATATGCACAAGCGAGGTGAGTATCCATTTCTCGGCATGGGCATGTCGCTCATGGTCCAGTAATGATCAAGCTCAACTCACCAGAGTGAACAAACTCTGAGGCCTGGGGACCAGTTGCATATAAAAAGACCATGGCAATGCTCATATCTGATGCGTCACTTACCTGAACGACTTCTGCAGTCCACTCTACGCACCCCAGCCTACATATCTCCTGTTCAGAGGTATCAACATTGAACGACAATGAAGCTGACTCTGATGTGCTTCTTGCTCCTGGGCGCGGCTTCGGCCAGTCCCATCAGCGACACTGCAGCGTGTGAGAACGGGCTTGAGAGTACTCGGGCTGTCTCCGACGCTGTCGCTCTGGACTCTGAGGATCATGCCCATCACCACTGGAACGGGTCTCGCCATCATGCTGAGGCCAAACATCATCATCACGAGCATGAACATGAGCATGAACATAAACATGAACGCGGACATGAACGTGAGCATCACCATGAACATGAGCACGGGCATAAACACGGACACGAGCATGAGCATAAACATGGACACGAGCACGAGCATCACCATAGGCCCGAGCCCCCACCTCACCATGGAATCGAGCCTAAAGCCCACCATGCACCTGAGCGTGTAAGTCTGCGACCTTCATTTAGCAAGCTCTTCTGTCACAAACGGACAGGGCTAATTTATCACCATGCAGCGCAAGAGTTATGACCACTTTGACGAACATTGTCCGTGTGCGCATGACTACTACAGCGAGTTTGATGAAGATGATTATTTCACTGGTGGCGAGGGCAGCGAGGGAATCGTACCGCCTTGGTTCGAACAGGAGTCTCCTGAACTCTGGGAGGATGAGGAAGATGAGCCGTACGACAAATTTAGTCCGTTCATCGTTGATGATTATACTGATTAACTGGTGGGTCCCCTCTGTGTCTCGATCACATCTAGGACCGACCAAAGGGTCGTCAAGGGGCTCAGTCATCATGTGATTCAACGAGTGGTCTGCAGGAGAAATAACATAGTAAGCCTACATGATTACTTTGTAGGTGCTTAACTATGTTGCTGCAGACTGAAGAATAGAGAGTACCAATTCCTATCACGCCGGATTCTTGTCTTGCCTTTCTCTAATTCACCATCCTCACGGATTGAGCATCAGGATCATGATTACCCATAGCCGTACTGCTCCACCAACGTCATTCCATGACTTCGCATCATAGTTTGCGCCTTTGCATCTCCCCTTCATCAGCAATGTGCCCTGTAAAGAAAACGGACGACTCATACTAGGTCTAAGCCCTCCAGGAATCCACGAGAGTAGTCTCGCCTGAAAGGTTCCTCCCCTCTTCACCTTACACAGTGACGAAGCCGTCAGACAAAGCGCACCAACCCGCGCATCACAGATTGATTTCGATGAACCCATCCTTTTTCAGGTGTTCCTTTTCGGCCACACACCACTTCCAGTTGCCCACGCACACCTGGCGCACCAGTCTGGCGAGACGGTCCCACTGATCCCGCTCGCACCTGTTGCGCTCGAGCTGCTCCGCATCACCGCCCTTGGTCTCGAACGAGCGGTCAGCAGCGAGCAGCTTCGCATTGTAGTCGAAGAAGCGGACGGCCTCCTGGATCTCCCTGCACACCTGAGCAATGGCGTCTTTGAGGTTGTAGGTGGTGGAGTACTTGATGGCGACGGCGTTGAAGAAGTTCTTGTTCTCCTGTGAGAAGAAGTCATGTGAGGGTTAGTCGAGGGTTGTCCGATTTCCAGACGCGCGCGCTGGGGGTCAGCTCAATCTTGATACGAAGGCAAGCTGGACGTACCAGGTCCTTGTCGAGGAAAAAGAGATCCTTGGTGAGACGACAGATCAGGTTCGCCGTCCGAAGGAGACTGTGCCACTCGTGGTACAAACGTGTGTCGGCGAACTCGCCGGCGGTGTATCTGTAAATGAACATAATTAGTTATGACTCAAAGTCCTTTTCCAGCCAAACCTTTCCTCATAGGATGGGGGGGTACCTTACGGGATGCAGCTCAGAGTCGGACTGATGTTCTCCCACCAAGAGTGGAAGGTCAAGCACTCGTCCCAGGACGGGATGGTCACGCGCGCCTGCAACTCAGCCTTGGTGCCCATGGTCGACATCCAGTTGATAAGGTGAGTTTTCAAGCAGGCTTGAGACGCTGTAATGTTGTTTATTGTCAGCAGGGAGGTACTTATTGGCAGAGAGGGCGTTGCTGGGTTGGCCAGAACTCACCATCAGTGAGGTTATACTTCATATAGATCAGGAATCTGCGGAGGCTCGCGACCTGCCAGCCGATTCCCTGGGTGAGATCTTCCAGCTCACGTATGTCTTCATGCCGTACTGAGCCCTCCAGGAACAACTCCACGTAGCGCTGGTTGTCAGTGATCCACTGATCGAGCTCTCCATCTTGCGTTCTACCCTTGATCTTGTCTCGAGCCATGCCGCAGGTGTGGGCGTCCCATGTGGTCTCCTAGACCATCAAGTACAACACCATCTGCAGCTGTTTCAAGGTCGTCGAGCTGACGGTACTGTGGCAGGAGCGTTAAAATATTTTCGCTGAAGAGTTGCATCCATGAAAGAGAGGGGCCGCCGGGGGGGGGGGGTCAAGAAGCTTACCGGTAAACGAAATCGACGGGATTCACGTTGAACACCAATTGATGACGCTTTTGTTCGTCAGGTATCAGGCTGGCGTGTCCGGTTAGCTGGTTTCAAAAGAAATTTGAAGGGATGAGTGACCACATACTTTGGGAGCTCGTAATTGAAGGTCTCGGCCAGTTCACTCTTCACGTCGTCAATGTTGTGGTTCCCATCGTACCAGCAAGGGAAGAAGTCATCAAGGTCCGGGATCTGGACCTTCTTGCCCTTGAGCAGTGAGCGGAATCCGGCAGCCAGGTCCTTGAGCTTCTCCGCCTTGACGGTGAGCATCAGACGGTGCTCGTTCTGAATGGTAAGCTGTTCAGTGGCGGCTGCGTCGACCCCGGCCTGTTCAAGGTCCTTGGATGCCTCACCAGCATAAGAACGCGAGTAGGCAGGGTTGTAAAAAGCGGGCTTATAACCTCGTGCCCGCAGCTTAGCGCGCTCGATTTCTTTTATGCTTGGGCGATGGTAGACGGCCACCTGGTCTGGGCGGTTCAGGACCTTGCGCACGTTGACTTTGGGACGCTTGTGGCGTGCCCTCGTGCTGTGAGCCTCGTTTGCCTTGCGTGGCAGTGGTAGAAGCGCGGGGAGCAGGGCGTGACCCTTCTCTTCAGAGTCCTTGTCGACGCCAACCACCTCCATCTGTATTACATCGCCATCGTGATCGACAGGGACTTTCTCGGTCTCGGGGGCAGCTTGAGAAGCATCGACTGCGTTGCGTGGGCTGCTGGGTTTGTGCTCGACCTCTGTCTGGCCTTCGTTCTGACGAGGCTGCACACGCTCCCCTGCTGGCTCATTGGCAGATGTTACGGGAGAGGGAGAAGCAGGATCGTTGTTGTGGTTGTGGGTGAGTGGCGGGTTGTTGGCTTGCACGGGAGCTTCTTGACGACCACGTGCTTGGATCGGCATCAACCCTAGGGTGTAGACAGGATAACGATCAACAAACTTGGATAGCCCCCATCGTTGAACGCGAAGGGGCCAAGGGAATCGACCTTCCTGTGCGATTCCGCGCACGAACTCCAAGACGAAGGTCGTCTCGATGATTGGACCGGCCGTGGTGACGACTGGCAGCTGGACGAGGCAGGTGGGGCGCGGGGACTGCCCGTCAGGAATGACACGGAACCACTCGAAATTGGGAGGCTCCTGTGGGACGTAGACAGAGTCCACCATCTGGCTGCTGGCGCAAAGCCGAGGTGAGCCCATAGGCCATGCGAGTCCAGTTCGAGGAGGGACTGGTACCAGGGCAGGGAAAGGTCGCACGACGATGGAAGTCGCCTGGTGCTCGTGTGAAGTCATCGTTGTGTGCACGCGTAGCCTGTTTCCCAACTCTTTGGGAAACGAGGTTCGAAGGGTAGAAGGAGACGAGATGCTTGAAGGAGGAAACGAAAACAGCGGTCTTGTGAGGAGTCCCCAGGTCTTGTTCAGACGCGTCCGCGTCTCCAGAACGGTGCGTTTGTGGGTGGGGAAAAAAGAGAAAGAAGAAAGTGAGCCAGACTGGTGGGTCAACAAATAACTAAGGGAGATTCTGGAGAGGCAGCTGATGCAGGTGAATGGACAAACAGGCAAGGGGATGATGAAGGGGAGACGACGGCCGATGGGAATTGACGGGGACAAGGGTAGGGAGCCAAGCCAAGTGAAAGGGGGAGAGAGCTGAGGAGGGGTTGACAAGGGCGAGGGTGTCAAATAGAGATAAAATGAAAGTCCAAGAATATATCATGACATACTGAGGATATGTGGAGAGGGGTGCAGGAGGAGGGGAATGGCCTGGACGAGGCCAGAAGGTGAGGGCAATAAATGGCTTGGTGATATTGCATGGGAAAATAGAGGCAAAGAAAAGGCATGAATAACATGGACACATACCATCAGGCAAAGGAAATGAAGACAATAGGATATAGGAAGAACTTGGAAGCAAGGAGATTCATGGAGTACTAAATGAGTCTGGCTTTGAATAGAGTTCCCAAGGTTGCCATGATGAAGAGCCTGCCGCCTATAACATTAGTTTGGGACTTCAAGTTACTACTAAACTCCTGCCAAAAGGGACTGAAGTATGTAGGCGTAACAGTTGGTTCTAGAATGCATAAAGCGATGTATCAAACTTGGGTATTTATTTAGATCGGGAGTGCTTTGGTCGTTTACAATCTATGGATGCTCATGTGTTTTTGTTATGTAACACTGTATACTTGAGTAACATAAAATTTTTTAGCTGTAAGCAGCTCTAGCAAGACTTCTCCAGCTAGTGATATACTCAAGGGACAATGAACAGAAGCTCACTATAGAAAATCAGGCGAGCTTGTTTAAGTATTCAGAAGCTTCCGCTGTGCCTCGAACCAATCTTTGGATACAATGTCTCGAGTGGAGCATTAATGTTAAGATATACATATGTTCCTTTTATTAATACAGTCTTTTAAATTCATCGTGCTTGTTATTTGCATATGGCACATGCATGATATCAAAGCACATCGCAAGCTCAGTCAAAGGATCCATAGAAGTTATGATTAATTGCTAATACACAATGAAACTTGGGAGTGGCATAGTCTATTTATATTACCAACCTCGAGAGTTTGTGTATTCTTTTATTTTCCAATTGCCATGTAATAAAAAACATTTCGATTTATCTTACGCTGCTCTGTAAGCATGTAGTAGCAGACTTCAGTTGACCCATTGCTGGGCATCGAGGCTGCAGACGAGAGAGAGAAGGAGGGTGGGGGGGGGGGGTGGCTGATCCCAGGTTTGATACTGCCCTTCCAGGTTCCTACAGCCCAGGATTCTCAGCTACCTTACTTATTGTCTCACCTTCTTACACCACCTCTTTCAACTGGATTTTCTGTGAATGCTCGAAGAAGCACAATCATTTAGTGTGTTCGGATGCATTGTATGTAGTATGGTTCTGGCATGAATCTTGAGGTCGTTAATGTAGAGAGTCATCTCCCAGGTCCCATCTTTCATTGATTACAATACATTGATTGATATTTGATAGGTAATGACTGCAGTCACCAACCTCTTTGGAAGAGACATGCCAACTTCTTTGCCAGTGCAAAGGGTGTGTAGAGGGACTATTTCTGTCCTAACCACTGCTGCCTTGGACTTAACTCGTCTCGATATCCAAGAACTCACAATGAAAGGATTCCTGCCTCTGATCCAGACAGATTAGATATTAATACTCAACACGAAAGCCTCACACACCGTACAGCAGCAGGTTTCAGCTCAAGCACACCAAGCCTGAATCCGCACACACACACACACACTCTCTCTCTCTCTCTAAAGCCGGCCGTGAAACGATCCTCTCATCCCGAATGGGAAAATTATTGCTACACCGATGTCACTGTGGCGCTCGTAGGATCAGATCGACTCGTGCCACAGGCGCCTCCTCCCTAAGCGAGCGACGTGCGAGATTGACAGCTGCCGTGTTCGATCCCCACCCCCCCCCCCCTTCCCCCCAAGAGAGCAGACGCACACACGCCGGGACGTGTTAAGCACGTATTGGTCTGGCCGTACATTCATCAGTAAACGATATATCACCTAAACAGTAATAATAATGCACCCTGCTTTGTGACGGCCAACTAAGCCAACTGGCGCCCCCCCCCCTCTTCTCTCCCCCTGGCCCCTTCTTTTTTTCTTCTTCTCCCTTTTTCTTCTTTTCCTTTGTTCTTTTTATTTTTATTTTTTATTTTTTTTTCACGCCCCAGATAATCGAAAGACGATCCCGCACGATGACCCCCCTCTCCCCGGCCACGGCAAAGGCATGACCCATGCATGACCTGCAGGTAAGAAAGCATGCAGCCGATCGCCGTGGCGAGACGAGGAAGGAGATTTTCGGACGAACCCTGCATATTTACTTACTTGCATGCATAGCGGACCTTTTTTTTTTAAAAAAAAAAAAGAAAAAGAAAAAAGAGGACATATGCTGAAGAGCCAGTGAGCATGGTACGTACGTACTAATATGCATGGTCACGGCTCACTCGCCCGCGCACTCGCAGATTTGCAGCGTGGCGTGATGTGGCTGGCTCACCCCAGTGCCACCCTCCCCTTTCCCCTGCCTTTTTTTCCTCCTTTCTTTCTTTTTTTTTCCCCCTTCCTTTATTCTATTCTGGCCCTGGGCGCTTGCTGCGGCGTCTCGAAGTTCCAGGGAGGGTGTGTGGGTGTGGTGCTGCACCCTGTAACGGGCAGCGGGCCGCGTGGCGAGGGGGTTGGTTGGTTGATTGGGTTAGTTAGTGTTGTTGTGTACATGTTCATGTTGTTGGGTTGATTGATTGCAAGTGAGCTGCTTGGTGAATCTCTTTCTCGCTCCTTTTTGAGTGCGTGCGTGCGTGCGTGCGTGCGTGCGTGTGTTCCTCGTATAATTACTGTGGTGTTAAGACGGTGGGGCCGACTTTTTGCGCAGAAGTAATCTGTGGCTTTTGAGTAAAGTTTCACCAGCCCACCAGACCAGATACTTAATTACTGACGGGATGGTGTGAAGTGAGTGTGATGATTACGTATGCTGGCCCTTGTGTGAAAGGTGAGACCTGTCTGAGATCTTTTCTTGTGTGAGGGTAGTACTAGTTGCTCTGATGCTCCCAAGTGGTTGTTATTGACATGTTATTTAGGATAAACTCACTGTGCAGAGTGAGAGTGGTACTTAAAGGGGAGGGGGGGGGGGCTTGTCGTTGTCCACAAGGGTTGTAGTCGTGATGAGAGAGACGCGTTTCAATTGCAGTCTTGGGATTTGCAGGGACAGAATCAGGGAATTTTGATGATTGTTATTTGCGGCCTACTACTACGATATATTACAGAGTCCTATGTAGTGGTTCGCTTCACACAGATGAAACCATCCATACATCCCGTGTCAATATCGGAAGCAGATAGACTTTTGGACGGCGAGATACTTGTTCATTAGTCCACGTGCACGATTGAGGGGGGGGGGGAAGTAAGAGGGAAGAGGAAAAAAGACCAGAACATTGCCCCCCCCCGGGCCCACCACGACGAAGGGCATGAAGAAGAGTTCAGATAAGCTTATGCCCTTATTAAAAGACAACACTGCATTGCATTAAACAACAAAACTCTAGGGACACGTTTCAGTGGAAATTTGGCTAAAAGCCCAACCAGCGGTTCAGCTGACCGACCGCCCATGCATGAACAACCTCAGCAGCAGCCCGCTCGGCCTGTTCGAGGGCCGGTCGCGAAGTCTCTTTCATCTTACTATCGTATGAAACAAATCCTGCCGTGGCGGCCGCCCAAAAGAAGCAAATCTGGCCTGCTGCTGCTGATGCTGCTCTGTCCGTGCCAAGCAAGAAGAAGACCAGGTCCAGTCGCGTAGGAACCTTTACTGACATACAGCCTGGGGTCACCTGTCAAGACGAAGAAGAGAGGGGGAGGGAGATAAAAAAAATAAAATAAAGTAATAGGGTCAGTTTGACTCAGCGTGCCAATTGACAGATGTCACCGTCTCGTGTTGATTGACGCTACTTGACGTCGGGCACGTGTTGGTGAAGCGCTAGCCATTAGGCTGACCTCCCCCCTAAAGCAGGCGTGGCAGGCTCTAAATGCTTCCCACCCCCCCCCGGGCGGAAGGAAATTAAGAAGATCCCGGGGATCCCAGCCACCGTGGGCTGCGTGGGTACTCCCTTCCGGCCAAGATTTTCTTCCTCTTTTCACTTTTCACTTTTTTTTTTGTCCCTTCTTTACCTCTCTTTATCTTTTTTTCTTTTTCTTTTTCTCTTATCCCCCTTGCAAAACCCGTCCATGCAAACATCCAGCCTCTGACGAGGTTTATCCCCGGGGGAGAGGGGGTTTTGAATGGTTTGTGTGGTTTTGCAGGCTGGGGGCCGGTCGATCATTCTACCTTTCCATAGGTGCGATTGCTGATCGTGCGGACCCTGTCTCCGCTGGGCTCTGTTGATCGGCCGACTGAGGGCCCGGAGTAAGATGACAAAAAGTTGAGCGGTCAAGTTTTGGGGAGGAGGGGGGGGGAGAGGGAGAAAGGGGAGGATGAAGGTTTGTTGTGTCAGAACCCTGAAACTTGGCGAGGTGGGTATAGTAGTATATTCCTGGCAGCAGAGAAGGCCAAACAATCCCAAAGCCTGCCTTTGTCGTCCAGGGCGAAGAGAAAAAGGAAACCCAAAGGGGGTCATGGGATGGGGCCAGAATTTTGAACATGTCAACCTCGAACTCCCCGCGGCACGGCTGCTGAAAGCCGAGTCGAGGCGCGAAGGGGATGGGGAGGGGGAGGGGCCAAATGAAAAAGAAAAGAAAGAAAGAAAAAAAAAAAAAGACCCTCAATAAGCCTCAACATTTTGGAGATCCAATTTTGTCAAAACGGGACAGTGCCTCTCCTCACAGTGTTGTCCTCCGCCAGCTATATCTCAGATCGATGTTCGTCCGTGCGTTGCTTTCAATTACCGGAGGGCCGTAAAAATAATGACGCCTCTGTACCCACCATGCCCACGTTTCGCCCCTGCACGTAAGCCGTATCGTATCTCTGGGGGGGGGGGGCGCGCACTGCGATGTATATATGCCAAATCTGGCCGTCGCCGGGCCTGGTTCATCATCATCAAGCCATGATGTGGCTCCCTCCCCTCCCCCTCCCCCCTGGTGCTGTCGTCGTCCTCGTCGTCGTCATCAACCCATCGTTCCAACGGGAGATGGTGGAGGACAAATGTAGAATGCCGATCTTGCGCGACCTCTGCCTTTTTTTTTTTTTTTTTTTTTTGCTTTTTGCGGGGGGAGGGGGTTTCGGCTGATGTTGTTTGGGTGTAAGGTGAATGAATGCCCGGTACTCCCGGACCCGACAGCCCGCTTGAGCTGCCTCTTCGCGTTAGTTTGCGCGGAGGGTCCACCGCGTTGTCCCCAAGTTGTGTCCCATGGAGGGCGGGAGGTACTCAGGTACCATTGAGCCAGGTCGTGTCCAGTCAAATCAACCCGACCCGGCTTAGCGGCTGTGGTTTTTGTTCCTGACTAGCGCAGGTCCCAGAAGGTCGGCGCTTGTAGCAGGCGGCCAAAGTAGGCCTACGGGAAGCAAAGTAGGAGCCTCTATTTTTATCGTGCCGCCCAGTGGAGTCGACAGCCTTTGGGATAACTGCACCTTCTCTTTTTTCCCCCCCTTCTTCTTGTAGAGGCTTGGTTGGTTGTCTCCGAATGGAGTACATGGGGGAAAAGGGAGGCGATGTGGGTGGACGAACCACAGAGCAGACAGTGCAAATATCGTGCGTCTTGTTCGCCAGGCCCATCGTCAGCCAGCTTCCTTATTGTCCCTGCGGACGACTGGCCAGAATGTTGGGATTGAATACACCCGACACAACTGTCATCACCGTGTCATCCAGCCGAGGGCCGAGGGCCGTAAAGGTAGCAAGGCGCCGGGCGCAGGTTGTCTGGCTTCGAAGTCTCGCACCATGTCTTGCCTTGCTGGAACCCCCTTTTCCCGCTTCACAGTTCCCAGAGGTTTGAATCGGCGCCTCGATCTCGATTTGAGGCACCGCCCATTCTTTTATTATATAGGTATTTATACCACCAGTGCGTGGTTTTCTTTTTCATCTTCATGAAGCCATGCGAACAGTAAATTTGATTCAGGAGGGCCTCGCCTACGGTCGACTCATATTGTCGAGGTCGACGTCATCGCCCCGCGGGGTGCGGACCTGCTTGCCCCTGGCAGTCGTATACTAACTGGAGTGGAAAATTAGTTGAGGGGGGTGAGGCCGGGGTGCTGTGCTCACACGATGACGAGCATTGGACAGCCAAGGCAAGGGAGCTGGCGCAAGCCGGCAATGATTTCCCCAAAACGGTCGAGCGCTTCCAAGCGAGACACGTCCAGGCGCGCCGGGGGAGAGGGGGGGGGGGACAATGCAACAATTTGAGATGATCGAACAATGGCAACGATGGTCGTTCGTCTTTATACGGCAACCATTTCGTCGGGTTCAAAATACGGTGTATGCCCAACGGTGTCGCACGTATCTTTGCCAAGTGCAATCTTGAGCTGTTCGCCCAGTCGCGAGCGAATCGGCACTTGGGAGCGGAGAAGAGATAGACTTTATAGCATGCCATTGTCGAAGTCAAACTTTCGCCATTGATATTCGAGATAATCTTGAGTTTCCTCTCCCAAGAAGACCAAGAGCAGGGAGTGGTTTGGATCTGCACCACCACGGTATGGTCGAGGTACATACCATAAGCTCCGTGGTGAGTTATCGTAGCCAGTCAGAGGGCGTTCCCCGACACCACCTCCAGAGGCCTAGGCAGTATTCTCAAACACAGGGCAGGGTGCCTATCAGGAGAATCTCACCTCCAACTGGGACATCCCCAGACCGAGCCTGTGAGCTTACGAGGCCACAGCGCGCCGACAACAACAGGTTACAGGAGGAGGTGATCTGCGTGCAGCTCATACCGAGAGCCTTGTTCTGGGTGCTGGCAATCAAAGAATACGGATCAGGGTCTCATCAGCCAGCGCTGAAGGTGAAGCCAGATGGATCCTAAGGGGAAGCTGACGACGCAGACGTTGAGACTTGATCCAATTGCAAGAAGCGGATGCGAGCCTATCGACGGGAGGGTGGTAAGGTTGTGTGTGACCCTATGACCTGTCCGGCCTGTCTGATCCGGAGCGGGCAGAGAGAGAGAGAGAGAGAGAGGCTCGTTCGGCTGTTGTTGGCGCAATCAGCCGTGATGCAACCCTCACGCCCTTCCAGAAGGGTCTTCCTCCTGGATGCTAGCGTACGTCCCGCGGCTATTGGTCCGGCCTGAAGGGGGAGGGGGGGTATGAGAGAGATGAGTACCATGAGATGAGACGTGAATTTGATGACGGCCTGGTTGGTAGGAGGGTCGGTCGCATGCCGCACGACCTGTTTTTTTTTGGGTTTTTTTTTTGTTTTGTTTCCTGGAGACAAAGAACTTGGTACCACGTAATCTCCCAGGTCTCGCACGAGTTCGATACTAAGACCATATATAGAGAAGAGGATGCAAGGGGGCGGGCTTATCTATCATAACTCACATTTTCCCTCTTCCTTCTCTTCTTTATATACTAAACTTGTACCACCATAATGGCTAGTGATGATAATGATGATGATGATGATGATGATGATCCCAAACAGGGTTGATAGGCCACGCCCTCTTCGCGCCTGGTCTCAACGTTTGGCAAAAGAGAGAGTGAAGCATATCGAAGGAGGGTGGATACTGGTGGGGGAGTCGGGCAGGTTATAACACGGTGATGCCTAATAATGTGCGTGTGTACCTGAAGATGATACAAGAGGCACCACCATGACCGTTCCTTCCCCGACCCAGATACGCCAGGTACGCCACCAGCCGTGGCCTCGTCGGGATCTGAAACGCAGGTGCACCTTTCGTTTTCGATGTGCACGACCCCTGGAAGCTGCACTAGCCCCTCTGGGCTACCACGCCACCTGATCAATGCTCCTGACAGGGGGGGGTGGGTAAGAAGGAGGGCGCGACGACAGGGCGGGCAGGGAGTCCCCAGGGACTGCCGTTGTCCTTTGTGTTCCCACTCCTGGAGCGCCGCCGTCCCGCAGGGGTCGCCTCTCTCATGTCCAGGAAGCCCTTGTCCATGCCCCAGGTCTACCTTCTCCTCGTACGATAGCACCCGTAGTTGCTTAGTACCTAGGCCTATAGTAGTACTGCGTGGTGATAGTATAGGCCTATATATATATGCCTTTTGCCCTGTAATTGTGACTGCGACTGTGATTGTGACTGTGACTGCACAACTGTACGTGCGTGTGCACCACTGGTGTTGTACCTGACCTGGGGAGGGGGGGAGGGCCTGGATTTGGAATCGAACCATTACAGTACATCTTATGATCAGGGATGCCTAAGTAAGTATACGACGACAGCACTGATTCTGGGTATCTGATACTACTTGCCTCTGGCCTCTTGACGCAATCATGTCCTGTAGCGGTTAGAGAAGAGTAAAATTACAGACGCTGTAGTTTAGCATTAGGCCAGGAGGTTAGGGCTTAGTTTGATAGGTAGCGCTCTGTAGTATTCCCTAATTTTTTCCCCTTGTAGTGGTTTTGAACGTGCTACAGTAGTGGGTTGGATGGGGGGGGGGGGACATTAGCGCTTGAGGTTGTAGGATGACCGCTGTCGGGATTTAGAAGACCCTCCCTCATCCCACATTGCACACCCTCTCCATTCCTCCTCCTCCTCCTCCTCCTCCTCCTACAGTACTGTACTTTACTACTACTACCACAGTACAGTACATCATCCAGTCCACCACCACCACAACCGCGACTACTTTTCTTTCTCTCCCAGCTCCTCCTTCTTCTTTTCCCCTCCCAAACACCCCTCGACCTCGCCTCCCCTCCCGACCTTCTCGCACAACAACAAGACGCTGAAAGTTGCACCCCAGCCACTCCTTTCGTCCTCTCTCTCTCTCTCTCTCTCTCTCTCTCTCTCTATCTCTCTCCCCTCTCCTTCCTCGACCATCATAATCCTCAGTCGACGAGCAGAACGGTTTCCTGTTCCTGTTCCTGCGATCCAAGCCCAACCAAAACCACCCCCGATAGTTGTCCCTCTTTTCCCCACCGACCAGGCCTCGATTGAGCAATCAGCGCCGCCGACCACCAGGCCTAAACTCGCCTCGCTTGCCCGCTACCGAATTTGCGGGCGAAGAGCCTTCCCACTTTCTGATAACGTCCCGCTTTTTGTTCTTTGTCAGGGCGTCTTCCGCTGGCCGACCCAGTCCCAACCGTGGTCGATTCATTCATCAATCCAGCACCGCCAGCAGCAGCACAAGCAGCAGCACCACCAGTCCCCAAGTCCACTTTCAGTCCGGTCGGTTTTTGACACAGACCACCCTCACCTCGGCCCTGCGTCTTTTGACTACACCTCACTTCCGGGACGCCCCCTCCCTCAGCCAAGAACAACCTGTCCCGCGGCCTCTTGTCCGCGGCCACTCCCAGCCTCGACGAGACGAGAACGTTTCGCTCCCCCGTGTCGTGCGACTGTTGCACCTGTTAGAAAGCTCCCGTACCATCAGGCTGCCGCACCCCTTTGTCCATCCAATTCGAACATCGAGACCCGTCGGTCCCTAATCCCGCGCTAAACCGTGCAACGCTCACCGGTCGTTCGAGAGAGTCAACGATACCCGCGGCGTCAATTGCGACTTACACATGCTCTCACGCGTACACACACACAGACATAAAAGTACAACACATAACGCTTGAGATTTATACGAGAGGCCGGGAAGCTTCGTTCCGCGGTCGGGAAAGGGCGCGTACGTCCGCGCTGCTCGTTTGCCCCGTTATCCGCCGACCACCGATTGTCTCGACGCTTGTCTGCCTCTGCGACACCTTGCGAGACATTGTTTAAGTGTCCCGTCACGAGCTGAGCCAGCAAGTCGTCCCAACGATCCGCCCTTTTGTCGGACTCGCTGCGTTCCAGTTGGCCCGTCTCAACACTTTCTCGCCCAGGCTGTAGCAGCGAGCGGTGACGACGGCGGCCACCATAATGTCCGTCATGTTACAGACACCGTCGCGAACCTCGACCTCCTCCGCCTCCTCATACCAACAACCACTCTCCCGCCAGAACACCATGTCCTCGTACAATGGCGGGTCTTCAGCACGTCAATCCAAGCGGTACTCCATGTCCGCGCTGTACATGTCCATGTCAGCACAGGAGACCGACCTGGAGATAGAAGATGACCTGGCCAAAGGTTCGTGCCTCGCCGAGCCGCACTACCCCTGGGATGGCTGCTGATTGAATATACAGCACAAAAGGTCTTACGAGACCTCAAGTCCAAGATATCTTCGCAATCGAAAAAGAACTTTGTGCTAGAGAAGGATGTGCGGTATCTGGATTCCAGGATCGCCCTGCTGATCCAGAACCGCATGGCTCTGGAAGAGGTGAGGCGCGGCGCTGAACTGCGATCTCGAAGATTTTTTTCTAAAATGGCTAACACTATGATCAGCAAAACGAAGTTGCAAGCCACCTCGAAGACGCAACAGATATACAAGAAGGTGTCTTCCCGAACGATGACAAGACTCAGCGATACGGCAATCTTCTCTTCCTCCTGCAGTCAGAACCTCGACATATTGCACACTTGTCCCGGCTTGTATCCATGTCCGAGATCGACTCTCTTCTTCAGACCGTCATGTTCACCATATATGGAAATCAGTACGAGAGTCGTGAAGAGCACCTGCTGCTCACTATGTTTCAGGTCCGCGCCTCTCCACTAACCCGGACAAAACCACTGTTTCCCCGCTGACCTGTGATGCTAGTCCGTCCTGACATACCAATTCGATAATACCCCCGAGTATTCCTCCCTGCTCCGAGCAAACACGCCCGTCTCGCGAATGATGACGACATACACGAGGAGAGGACCGGGTCAGAGTTTCTTGAAGACGGTCCTGGCCGACAGGATCAACAAACTCATCGAGCTTCAGGATCTCGACCTCGAGATCAACCCCCTGAAGGTGTACGAGCGCATGATCGAGCAGATCGAGGCAGACACTGGGAGCCTGCCACCAAACCTGCCAAAGGGTGTCACGGCTGAACAAGCGGCCGAGAACAGACAGGTCCAGGCAATCATCGAGCCGAGGCTCACGATGCTGATCGACATTGCGGGCGGATTCCTATCGACCATCATCGACGGCCTAGAGGAGGCGCCGTACGGCATCCGGTGGATCTGCAAACAGATTCGCAGCTTGACCAAGCGAAAGTACCCAGACGCAAACGACCAAGTCATCTGTACACTGATCGGTGGTTTCTTCTTCCTCCGATTCATCAACCCGGCCATTGTGACGCCCAAGTCCTACATGCTGATCGACGGGACGCCTGCTGAGAAGCCCAGGCGAACGCTGACCCTGATTGCCAAGATGCTGCAGAACCTTGCCAACAAGCCATCATACGCAAAGGAGCCTTACATGGCTAAGTTGCAGCCCTTTATCCAGCAGAACAAGGACCGCGTCAACAAGTTCATGCTGGATCTCTGCGAGGTGCAGGACTTTTATGAGACCCTCGAGATGGACAATTATGTGGCTCTGTCGAAGAAGGACCTGGAGCTCTCAATCACGCTGAATGAGATCTATGCCATGCACTCCCTGATCGACAAGCACAAGAATGAGCTCTGCAAGGATGAGAACTCGCATCTGGCCATCATCATGTCAGAACTTGGAGCATCCCCTCCCCAAGTACCACGGAAGGAGAACCGGGTCATCAACCTGCCCTTATTCAGCAGGTGGGAAACTGCTATGGATGACCTGACGGCAGCCCTGGACATCACCCAGGAAGAGATCTTCTTCATGGAGGCAAAGACTATCTTTGTGCAGATCATGCGCTCTGTCCCACCAAACAGCTCAGTGTGTAGGAGGCCACTGAGATTGGAGCGGATTGCGGATGCAGCAGCAACATCACGGAACGATGCGGTTATGGTCCGCAAAGGAATCCGCGCCATGGAGCTGCTCAGCCAGCTGCAGGAGCTCAGAGTCATTGACAAGTCGGACCAGTTTGGCCTGCTGCGGGATGAAGTTGAACAGGAGCTCCAGCACCTCGGGTCCCTCAAGGATGGTGTTCTCGTCGAGACACAGAAGCTGGAGGAGGTCTACAAGACAATCCGTGACCACAACACATACCTGGTGGGCCAGCTGGAGACATACAAGAGCTACCTGCACAATGTGCGCAGCCAGAGTGAGGGCACAAGGCGCAAGCAGCAGAAGCAGCAAGTCCTGGGCCCCTACAAGTTCACACACCAGCAGCTTGAGAAGGAGGGCGTCATTCAGAAGAGCAATGTCCCAGACAACAGGCGGGCCAACATCTACTTCAACTTCACAAGCCCTCTGCCGGGAACCTTTGTCATCTCCCTCCATTACAAGGGTAAGTTTAATCAACGAGGGCGCTACCTGTCCCCCCCCCCCTCCCCTTCGCCCCCCATCAGATCATGCAGTGCTGATAGATTTGTTTAGGCCGCAACCGTGGTCTCCTGGAGCTCGACCTGAAGCTTGATGACCTCCTTGAGATGCAAAAAGACGGCCAAGATGACTTGGACCTTGAGTATGTTCAGTTCAATGTGCCCAAGGTCCTGGCCCTGCTCAACAAGCGGTTCGCACGGAAGAAGGGCTGGTAAACGGCCACAGCCGTCCCAACACTTCTTTGGCCAACATATCTTTCGAGGTCCCCCCCTCGTGCATACATCGGGTCTTGCGGTGTTCCGGAGCCGGCGTATATATGAATCGAATCATTGATACCACCTTTTACTTTTGCGCAAAATCCTTTTTTAACATATATCCTTACGAGGCCGCGAGACAAACGAACTTGGTCAACCGGACCTGCGCAGCCTTTTCTCTCTCAGAATCTGCCCTGGCTCACCACGCATTATTAACAACACACTTGTCTCTCGATCAACTACACTGCTGCGATTTCTTGGTCTTCCAAGCGCTTAGTACATTCTGCGATTTTTGGCCGCCATCGACACCGTCTAAGCTTTGCACACCCAATGTCTTAACGACACACATCATCATTATCATCATCATCATTTGCGCATCGTCACCTACTCGATACTACCCTCCAAGCTCACCATCCAGTTATATACTAATTCTTCTCTGAAAACATGTGGTGCGGCTTTCTATCGATTTCTACAAGATCGTTTCATGTCACTTTTTAATTCATTCTTGTCTTTCATACAGAATAAATTTTATGGCGGGCGTTTGTTGCTTCGGCTGGACCGGCGGCTTTCTAGCCTGCTTGTGTGATTGGTTGCTGGGAATCGTGGAGGATGCGTTACTTCCTGATTTTTTCTTTCTCTCTCTCGATGCTTTTCAAATATACTCAGACTACTGTCAGTGCGTCCTCTCTATGACATTCGCACTCGCCTCGTGTGAGCGTTGACGATCAGGGAGAAGGGTGTCCGGAGAGCCCAGGGAGCGGATGGGGAAAGTACTCGGTTTATGAGTATCATTTTGCTGCATCAGATATCTCAACACCATATTGCGATGCTTTTTTGTGAGGGAGGGGAGGGGGAGGGGGAGAGGGATCCGGGAGGAGACTGGGAGCAAGAGGGGATGTTTCCATCGTTTGTCGAGAGCAGGGACGAGCTTTTCAAGTTTTTGAAATGGAGCAGATATGACTTGGTCACGTTTTTTTCTCCCTTCTTGATGTGTACTTTTATGCTACCAATGGGATAGATGAAATAGGCGATAACATGGATTGATACGCCGTATTCTTTATGTGGGGGGTAGTAAACTCTGTGAAGGTGTGATGGTGCCCAGAGCGCCGTCCGTATGATGGTCTCGGGCACCGAATCCGCTGACTTGTGTGTGCCGTGTTTATCTATATACAGGTATGTATGTATGTTTGCAAAGGGGTCGCCCTTTCTTCCCTAGAAACCTGTCGGCTCTGCACTACTAACAACGTAAACGAGTGGAAGAGGAGAGAGATGGTAAATAACATCACTTGGCCCTTCCACTCCCGGAACTTTTTCCTTCTTTTTTCTCCCTTCTCCTCCTTCCTTCCTCCCTTCTCTATTTTCTCTTTTCCACAACAACAAGAACTCCTCCTCTCTCGTCTTGAATCCAGCATAAGCGGGAAGAATATAAGCTATCTGGCGAGGCAACTCGTCCCTGTCCCGTGTATCACGCACGGGTGTATCATTTGTATCACGAGGGTGAGCCCGCCATTTTGTGAAGGTCAAAGACGGGCGGACGGACGGGCGGGGGGGGGGGGAGGGGGGCGAACCAGCATTGGAAGTGGATGAAGCAGGGAGAGGGGGTTTGTGGGAAAGAAGACACAGATGATCTCGTGGTAGACTCGCTGTTCCAATTGCGTTGGCAATGGCAAAGGGAAGAAGGGTCATCCAGTGGACTTTTGAAATCTGATGATATTCTCACCCGGACATTTGCTGAACAAAGATAGACAGACACACGACCGACTGAAATCCATTGTCCCCAGCATCGTCACATGATCATGTGAGCAAGGAGTCCTGCCTCTCTCTGGCCTCCGACCCTTGTCTCCTCATCTTCCCTGAAACTGCTCCTTCCAGCCGCCTCTCTCAAACAACCAGAGCGCCTCGATGGCATACGCCCGACTCCCGCGGTGTCCCTGACCCTCGGGCACCTCGGCTGCCTCGAGCAGGCTGTCTATGACCCTGTTCTCCTGTGCCGTACCCCAGATCCCCCTCGCAAGCTCCGACTCGCCACCACCACCACCCCACTCCCCCTTGCCCAGCCTGTATAGTATCCTGCCCAGCGTCTGGAACGCAACACACCTCTGGGCGGGCACGGCGCTCCTCGCCAGCCGGCCCAACTCCCCAACAGTATAACCCGCGGCCTCGGGGGCCTCCCCGTGGTGGTGCAGGCCTTTACTGACAGGGATGCTCCTGCTCCGGGCTGGGGAGAGCAGGCGGCCCCTGAAGTCGAAGCGCAGCGCGGAGATGGGGAGGGAGGTCTGGCCCGGGTAGTAAGGGGACTCGCGGTCGGCGGTGGAGTGCGGGGTCGGGAGGGGAGCCATCCAGGCGAGCTTGGACGGGTCGGCGGGCAGGCTGGGGAAGTACTTTTGGTGCAGGTTCTCGAGGAAGTCTGGGTCGGCGGGGTCGAGGTCGGGGACCTGTTTCGGCTGCGGGAAGTGTGTGGTGTTGGCGGCCAGGCCGGTGTCTGGGCCTGTTGGGGGGGTGGGAGGAGGAGGAGGTGGTGGTGGTGGTTGGGAGGTTGCCTCGAACAGGTCCGAGGGTGGTTCTGGGGGTGCTGCGTCCTCGTCGAAGCGGACCGTCTTGCGAGGCTTGTCTGCGGTCTCGTCTCCTGCAGACAGTGCAGTGGTGGTGGTGGTGGTGGTATCGTCGACCGTGATGGCGGGAGGTTTCTCCGTCTCGGCTGCGGAAGGCTCGTCAAATGGCGAGGGCGAGGTGGTGTGGTCATCATCTATAGTTGCCCTCTTTAACAGCAGCTGGACGATCGAGGGGTCGAGGCGCTCGAGTAGTTCGCGGCGCTCCTCCTCTATCTGCTCTGGCGACATGGACGCGAGTAGGTCGCTGTTCTCCTTGTCTATCCTCCTCTTCTCTTCTGAGACGCCGCGACCGGTTGGCGCTGTAGATTTCTCTTGAGCTGGGCTGGCGACATGTTGTTGTCCTGGGGAGGCACCGTCTGTCCCTTGACGCTTCTGTTTGAAGGCTGACACTCTTGTTCGTTTCTTGTGCTTAGGAAACCCGTCGGTGGCCGGCTTTGGCTGTGGAAAACTTGGGGCCTGGACTGCGCCGACGTCCTTCTCCTTGATATCGAGCACGAAATTCATGGTTCCTCTCTGGACAGTCCAGAAGGACTCAACGTTGTGGTGTGGGTGGGCACGAGAGATGGCTGGAGGAGCAGGCGTGCGTCACTTTGGGAGAGGATGAGAGGGAAGAATAACCAACAGGATCCGTCGGGATGTTATCTAATCGCTGCCTGCCACGGCTCGAGCAGCAGGGGCTGCTGCTGTACCACATCTGCGAGTGGTGTTTTAAGGTTTCTCCCAGCGTTGCCAGCGGGGCCCCCGGTCACTTGCATTAGCGCCGATCTCGACGGCCACCGGCTGTGAGACTATAGTATAAGTATACCGTAGTGACCATGTACAAGGGAAGATCCGGGGCAAAGGCCAAAAGAAGGAAGAAAAAAAAAGAAAAAAAAAAAGGAAAAGAAAAAGAAGAGAGGGAAAGATGATGGTGATTGAAAAAAACTCGGGATGCAATATTTCTGCCATGCATTGTCCCCTTGTTTGTATGGAATAAAAAAAGTGGTCTTGACTTTGGACAACATGTATCATCATCATCATCGGTGTCGAAGAAACTCCCTCGTCATTCTCGTCCCTGGAGTCATGCAAGGCACACAAAAGTTCTAGGAGAGCTAAGGATCTCAGGCAGAAGGTCTTCTGGCTGGGAATGGAGTATCACAGCAGGATGATGAAACAGTGATGGCTACTTACCTAGAAAGGTAGATCAGATGCAGCACGGGATACTTGTATCACCCACCGCCAGCCAGCCAGCCAGCCAGCATGGCAGCCAACCATGGTTGTATACGCTATAGGGAATTGGAGACTATACTTTTGCACCAGTCAATTTCCACAAGTAAAAAAAGAGAAGGGGTTAAATGGCGAAGAAGCAAAAAGGGACTTTTCCGGGCAGGCTATATGACTTAGGCCAGTGTACAGTGGAGGCCAAGAAATGCAATGCTCCGTAGGATGAATTTGATTCTACCAAGGGGGGAATTTTTTGCTTTTGAACCCTGGGATTGTTAGTGCAGACTGGCCTCTTTGTCCATGGAGCAAGCACCTTCAGGACTGTTGAGCAGCCAAAGCACATATATAATTTTGGTAACCAGCATAATATATGTGATCCTCTCTCAGGTTGGTTGAGTTGGCTGGGAATATTATTACAATCTTGCCAGATGCTGTTGGTTTCAGTTCTCGAGTCATGGGCCGTAGCAGCATAAAATGCATAAGTAGCCTTGTGACCATTTTTTGTAGTGCTGATGTCTGCAGATTCTCATTCACCAGATAAGAAAAATGATTCTCTGGCAGCCAATCAGGTACACAGGGGTGTGTGTGTGTGTGTGTGTTTTTGCTTTTTCCCTTTGATTCTCATTTTAGAAAAAAAAGCAACAACAAAAGGTTTGAGGAAGAAACAAAGCGGCTCATAGACCAGCGGCTGTTTTTTTCCTTGGTCCCGCGGCCTCATTGGACCCACTGGGCAGATGGCAAGGGTCCCCAGTCTGTCTGTGGAGTTTCTAGGGTTGCTCGCTTACTCCCACTAGTTACTTTGTACTGTGGTACTTACTGCATTGCCATAGTTAGTACCTACCATCATAGTACCGTAGTGCATAGTACAGTATGTACTGTACCTGGCACAAGTCACAAGTCACACACGCACAACGCACAACACACACACACCAAGCTGACCCAGTGCAAGGACCTGCATGCAGTGGGGGGAGGGAAACCACCCATGTCTTTTCTGTGCATAACGGCTTGAATCTCATGTGAGAGAGGCCTTTGCCGACTGGCCCCCTCCCCCTCCCCCATGCACCTCCTCCTCCTCTCGGGTGGAACGGTAAGCTTGGCTGTTCATGTTCCTTTTCCCCTTCTTCTGGGTGTTCTCCTATCTCCATGGATCCCCCCCTCCCCCTCCCCCCCTGCATGCGGGTTATATTGCTTGAGTTTATCTCGACAGCCCCAGTCCTGCCAGCTGTTATGCAATGTACTGTACCGTCCTATATCCGCTGTACCTTGTCTGGTTCCCTTGCGCGTGGCCCCAGCCACGATCGTCATCCCGTGGTCATCAGAAGAGAAGAGTGGTGGCTTTGGTTGGTCTGGTCTTAGCTTGCCTTTTGCCTGCCTCGCATTGTCTGTCTCTCTCTCTCTATTATCTCGTCAGTCAGTCAGTCAGTCAGTCAGTCAGTCGACACGACCTGTCATCCTCGTGCCCACAGGCCTGGACCCTCAATCTGCATCCATCCGCTTCCCGACACACACTTGTTGCCCTTTCCCTTAGTCCTCCATTCCCATTTTCTCCTTGTTGCCGCCCTAGTGATGGTTGTTCCCTGGCGACGTTTTAGACTTGTGCATGTTTCCCTCACCACCTCTGGCTGGCCTTTTGCCCCCCCCCCCCTTTTACCGCAGCAGCAGTTAGTTAGTTAGTTAGGTAGACCTACCTGACTCTATTCCGATCTGTCATGTCCTCCCCCCTTCCCCCTTCCTTCTTGCTCGCTCTGTTCTTTCCCGTCCCGTGTGCCCCCCCTTCATGTGTGGTCTCTTCTTCTCCTCTCTTGTCTCTCTGTCTTGTTGTCTCTTCTTGGTGTTGGTGGTCAGGGCCCCGGTTTTTCCTGTCAAGCTGTTCCATCTCATTCCCTCCTAACAAAAAAAAAAAAAAGTAATAAAAAAATTACATCCGTCCCGGGCCAGACAACGTAACCATCTCCAATCTCGTTTTCACCCAACACTAGGCCGCCTCCCATCCTCACCATTTCCCACCTCTCTCCCCCTTTCAACCCACAACACATCACCACCAATTTCTGGTGTTGTCAACACAAATTCATCAACCACCACCCGCGCAGCACCATCGGCATCTCAAAACCCTGATCTGTATATTCAGCAGATTGGCCTGCATTGTTTTTTTCTCCTCATATTGTCCTACGGCCCTCATTTGACCTTATTTTCGCAATCTGCATCCTGTCGCAGACCGTCTCGTCAGTCCTGCAGTCGGTTTTCTTTTGAGGTTATCCAGACGACGACCACCATTCCTCCGGCTGCAAGCCCAGTCTCCACAATTTCTTGCCTGGCCCTTGCCTTTCTCAATACGGAGGAACCATAAGCCAAGGCCAAGCCCATCCCACCTCGGCCGGGCATCTTCACTAACAGCCAGCCCTACCGGTCTCAGTCAGAATACCTGACTCTTCTGTTAGGGCATCTCAATTACTCTCCCCCCCCACCAGTACAATTCACCACAGCAGCATATGGCGATTGTGGCGTGCCAGAATTTCTATATCGGGGCATTGTTGTGAGCCAATTGTACAATTTATTTTCTATTGTCAGCTTGGTACTTTGGCGAAAAGAAAAAGGGGAGGAGGAAAGAAAAAAAAAAGAAAGAAAGAAAGCTCTCCCAGATAAAGCGACCGTCATCATCCATCCATCCATCTGGGTTCTTCTCTTTTGCACATTCCCCCCCCATCTCCTCCCAGCCAGGAAAGGATTCATTACCATACGACTCGGAAACATCGACTTCCTAAAACGACCAAGACGATCCTCTGGCGGAAAAACCTCCCTCCCTCCCACCACCGAAGCACACCCAACCTCAACAAGTACGTGTGTGTGTGTGTGTGTGTGTGTGTGTGTGTGGAGAAACTCCGTGAGGTTGTCATCACATGCTCATCTTCAACTAGGGGAGAGACAGAGAGACAGAGAGAGAGAGCGAGAGAGAGTATAGCAGAAGATCCCCAATCCTCTTCTCCTCTCCGAGGACGAACCCCCCCCGGAATTTCCCAACCTCGGGCCTTACCTGCTTGTCCACGTATCCTAGCGCACCACCACCAACTGGCCCACGACTGGCTGGCTGCACCTGTCACTAGTCAGTCGTCTGGACCTGAGCATCCGCGCGCGGTGGTGGGGAAATGGCCATGCGCGCATTTAGCTCGTCGCCCACTTCCCTGTCCTCGCCTCCCGCGAGCTCCATCAGCAACCCAGCCTCGCCCTCCCACCTCAACCGGGGCCGAGCCAATATTGATATGGACGAGATTGTCGTCGACACTGCTGGTGGTCCACGGTTCGGCGTCATGGCTCCTCCACAACCTCCTCCTTCGGGTGTGCCCCTGACTGCCGCAGGTCTGCCCAGGAAGAAACCTGGCCGCAAGCCCGGAAGCACCCTCAAGCCAAAAGTGAACCCCGATGGCACCACCGTCGTCGAGCCTCCCAAGGCCCGCAGGCCTCGGAAGCCCAAGGACCCCAACGCCCCTCCACCCATCCAGCGCAAGCGGAAGGCTGCCACCCAGGACGGCGATGGTGCTGATGCTGGTGCTGGTGCTGGTGCTGCCGGCGCCCACCACCACCACCACCACCAGCAGCAGCAGCAGCAGGCCGATGTGCCTCTGGCTGCCGCTGCCGCTGCCGCTGCTTCTCCTTCGACTGCGGCGGCCGCCGCCTCTGCCATGGCCGCGGCCGCCGCCGGCCTCCAGCCGACCAAGATTACCGAGCTGACCTCTATGCGCATGGACATAGACCCTCCTGCCCCACGCGCCGCCGCCGCCGCCGCCGCCCCCTCCGCGTCCACCTCCCCCATCCTCACCACCCACCACCAGAACCCGGCAAAGATGCCCAAGCGGGAGGGCATCATGTCCTTGCTGAACAACGACGACGACGACGACGACGACGACGGCGACCTGCTACTAGTACCAGCGTCAGCACCTGCACCCGCCGCCCCAGGTCGCCTGGCCTTCGACCCCGTGCGGTCCTCTAGTTACGACCCGGTCCGAGGGACCATGATCTCGCGTGACCCCTACGGCACTGGCGGCCTGTCGTCCCCCCGGGCGCCCAGCTCCGTGCCGAACCGCGCGAGCGCCTCCCCCTCCATCTCAAGCCTGGTCGACCCACCACCACTGGCCCTCAAGAAGGTCGTCTCTCCCACCCCTGCCCACGCACCGTTCCAAGGCACCGCCGCCGCGCCCCGATTCCAAGAGCCGAGCTCCCTCCCTGCCTCGCCGGCCCAGCAGCCACGCAAGGAACTGCCATCGCTGTCTTCTGCTGCGGCCGCCGGCATGTCCAAACAGGCTGCGGCCGCCGACGCCAAGAGGTCCGCGGTCCCACAGATGCCACAGCCGCCGCAGGCAGCCGCCTCGCCGGTGAGGGCCCCCGTCGACAAGTCCATGGCGCCCCCTGCGACCGTGCCCGCTCCGTCGTCCAAGAAGATCGCCGCCGTGCAGGCGCAGAACCGCAAGGAGAAGAAGGCCTCGTCTACGTCCTCCTCCCCCAAGATGGGCAGCCTGAAGAACGCACTGCCAGACGTCCCGCCCCTGCCGGGCACGTCCAGCGACCGGTCCATCCTCGACTTCGGCAAGGCCGCCCCCGGCGAGGAGCTCGAGGCACCCTCAATCGTCATCACCATCGACCTGAACGGCGAGTCCAACAAGTACATCAACTTCATGCGCCTCGCAGAGGAGAAGTACGGGTGGGACGCCCTGCATCCCCGCCAGGCCGCCGACCGCGAGCGCAAGGCCCGCATCGCCGCAGCCTCGGCCGCTCTCGAGAGGCAGCAGTCCGGCCGCGACTCTGCCGAGGAGGAAGACCCAGACTTTAACACGGCCGCGAGTGACGACGAGAATTCCAACGTGGAGATGGGCGGCATGGGGAACAATGGTGGCCAGACGAGCGGCGCAGATGCAAACGCCCCCGAGAAACCCAAGCGCAAGAAGAGGAACTGGCGTGAGGACGAGTACGACAAGGGCGATGACTTTGTCGACGACTCAGAGATGTTGTGGGAGCAGGAGGCTGCCGCTGTCCAGGATGGTTTCTTCGTCTACAGCGGCCCACTGATTCCCGAGGTTCCGAATCCTCCTGCCAAGTATGTATATCCTATGACGTTTTTTCTTCTTCTCCTTCTTCATCTTCTTTCCCCACCTTTCCTCCCTCCCTCGCTCGCTCAGTCTGTACTACTACTGTTGAATCTCATACTAACTACAAATTTCTCTCTCTCTCTCTCTGTGTAGCGAGGGCGCGCCTAAGCGAGGACGCGGAGGGCGACGTGGCGGAGCCGCCGGCGCACGAGGAGGCCGGGGAGGTGCTGAAGGCGGTCGCAACCGTGGTGGGGGACCTGGTTCCCGCGGCGGCACCACGGCTCGCAAGCCTCGCATCACAAAGGTCGAGAAACAGCGCATGGAGACGGAGAAGGCCGAGCGCGAAAACATGGCCAAGGCAGTCGCCTCCAAGTCAAGCAGCAATACCACCACCACTGCCACCACCACCACCACCACCACCAACAGCAGCAACACGAGCAGTAACGCAGGCTCGTATGGTCTGATGCAAAGCCTGACAGGTCCCAGCGCGGCCGTCCCGCCCCTATCTGCCGGCCTCGGCGCAGGCCTCCTCGTCAATCAGTAGGACGGGTCGACGCAGGAATACCTCCATGTGGCCTAGGGGCCGGATAGAGCACCATTGTAGGCCATCTCGGTTCTAGAGGAACAGCCGACTTTCTTTAATGTGTGCGATTTCGAGGACATCCTCATGACGGAATCATGCCCACCCCCCGTTCGAGATGCTTTTGTGTGAGCATGCCAAGCAGAGCATTGTTCTAATCACTCGATCGGTACGGAAATGAAGTGAACGAACAGCACGAGAAGGAGTTGGGTCCGGAGTCACCCTACTTCTACAGCCCGGACTGGTGAAGGCGATTTGGGTCGTCTCTCGAACGAGAAGGCCTGAAAGAGAAGAGACCCGGGCGTTTGACGAGCATTTTCTTGAGAAAAGGACCCTTTTTTGGGGGGGGGGGGGAGGAGGCGAATTCTGTTCTGGGACTGCTCTTTTGTCTGCATGGGCGATGGAGAATTGCTGGCGTTATTATGAGGAGGACATGAGTTTTTATTTGTTTTTCCACTGTCACGACTTTCACCGGTCGATCGAGGGACAGCTGGAACGGGTAGTTTTTTTCTTTTTTTTCTTTCTTTCTTTTATCACGATATACGGGAGCAAGCGAGAGAACCAACCGGGGGGGCTTGGGGGGCTTGGCGGCCAAAGCAGGCGTCGCTGGTGTAATTGTTTAATACTCGAGAATCGTTTCCTCTCAAGTGGAAGGGGGGTTTTGTTTTTGAGGGTTTTGCAACAATGTATCATGCCTGCCCGGTTTTTGCTGTGGTTATATAGCAAGTTCCATGAGTCTAGGCATAAATCTATTGTCTTTAAAAAAAAAATTCACCTCTTGTGTCTTTTGTTGAGTAGGTACTTTTTTCGTTTCGACCGTCCGTCGTGATATATGATTTTGACCTTGGATCTCATTTATACATACTGCAACATTCCTGCCGGAAACGATCCTCTCTCTCTGCCTGCCTTAAGAACAACCCACCCGGCAACGCCCTGTTCCCGGCCGGCAGAAGAGCCCCCCCCCTCCCCTTGCCCGCAGCATAATGGGGAGGAGCTTCCAGAGAGCTTACCCATACACGTGCCATAGTTAGGTAGAACCCCAGCCCCCACCCGCTCCAGCCCCGTCAACTGGCATCCAATAAATCCGAGAGACCCACAGACAGGCCCTCTCTCCCAAGGGCTGCGCATATAGCAGATTCCGCATCTGAAATCGCTCGCTGCTGCTGCTGCTGCTGCTGCTGCTGCTGCTGCGTATGCACAAGCAGCTTTGTGCTGCCCTTTTGTGAGGCCCTCTTCACACGGATCCCCTGTTCTTAATTTATTGGGGTTTTGTTGTTGTTGTTGTTGTTGTTGTTGTTGTTGTTGTTGTTCTCGTTTGTTGTTCTGTGAAACAGCTGAATAGGCTGTGGCGGCGGGGGGTTCTTGTCTTCTTTTTTTTCTTCTTGTCTTTGCGCGTCGCATTTGTTTGATCTTGACGGGGTTATCAATCATCAAGCCCACACAGCGACAGACAGACAGACAGACAGACAGACCAGGCACGGCAGCCGTCTTCCTGTACAAAACATACAAGGGGGAAGGAAAACGAAAGGAGGAAAAGGAAAAAAAAGTCACGTCAAACCGGACTCATCGAAAACCAAATCCGGTGTGCCACACGCACAGTTCTACTTACCTTCCCTGCCTTTACTCGAAACCAAATCAAACTTGCCCGCCTTTTACCAATCGAGAGGAAGGGAATCCCCACCCCTCCCCCCAAGGATAGTCACGATGGACGACACAGCACTCGAGACGCTGCTGGTGCAGACGGCGCGGGCGATCTTCTCAGGCCCTGCTAGGGACGAGCTCTCCGTGAACAACGTGCGCAAGAAGGCGGAGGCGGAGAACGGGCTGGAGAGCGGGTTCTTTGGGTCGGCGGAGTGGAAGGGGAGGTCAAAGAATATCATCAAGGAGATAGTGGTACGTTTTCTACCCACTGGTGTCGTGTGTGTGTGTGTGTGTGTGTGTGTGTGTGTGTGTGTGTGGAGAAGGAAGTAAGGGCCTTGTGAACTTGGAGCTGACGTGCTGTGACTTTTTTTTTTCTATGTACAGGACCAGCTCATGGCCGACGAGAAGGGAACTGCTGCGTCTTCACAGATTACGGCTCCCGAAGAGGAAGAGAAGATCCCTTCTAGGGCGAAGAGGGGACAGGGGAAGAACGGCACGAAGGCTGCCCCGAAGGCTGCCCCGAAGGCTGCCCCGAAGGCTACCCCGAAGAAGAAGGCGGCGCTGCCGCCGCCGAAAAAAGCCGCGCCGAACAAGAAGCAGCAACGAAAACCGAAGGATGAGACCGACGAGTCGGAGCTGAGCGATTTGAGCGAGCCGAGCGCCGATGACGACGGCGACGACGACGACGAGGAAGAGGAATACTCGGAAGAGGAGGTGAAGTCCAAGAAGAAGCAACAGCAGAAGAAGAATGGCGCGAAGGCTGCTGCTCCCAAGAAGACGGCGCCGAAGAAGGCCGCCCCGAAGAGAGAACAGCAGCAGAAACAGCAGCAGCAGAAGAAGAAGAAGAAGAAGAAGCAGGAGGGTACATCTGACGAGTCAGAGCTGAGTGAGCCGAGCGAGTTGAGCCCGGACGAGGAGGACTACTCGGAAGAAGAGGTGAAGCCCAAGAAGCAGACCAAGCTGGCGGCACGCGGCCGCAAGCGCAAAGCTTCTTCTGACGACGAAGAAAAGGAGGAGGAGGAGAACTCCCTCGAGGCGTCTGAGCCCAAGGCGAAGAAGGCCAAGCCTCAAGGGCGCAAGAACACGGCGGCAGACCTGGCCGACGATGGCGAGAAGGCCCCTGGAGCAGACAAGAAAGGCCCGCCACGCACTGCTGTGCCGAGTGAGAGTATCGAGGTGGGCGAGTCCATTATAGCCGCCAAGGACAAGGGTGATGACAAAAGCAACTCTCTGTCCTCTGTCATGAACGACGAGCCTCCTCCACCCAAGAAGAAGAAGCGCAAGTCGAACGAGCCGGAGCCCGCCCGGGCCGACAAGAAGGACGACGACGGCTCCTCCAGCGACCTGTCCTCGGTGGTCGACGACGAGCCCCCAGCAAAGGGCAAGCGCAAGTCCAAAGAACCCGCGGCCAAGAAGGCGGCAGGCGGCTCCAAGGGACGCAAGCCCCCCGCGGAGGAGCTGGCGCCTGACGACGCGGAGATCAAGAAGCTGCAGGGGCAGCTGGTCAAGTGCGGCGTGCGCAAGATCTGGGCCATCGAGCTCAAGAAGTTTGGGGGCGACGCCCGGGCCAAGATCCGGCACCTGCGCGATCTGCTGCGGGATGTTGGGATGGACGGGCGGTTCAGCGAGGCCAAGGCCAGGGAGATCAAGGAGAGGCGGGAGCTGGCCAAGGAGCTGGAGGCCGTGAACGAGATGAATGACCTGTGGGGCAGCACGGGCAGGGGACGGAGAGGGGCGGCGCCGAGGAAGAACCTGAAGGAGGAGAGTGAGGACGACGACAACGACGATGATGACGACGACGAGGCTGCGGAGGACGGCGGCGGCGGGGCGGGAAAGAAAAAGGCCAAGACGAAACTTGGTCATGACGGGGCCGAGGATGACGAGGATGAGGACAGTGATGTGCCCAAGGGCGGCGCGCGGCGGCGAAACCCCAGGCCTGAGCTGGCGTTCTTGGGAGACGACGACAGTGACTCAGACTGATGAGGAGGACACGGTGATTAATTTTTAGTTTTTATTTTTTTTTAGTTTTTTGGAGGCGTCTGTGTGTGTGTGGTCAGATCACCATCGATTGATCGTTTTAATGGAAGGCTAACGTAACGGATCCTTGGGGGATGAAGGACAGGGCGAGAGGAGAGTCCTTGCTATGTCTAATCTAGCTTCCGTGTTCAGATGCGTGGGTGTATCATCGCATTCAAAATTATATCAACGAAGCGGCAGCATGAGCCCTTTGATTTTTCTCTCGTTCCATCTCGTCCTGTTTCTAGTTCTTCCTCTTTTCTCTCTTTCTATTCACCTCGCAGCATTCATCCTCTGTGCGATCAGGCTAAAGACAGCAACGGAGCCCATGAAGAGGACCACATTGTAGAACTAGGTAGCAAAAACAAAAAAAAAAAAAAGAAAGAAGAAAAAAGGGGGCAGGTCAGGTCAGCTTTGCGTTCTATGTATGCATCTCGACATGGCCTGGATGGAGGGCGAAGGGGGAGAAGGGCGACGACGAACAGCTTTACGTGAGACCTCCCTCTCTTCGTCATCGGTCCTGGCTTCGATGAAGAGCCTCCGCAGGTTGGGAAAGTTGGCCTGTTCCAAATAGGATATGAGGAAGTTTGGGTTAGCATGGTGTGGGAAATGGGTTATTATTTGTTTGTGTATGGAGGGGGGTGGAGAGGACATACCATCTCGTTGCAAAGGGGACGGACGTGTGGAGGGAGTGAGGAGTGTGAGGTGAGTGAGGTGAGTGAGGTGAATGAGGGCGAGCAGACAGATGTATGGTCTGTTGAAAGTCTATGACTGAGGCAGATGGTTGTTTTTTTTGTCACATCATAGAGATGTTTGATTCTTTTTTGACACGCTTGTTCTCACATCTTTTAAGTATTCAGAGTTGCAAGTCATCAAGTCTCATGGGTTGAACTGAGTGGATCCCCCCTCTAAGCGCACCAGCGAATCAAAACACAGGGAACTAGAACGCCCGCGGCAAGGCCTTTGCTTGCGTAAGGAAGGTAAGTAGTTTTCCAATTGAGCGCGCCAAAAAGTGATGGCGACCTTAGCATCACGTTTTTGTCCCCATCTGCAAAGCTTCACAAACAGCCGCGAGGCTCCAGCAGTGCACCATGATATTAAGAAGCTCAGCCCTGCGGCATGGTAAGAGATTCCCATACGTATTCCGGCCACAAAAGTGGTCTTGGGCAACAGAACAAAGGAAGAAAAAACACACCCACTGACTTTCTTTCTGTGGACCAGGCCGTCGAGTCCTCGTCGCATCACCTGCCAGAGCATCACCATCAGGCCTTCGCGCCCTCTCGAGAGATGGACGTCAACCACCCCACCCAACAGCTTATGCTGAGCCTCCTCCTCCTCCTCCAACAAAAACAACAACAACAACAACATCACCGAGCCAATCCACCGACCCAACAGACCCCTCCTCCACCTCCACACCAGCTACCGATGTTGCCACCACCGAACCCGCCGCGGCGGCACCCCTCTGGCAGGCGCCCACGGCCTCGCCTATGGCCCTCTGGAACCGCCAGCGGCGCGTCCGCGTCGACAAGAGCATCGCCGAGAACTTCCGCCGGAGTGAGGCGGTCCAGGAGAAGATCGGAAAGCTGGGCTCCGAGGTGGAGCGGCGGTTCAACCCCTCGGGCCTCCTGCAGGACCCGCCGCGGCCCGAGGACGTGACGCTGGAGCTGCTGATGGCGTCGCAGTGCCACATGGGCCACCACGCCTCGCTGTGGAACCCGGCCAACCAGCGGTACATCTACGGCGTGCGGTCCGGCATCCACATCATCTCGCTCGAGGAGATCGCCGCCTCGCTGCGCCGCGCCGCCCGCGTCGTCGAGGAGGTCGCCTACATGGGCGGGCTGATGCTGTTCGTGGGCAACCGCAAGGGCCAGATGGAGGTCACGGCGCGGGCGGCCGAGCTGGCCGGCGCGTGCCACCTGTTCTCCAAGTGGGTGCCCGGCACCATCACCAACCGCGACCAGATCCTCGGCAGGGAGGAGCTCAAGGTCGTCGACGAGCGCGACCAGGCGCTGCCCGGCTTCGAGAGGCACCTCCTCGAGAGGCGCCCGCTCATGCCCGAGCTGGTGGTCGTGCTGAACCCGCTCGAGAACTACACCCTGTTGCACGAGTGTGCCCAGGAGAACATCCCTACCATCGGGCTGATCGATACGAACGCAGACCCGACGCAGGTGACCTATACCATCCCAGGAAACGATGACAGGTGAGTCTCCCCCCCCCCCCCTTTCCCCGCCCCCTCTCTTCTTCTTTTACATTCTTGCATGTTGTCTTGTCAGTCACTTTGTTGCTAATGTGCCCCTTCCCGTTCTGCAACCACACAGTCTGAGATCTGTCAGCGTCATCGCTGGTGTGCTGGGCCGCGCGGGCGAGCGCGGACAGAAGAGGCGCCTTGCGGACGCTAACAGGGGCGTCTGTACATGGAGGAACCCGGCCGACATTGCGAGGTGGATGCGACAGAACGAGGCAGCCAAGATGGACCAGGCGGAGGCGGAGGGGAAGGATCCCGAGGGCAGAGGGGCTGTCAAGGGTGAGTTCAAGGGGGTCGAGGGTAATGATAGTGCTGTCAGTGCTGTCATGGAGCAGCTCCGGCTGTGATTAGGCTGAGGAGGGGGGGAGAGGGGGGGGGGGGGGCGTTTGATTGTGAATGGGGCATGGCAAGAGAGGATGGGGATTAAAAAAAATTAAAAATGAAAATTGTACTACTTGGAGATGTACGAAAGCACCATTGGCAGGTGAAACATTCCAACAGTGACTGCATCGAGGGGTGGGCTGAGCTGCTGAAACTGCCCTGCTGCTCTGGCATTCTCCACCATGCTGTGTGCTACAACGTAGTAGTCGTCGTGCCAGTGCAACTTCAGCATCAGGGCCTGGACGATGATAGTGGCTCCGCTTCACTTCCCGATTTCTCTTGTCTTTCAGGGCTGTTTACCACACCACATGTCAGCCAGCTCCCGTACTCTTCATGAAAACTAGACACCACACTTCATCTATTATATAGTGGGATTAGATACTGACTGGCCCCGGTATCGATTCCCAAGTTGCCTGTATGTATACTTGAGCCAAAACCTAAAATCTGCAGAAGTCGAAGCGCAATCAACACACACTCTGTCCCTCTCTGAGCAAAAAGAGGGCCAAAAAAAGGAAGAGAGAGAGAAAGAGAGAGAGAAGAAGAAGAAGAAGAAGAAGAGGACCGAAAGGGAAAAAAGGAGGGGGGAAAAAGGAAAAGTGTAAGAAAAGAAAAGGGGAAAAGCATCTCTCCAAAAGCACAACAGAGCTCTACAAACCGTCTTGACGAGCATCAAACTGCCCAAGGCGGTCTTTGTCGGCTTCACCACGACCACTGCCTAGACAGAGTAACATGGTGACCCAGAAGAAGATCCGATCGGAATCGTAGATTCTCCACGCTCAACCATCAGAGAGTGGTAGGCAGAAGGCCAAGCGGTCTCACTGCAATGTCGACGGCGCCGTACATAACGCATCCATTGCATCTCATGCAGGGATCTGGAACGCCTCGCCCAGCCAGTGCCGGCAAGGCTAAGGCTTTCCTGGGACCGCATGCAATCCCAGTTCTCCAAAGGTCTCGCCATTCCAGACCCACTAGGGCATAAGAGTAATACGAGTATACGCGGTAAACCTGCCTCTTGTCTTTGCCCATGATGAGTCTAACAGGAGTCCGAGCATTAAGTCATCAAGACTTAATTAGTCTGCGCCCCTGAGGAATAGACAGAGTTGCTCGGTGGGAACTGAGGCCATTGAGCGACTGAAAATCATGGCATGGTATCTTCAGTGAGGCGCTCGCCCCTGGGAATTACGCGGATGTACAATGATCGAAGTCCCTCCCTAGGAAACTGGTCCTTCCTACCTACACCTACACTCACACCAACACACTCCCCATCCCCGTTCTTTTATTTTATCTTCTTCTTCTTCCCTCCCCCTTTTCTTTCCTGTCTTGGACCATGATGAATGTCTAGGAGCAACGTTTGCATCCTCTGCCATTGGGGAGATGCAGCATCCAGACAGGAGGACTGAGGCATATCGATTGAAAGAACAAAACAACGCCGCGTGGACAAAAAACTGGAACGAAGAGCCAAGTGGCTAGAGGAATGTGAGGATACGAAGCCTGAAGCTGAGTCTACGGCGGTCGTCCTGCCTCTTCAATTGTGATATGAGCTAATATTAGAACGGCGAAGGAGAAGACAAGAGCGGGTAAGCAAGTGAGCGAAACGGAGTTTTATGGAATGGCTACAGGAATACCAGGCAAGACTATCATGCTTGAACAATGCGTGAAGACGTGGCGGGGCCTAAACCTTGACAAGAATAAGAACAACATAAGAGCTGGTCTTGAAAACCAGGGCTAGGGCGGAGGCAAGTAGGACGCCCACCAAGCGGCGGGTGTTGGTGGTCAATGTCGGCAGTCAATGTCGGCGGTCAATATCGGCGGTCAATGTCTTCACAGGGGCCTTTCTGTGAGCTAGAGAGGAGGGCTGGTGAGATGGTCAGATAGGACAACTCACGAGACCCAGCTCACAAGTCCTCGGGATCAGCGGTGCAGACTGAACTTTTTACCATATCGGCCGTCCTCGTACGTGTTGGTCCCAGAAGGATCGAATCCTATCGTGGCTATCCTGCGTGCCCAATTTTGAAGCACGACCCAACAGCACAAGAGGGCCCCATATACATACAGTATACCTGAGTAATATTCGCTAGTTCTAGAGTACTATCTGCCAGAAGGGACTCCTTGTAATCGAAAAAAAAAGCTCCTTGACCTCGGGGGGTTTGTTAAATATAAAAATTAATCCTTTTCTTCTTCTCTCTTTCTTTATTTGTACGTCTGAAAACGGCATGCCAAGATAAATGCTGAGCTGAGGCTTTACATAAGGCCAATGCCAATGTTTCAAAGCTCAGCCCAGGTACGGGGGTTGATGGTCCCCGGCCCCAACGGCCAACGTTGGAACCAGGAAGAGAGTTAGACATATGCATAATAGGTATTGAGAAGGATGCGGTGTTGTTGGCGCTAGGCTGGGTTCTATAAGTGGATTTCGCTTGTCAACGGCTCATAACTTGATGCATACTCTATACCTAATTTCGAGTTAACAACCATGTAATTATGCCGGATGCCGCAAGCAGCTGCGCGTGCACTGCTAACGATCCTCCCCAAGAGATGAGGATCTTGGTTGCTGATGCGCCTCAGTTTAAGCACCCAACCGGCTTACATACAACATCAGCTGAGTGGAGGTGGCCTGCTTGAGCCAACAAATGCGGCCCTTGATACAGCTTACATCTTGACAGAGTCAGCCTCGCTTGAGATATAAAGGTGCATGTAGGCCGTCACAGCTCTGTGTTTGGTATTTCTCAATGACAGGTCCTTTTCTTTGCCATCAGCCGGTCAAGAGAAAAAGAGCAGCAATAAACAGCAAATTTGCAGCAGACCACCGACTTCTTTTCTTCTTTCCTTCTTTACCCCTTTGAGCATCTCACCCCCATCTCGCACCTTTTTCTTGAGTGCGCTTCGCTACAAATTTTTATTACCTTCATGCCTCGCCTATATTCCTGCCTCCTCACCCTATCCGCGGCGATTGCCGTGAATGCAGGGAAGCTGCAGCACCGCGCAGACAGCACATCTTGTCCTGGCGTTACCTACTCCGATGACACTACTTCGGCTTGCTGTGTCGCCGGCACTATTGCCCCAGTGTATCTTTCGGTCTGCGATGGCTGGCCGATCTGTGATGGCCCGGTATGTCTCTCCTCCTATGCATATATATGTATATAATATACAATATCACGGCCATGTCTAACATGTCGCTCTCCTCCAGACCACCACCACCACAACCTCCGAGCCCCTGTCCTGCGCGACCATGATCGCCTTCTCGGACGCCAACTACCTCTCCGAGGTGAGCGCCGCAGAGGCGAGCATGAAAGCCAGCGGCACAACATTCTGCACAACGGTCGGGGTCTCCGGCAACAGCTGCGCGGCAGCCCAGGCTACCGCCACCGGCGACTCCAGCACCACGACGACCAAGAAGGACAAGTCGACAGTGAGCAAGACGGCCACCAGCACCACGGCGAAATCAACCAAGGACTCGTCCAAGACCACGGACGGCACCGCGAGCGGGACGGCTGGGTCGGAGAGCACCTCGACGAGCAGCAGCAGCAGCACCTCGAGCACCGCGACGCCCACGGGCGGTGCCGATGCCCTGGGTAAGGGGCTTGGCACTTGGGCTCTGGGAATGGTCGCTGCTGGGCCTGTCGTGGTGGCAGCGCTCATGTGATCGGGGACGTGGGGGTTTTCTAGTTCTCTTGTGAAGCTGATGCATATTATGTCTATCTTGTAATTGATACCTGATTATACCTTTTTTTTTCTTCTTCACTTTCACAGTTGGAAGAGGATACCCCGGGGCATTAATTCCAGTTATGCATATCACTTGATTACAGCCACCTATCAGTAAACTTGCCGTCTCTTGTGGATTTGTTTTCTGTTCCCAACTTGCTAAAATTCAAGGTTATTGATATCAGAAATGTGGACGGACCCTTTCAAGCGAGAAGAGAGAGTAAATACCTATTCACCATAGCAGAGCCTTTTTGACAAAGATGCATATATGTTCTGGCACTGCGTTGACAAGCAACAAACAGCAGGCTGAACGGTGGTTGCAATTAAGCGTCATATTCATTTCCCTTGTTGCTCACGTAAGAAGAGTGAGTCTCTTGGATTATCCAGCTGGACTTGATATTAAGTGAAGAGGTGAGCATCATATCTGGTCTCTAGATCTTATGTGCGACCTATAATATAAAAACCACTCGCACATCACCAAGGGGCCGTCAGATAGATGACAAATGTAAAATAAAAGAAAGGTTGTCTATCATCAGGTAAAGAAGCCGCCATCACTGCAGCGCAATCAACTTCCACCTTGGTCCTGCCTCCATCCACGCAGCCTCCTCGATCTCCGCATAGTTGACCCTTCTTGCCTTGCCGTCCACCCACCTGATCTGCAGGGCAATGACAATAGCGGGCAGGTCCAGGTCCAAGATCTGTCTCCTCGCCACAGCCACGAACTCGGCCCGGCCTTGGGCGTCACTAAACTCCTTCCACACGTCCGCGCTCATAAAGGTACCGTGGCCGACCTCGATGCCGTTGGCGTCCCTGATGCTGGGTCGCTTGGCAGCTGCATATTCGGCAAAGGTGGCTCGTTCCTGCTTCTCCTCGGGGTCGAGGGGCACGTCGAAGCATGCCGTGCTCGCCCAGAAGAAGATGAGGTGCTCATCCGGGAGGGTCCGGGCTTGCAAGACGTCTGCCACGGTCGGCAGGTGCCGACGAACATGCTCGAGGGTGACTTCTTTGCGGATGTTATGGTCATCCAGCCAGGGAATGTTATGGTAAGGGGTTGATGGCTTCAGGACGCTCTCGTTGACTTGGATTCCGTTGATCATTTCGAGTCTCAGGGGGTCACCCTTGTGGATGAAACAGGAGATGACCGGATACTCGCTGATGAACATTCATTCTGTTAGAAAAACGACGATTCAAAGTTAGGGGAAGCGCGGGGTGGTTTTTTTCTTTTCTTTTCTTCTTCTTTCTTTCTTACGTTTCTAGTCTCTCATCACTGACTGACACGTTTGCCTCTCCTTCCCAGCCCATCCAAGACCAGGTGGGAAACTCGATGTTGGTCTTCAACGAGGTCATCTTCAAGGTACTCTTGGCGGACCGCCGCGTCGGCGTATGAAAAGAGGACCACGAGAGAGACAGCTCGAAGCGCGAGCGAGGGTGGCCCCAGTGGAAGGACTCGTCGCGGACCCGCTTCATGGCCACCATGATGCCGAGGAAGGCGTCGTGGACGTCGCCCGGAAAGCTGAGCTTGCGCATCGAGAAGTGCTGGACCAGCAGCCTGTACTTGTCCCAGAACTTCTTGGACGAGCTGGCGATGCGCGCCATCTTGCCGTCCAGGCTCCGCAGATTGGTCGCGTTCAGCTGGAGGCCCTTGAACAGCTCGAAGCGGATGGGCGTGCGCAGCTCGGAGGACCCGGCGGGCGGGACGGGGTGCTCGAAGGAGGACTCCTCGCAAAAGTATGCGCCGTCGCAGGCCCAGAGGACCTGCTCCCTGGTGAAGATGAGGTTCCGACGCGAGAGCGCCCGTTCCTGGAGCGTCCAGCCGCGGGTGTTCCACGTGCTTATGTCGGCGTCCTCGTCCCGGCGGTTGAAGAACTCGCCAAAGTACTTCGGGGAGGCCTTGCAGGTGGTGAGCAGAGACAAGCCGGGCGAGCCCTTCTCGGGGTTGGGCGGTACGACGACGACTTCTCGCTGCTGATAGGACCTCGTTCCTGGGCGGAGTCCAGCAAGCCCGGCGTCTGCGTCCTCACCAAAAGCGGCGACTATGGTGAGGAACGCCGACCTGTAGATGTTTGCCACTAGATGCATACAGTACGTGGTGGTCAGCGCGACTTGAATGGATTATTGCAGGAAAAAAAAACCTTTCCCTTACAGTCCACTTACTATTGGCAACTTGTTTCGCCCTGTCATCGAGGTCAACTTGGGTTTTGCCTTGCATGATGCAGATGGCGTCGACCCAGAGAAAACGCAGACCCAACAATCTCGTCACCGTAATAGCGTCAAAGACCGTCCTGGGCAGGTCATCGTCGCGAATGGAGCCCTTTTCTCTCAGCCTTGGCTCGATCTCTGCGGAGAGCATGAGCTTCTGCTTCTGTCCCCAGACGTAGCTCAGTGCGGTGTAGGCCATGTCTGGATCAGACGGATCGAATTCGTCAACGAGACGGATGCACATGTTATTCACGTCAATGAAACGGATGCGGAATGTGCTGTAGATTGCAATATTTAGAATCACTTCTCAACAATGGAAGGATGAACAACCAAAGAAAGAGGAGGAAGGGGAAGGAAAAAAAAGAAAAAAAAGGAGCAATACTAATCTCCTGTATTATGCTCAGACTCAGTCCCGCGACGATAACAGCTTATTTCGTGGGTAGATTCGCACAAGTCCACCCAGCGCCGAGGAAGATCCATGTTGAGGGTTGGCGGACGCATTCTTCCAAGAAACAACATGTCGTCTTCTGCTGCGGGCTGTTCCTGGACAGGATCGCGGAGCCTGGAGGCGCCTACTCTGCAAGGCTGGACAACGTGGTCGAAATACGCGAGGGACTCCTCCGTGTCCGATCTGGAAGCTGTGATGGCCAGGCGGCGCATCTTGAAGTACGCCTCGTTCCAGCTGGACTCGATGTCCTCGGGGGAATCGGTAATGTGCCCATAGTGGGACGTAGGGTCTGCCCAGAACTGCACCTCGTCGCCTGTGGGGAGGGCGTTGTCGGGGGCATAGTAGCCACCCTGCTGGCGCACAACATCAATGATGACGGCACAGAGCTCGCACTGCTCCGAATCGCGCTGGATCCGCTCGAGGGAGCCCAGGTTCACCTTTCTGGCCACGGGCGGCTCCCCTGGGCCTCTCCAGGTCCCGTCTGGGAGGACGCGGGGCCAGAATCCGACACCCCTCCTGATGTCCCGCTGGGCTCTGTGAACATCAGCGAGCGTTGGAGTCGCGAGGGCCGAGAATTCGATCTGGCTGCAGCGTGTGCAGAGCTTGGCAGGCTCCATGGGTATTACTGGTATGATTGATTGCGACTTTGCTTGGTTGTTGGTTCTCGGAACAACAAAAATGCTGAGCAGGGCAGCAGAGGGGCATTGCGGGCAGAATTCGATCGTGAGTTCACAAGCTGTATTGAGACTGGGTTTAGAATCCTCCACCTGCATGCATCAGGGTCAAGGGTTTCGAGAATCCTTCAGCTGAAAAAAAGACTACCAGAATGCCAAATCAGGTCTATCAGCTTTTGTTTAGATATTTGTCTCTTTCACCAGTTGGCTGAAGATCATCCGAGTTGCTACAAGTGCCGGTCAAGTGTTTTGTTTTCAATTCCTGTATCTTTAATACTACTTACTACCTACCTACTTTAACTTACTGAAGGCTCTCCTCGAACAAGACTGGTTATTATATGGTGAGCAATTCTGTAAGTAAAGCAGCGAAGAAGAATAACAGACAGCAAATTAAACTTTTTGAGTAATTACATAAATAGTAGCTGGACAGTGACTGGGCAGACGACCCCATGTACACACATATATATCTCTTAGGCTTGCAAAAAAAGCCCTTTGGTAGATATATGAATGTCTCTTAAACACTCAAAGCACCAAAACAACAACACCAAGCGGCATCCAGCAAAAAACAAATTGACAAGAGTGAGATTCGAACTCACGCCTCTTGCGAGACCACGAAGAGATATTCAAGTTTTGAGAACCTGAACGTGGCGCCTTAGACCGCTCGGCCATCTTGCCTTGTTATGAAGGGGTGTCAATTTGATGACTTATGACTCCCACCGAAGAACTTTTGCTCCCACGTGCCATGTACAGCCGAGGCCGGGCCGGAAGCTTCCAGCGCTTTGACCTCTCACCAAAGGTCTCAGCACACAGCCGAAGCCGAGGCCGGGCCGGGCACTTCCCTTCCTCAGGTATTGCTCAATTGAGCAAATAACTCGACGCTTTTCTCCTTCTTGCAATCGGGTTGCGCAGCCACCAATCATTGTCACGGTCCTCTTTTTCCCTCTCTTCCTGTCTGGTTGGCACCTGTTGCGTTGAGGTGTGTATTGAGCAATACCTTTTTTTATGTACTTAATTTTCGAATTTATTATTTTCGGCCCAGGGCTCGGACAATACTGACATATTCGAAAAGGCAGGCAAAGGCAAACCCAGCGAGGGAAGAAGACGATAGGTCGATAGGTCGAGTGGTATTATTGTTTGTTTGTTCATGGTGCACTTGATTACCCATCGTTCAAAATGCCGGCCATGCTAGACGATCCGTCCGCCGCGACCATGTACAGGGTCTCAGGCGAGGCTCCCTTTCCCGGCCCCGGTTCACCCCTGCCGGCGAGCATCTCCCCACGGCAGGTGACGCTGCGTGACAGGCAGACCGTCGCCACCATCGTCCCCTTCGCCTCCAAGGACCAGGTGCCGCAGTCGCTGCTGCGCTACCTGAGCGACCAGTTCGCCAGGGAGATCGAGAAGGGCGATACCTATCCCATGATGGAGACCATGCCCTCGGACAGGTTCGCATCGTACTGGTTCCAGAACTTTGGGGCCATCATGCTCCTCGGCAGCATCGAGAAAGCCGAAGACGTTGTCGAGGGCAAGGACTGGGCTAAGGAGTGTCTCGGCAGCTTCTATATCAAGCCCAACTATCCAGGCCGGTCTAGTCATGGTACGTCTTTTATATGATGAGACGATGAGACAATCATTATCCCTCTGTCTGTCTGACGAGGGTTTTTGGGGGGTTTTTTTTTTATTGTGAGACTCCTCTGACAGTCGCTAGTCTGCAACGCCGGGTTTCTTGTCACAGATGCCTCGCGGAACCGCGGAGTGGGTCGGCTCATGGGCGAGGCCTATCTCAACTACGGGCCTAGGCTGGGCTACACCTACTCGGTGTTCAACCTCGTCTACGAGACCAACGTAGCCTCGTGCAAGATCTGGGATGCCCTGGGCTTCAAGCGCATCGGCCGCGTCCCCGGGTGCGGCAACCTCAAGTCCTACCCGGGCCGGCTCGTGGACGCCATCATCTACGGGCGCGACCTGACCGTGGGCGAGGGGGACTCGGACGAGCTACTCGTGAGTGAAGAGCGTTTCGAGAAGATCAAGTTCTACCTCAAACACGGACGGTATCCTAACGGGGCGGACCGCGCCGAAAAATCCAGGCTCCGGAGCGCCGCGACGCACTACAAACTCCTTGAGGGCCAGAGCCCGGACGGCAGCGACGACGTCCTCATGCTCAAGGACAAGGAGGTCATCTCCGACCCGGGCCGGCAATACGAGATCGCGAGGCACGCCCACGCTGGCCAGATACATGCCGGCATCAACAAGACGACGGCCATGATCGCCGAGAGGTACCACTGGAGGGGGATCAAGGATACGGTGTCGGATGTCATCAGGGCCTGTGTGGAGTGTGAGGACGGAGCCAAGGCCGGGAGTGGGCTGGCAAAGCCACCGACGCCCAGTCAGACGTCAATCACAACTGTTCTATCACCCCCTTCGCCGCCGGCGCCGGCGCCGGCTGGTGTCCTGTCTGCGCCTCCCATCGTCGCCCCTTCTGATCCCACGAGTGTTGTTGATACGGCCACCACCCCTCGGCATCTCGAACAAGGTGTGCCTGGCCAGGACCATCCACATCATGCTCCAGAACGTATACCTTCTTCGGTGCCACAGCAGTACACAGACCAGACCACTAGCCAAGCCCACTCGCCATCCCACAGCCCGGCCTCACCTTCACAGTATCTCTACTTCTCGGGAACCAGTGCCTACCAGCCAATAGACCCCCACATACTAAACCCGCCGCAGCAAGACCATGCAGCCTCCTTTGCCCCTGCACATTACACAGCAGGCTACGGTCAGTTCGGGCAGGACCCATATGCTACTGCCACCACTTCACATGATGACCCGCAGGAAGATATGGATGTGGACGAGGATATCATCGGTGAACTGCTCGCCGCCAGCACGCATGATCGTCAACAGGATGGTGATGGAGACGGCGAGATATCTGATCGGGAAATGGAATTTATGCTCATGCAGCAGTTGCAGGGTGGGACCTCATCACCTGGATGACCATGTTATCGCTTCCAGCCTCCATCATTATTATTCTTACAGTATAGAGTCAGCTAGATTTTGTTGATACCCAAATTTCGCTTCTTGCCAATTTCCTCAAACAAAAAGAGGCTTTTCCCCCTTTCTTACTGAAGTACTTACTTCACCCTCTAGGCTACTACACCCTGTGGGGGTTGGGGTTGTTAGTGGTGGCCTTACTGGAGTCAGGCCCCTATCGGCCTCTTGCCCCTACTGTAGGTGAGCGTCAGGGGGGGTGGGGTGGCCCGAGCGCTTAGAACAGCTTGGCCTGCAGCTGAACCGCCTATGCGTGCTGCCCCTCGGGACAAGTTCCAACATCAGCTTCTCTAAGAGGGGACCAACGCACGCCTTTTGTTCGATTCAACAACAACAAACCCCCCCCCCCCCCACCCTCCAAGCCCGTGACTCTCCCCCCTTGACACTGGTCATCCTACCGAATGTTGTAATCAAGAACCTGGCTGCATACCATACCATTTCTTTCGTCCATCGACCCGACGGCCGCAGAGCCTCGGAGTGCCCAACGAAACCCGCCCGTCCTCCTCCCAGACGTGCGACCCGACTGCTTAGCGACGGTCCCCTCCCACGATGGCTGTGAACAGGATAAAGGGCGCGTTTGCTGCCCCTCGCAAGGGCGAGACCTTTGAACTGCGAGCTGGCCTGGTTTCGCAGTATGCCTACGAGAGAAAGGAGGCGATCCAGAAGACCATCATGGCCATGACGCTGGGCAAGGATGTGTCTGCGCTGTTCCCAGATGTCCTCAAGAACATTGCCACGTCTGACCTGGACCAGAAGAAGCTGGTCTACCTGTACCTGATGTGAGTCTACCCCCCCCCCCCCCCGCCCCGGAGAAGGCTGCTACTGGCTTCTATGGGCCTTCGTTCTGGGAGGCGCCCTCCTCCTTGGTTGCGCAGCTAAGCTAACCGGTTCACCGAAAAACCCCTCCCTCGAGCAGGAACTATGCAAAGACCCATCCAGACCTCTGTATCCTCGCCGTCAATACATTTGTGCAGGACTCCGAAGACCCGAACCCCCTCATACGAGCACTCGCGATCCGGACCATGGGCTGTATCCGGGTGGACAAGATGATAGACTACATGGAGGAGCCCCTGCGGAAGACGCTCCGCGACGAGTCGCCCTACGTGCGCAAGACGGCCGCCATCTGCGTGGCCAAGCTCTTCGACCTCAACCCGAGCATGTGTATCGAGAACGGCTTCATCGAGACCCTGCAGGAGATGATCGGTGACCCGAACCCCGCCGTCGTCGCCAACTCGGTCCAGGCCCTCTCCGAAATCAGCGAGACCGCGCCCGAGACCAAGGCCCTCATTGTCACGCCTGCGATGCTGAAGAAGCTGCTCATGGCGCTCAACGAGTGTACCGAGTGGGGGCGGGTGACTCTCCTGTCGACCCTTGCCGACTACCCACCGGTGGACGTCAAGGAGTCGGAGCACATCTGCGAGAGAATCGCGCCGCAGTTCCAACATAACAACCCCAGCGTGGTGCTCGCTGCGGTCAAGGTCGTCTTCACCCACATGAGAGCCATCAGCCCTGAGCTGGTGCGCACGTATCTTAAGAAGATGGCTCCGCCGTTGGGTGCGTGTTTGGAATCCGTCAAGATGGTATATTTATGTGTTTGTGTGTGTGTGTGTGTGCTGACCATGTGCACGCAGTGACTCTTGTCGCCTCTGCGCCCGAGGTCCAATACGTCGCCCTGAAGAACATCGACCTCCTCCTGCAGGCGAAGCCAGACATACTGAGCAAGGAGATGCGGGTCTTCTTCTGCAAATACAACGACCCGCCGTACCTCAAGCTCCAGAAGCTCGAGATCATGGTGCGGATATCAAACGACAAGAACTATGAGCAGCTGCTGGCCGAGCTGAAGGAGTACGCGCTCGAGGTGGACATGGACTTTGTGCGGCGTGCAATCAAGGCCATCGGCCAGGTGGCGATCAAGATCGAGAGCGCCAGCGAGAAGTGCGTGAATGCGCTGCTGGATCTGATAGCGACCAAGGTCAACTACGTCGTGCAGGAGGTGATCGTGGTCATCAAGGACATCCTTCGGAAATACCCTGGCTACGAGGGTGTGATCCCCACGCTCTGCGAACACATTGACGAGCTGGATGAGCCACACGCCAGGGGATCGCTGATATGGATCGTGGGAGAGTATGCCGAGAAGATCAACAATGCAGACGAGATCCTGGAGAGCTTCGTGGACGGGTTCATGGAGGAGTTCACACAGGTAAAGCTGGCGACCAGACCACATACGATACCGCCACGAGACAGGATTTTTGACTGACGATTCCCCTCCTCGACAGACACAGCTGCAGATCCTGACCGCGGTGGTCAAGCTCTTCCTCAAGAAGCCGAGCAGCGGCCAGGGCCTCGTCCAGAAAGTCCTGCAACAAGCAACAGGGGATAACGACAACCCAGATATCCGGGACAGAGCCTACGTCTACTGGCGTCTGCTGTCAGGGGATCTCGAGGTCGCAAAGGTGAGAGAAAATTGCGTTATCGTGCTTTGGGGGGTTTCTTTTGTTTTCTTTTCTTTTCCTTTTCGGATACAGTATCAGCTAATTCGTCTTTATTAGAACATCATTCTCTCCCAAAAGCCCGCCATCACCACCACCATCTCCAGTCTCCCGCCCGCCCTCCTCGAACAGCTTCTCGGCGAACTCTCCACACTCGCCTCTGTCTACCACAAGCCACCAGAGTCGTTCATGGGCAAGGGCCGCTTTGGTGCCGATGAGATCCAGCGCGCCGCCATCCAGGAGCAGCGGCGCGAGGCGGCCGAGAACCCCATTGCAGCCTCTGTGGCCGCGGCGGCTGCGAACGGGTCGGGCCAGTCGCAGAACAACATCGAGAACCTCCTCGATATCGATTTCGACGGCGGCGCACCTGCCTCCCTCGAGCAATCCGGCAGCGTTCCGGCGACGCCTGACAGGGTCGACAGTCCTGCGGTGGGCACGCCCGGTGCGGGTGGCGCGTCCGGCGGCATGGCGGACATGATGGGCCTGTTCGACGTGAGCAGCCCAGCCGGGTCGTCTTCGCAACAGCCGCCCATGGGCTCTGGGATGGGTGATCTCATGAACGGCTTCGCGGGCATGGACCTCAGCGGGACGAGCGCGCCGCCGCCGCCGGGACAGCAGCTGCATCCCCAGCAGCAGCAACAAGGGCAGAGCAGCAGCGGCGGGGCAGGAAATGACCTGTTGGATTTGATTTAAGGCAGGCGGGTTCAAGCGGGACGGGAGGGGCGGCGGTGCCGTTATGGAGGACGGCGCAAAAATAAATTAGATGAGCACATGGCGTCAGTATTTATCAAATGGAATATTCATTGTTTGCCAGGTATCGGGCTGATTTTCTCATCAATGGTCACGAAGCAGAGATCAGATCAGCTCCGAAGAACCAGACCCCTCCTCAGTTCTCAAGTCGACCGTTATAGGCTTGAAGGTGTACTTCTTAGCACCCCGGAATCTCAAGTCATTCATCATTTTACCAACCTGCCACTTGCAATGGCCTCACTTTCTCTTTCTTTCTCTTCTTCCACTTCTTCAGAATCCTGTATGCTCTATTACGATAGATAAATGGTAATTTGTTACAATAATAGCAACATATTGGTTTGTAGTTCTTTGCAAGTCGTCTTTTTTTTCAAGCCTCCTCACCATCAAAGTCTGTATATTTAGGACTTATAACACAGCCCTCCAGGGCCTACATACGATAAATCAACCTCATCTCTCAATCCAACCCTGAACTGTTCACCACCACCACCACCCATCCCATCCCGTCTTGTTCTTCAGTTCCCTCAAGTCACAATGTGGTCCCAGCTCGAACCTACCACGCTACACATAACCTACCTCACCCTCTCCATCTTCCTCATCATCTACGCCTCTTCTCCCACCTCATCTGCAACCGCCTCCACCTCTCCGAGCCCCCCTTGGCCGTCCTATACGGCATCCTCCTCGGCCCAGCAGCCTTCAACATCATCCTCCCCTCCCCTCCCTCCTCCTCCACCTCCGACCCCTTCACCCAGGAACTCACCCGCGTCATCCTAGGCCTGCAGTGCTTCGCCGTAGGCATCGAACTCCCCGCCCACTGGCTCCACCGCCGCTCCCACCTCCTCTCCGTGCTCACCCTCCTTAGCCCGGTCATGATCGCCGCCTGGGCCGTCACCGCCCTCCTCCCCCACCTCCTGTTCCGCTGCAGCATCCCCACCGCCCTGCTCATCGGCGCCTGTCTCGGCCCGACGGACCCCGTCCTCGCCGCCGCCGTCCTGGGCGGCAGCACCTTTAGCAGCCGCGTCCCGCCGCGCCTCCGCCGCCTCCTGAGCGCCGAGTCCGCCTCCAACGACGGCGCGAGCTTCCCCTTTCTGTACGCGGGCCTTGCCGCCTTTGAAATCTGGGGTGGTGGTGGTGGTTCTTCTTCTTCTTCTTCTAGCGCCACCGCCACCGCCACCGCCGCCTCGGCCCTCCGCGGCTGGCTGCTCGTCACCATCCTGTACCAGTGCTGTCTAGGCCCTCGCCCTGGGCCTCCTCCTGGGCCGCGCTGCCAACGCCCTCCTGCGCTTCTCCGAGGGCCGCGGCTGCGCAGGGCGCCCCGGCCTCGTCGCCTTCTACCTGCTCCTCGCCGTGCTGAGCGTCGGCGCCGGCAGTACCCTGAGCCTCGACGACTTCCTGCTCGCCTTCGGCGCCGGCGCGGGCTTTGCGCAGGACGGCTGGTTCGGCGCCAAGGCGGACGGACGAGGTGCAGGGCGGGGTCTCGTTCCGGATCATCGTGGATCTGGTCTTCGACTCGAGCGTCTTTGTCTACTTTGGCGCTGCGGTTCCTTGGGCGAGCTTTACCGGGGGGCGGCGGGGGCGACGCCCTCACCACCCCTTCCTCTTCTTCTTCTTCTTCTTCTTCCTCCTCCTCGTCGCCTCTAAGTGACCACATTAGCATCTCCTCCCTCACCCTCTTTCTAGCCCTAGTCCTCCTCCTCCGCCGCATCCCCGCCATCCTAGCCCTGCACGCCTGCCACCTCATCCCCGACACAAAGACCTTGACCGAGGCTTTGTTCGTAGGCCACTTCGGCCCCGTGGGCATAGGCGCCTTGTTCCTCGCCGTCGAGGCCCGCGCCCAGGTCGAGACGGGGTCGAGCACCTCGCTCCCAACGCCGCTTCCGCCTCCTCCTCATAAAGGGCCGCCGTATGATGATGGTGGTGGCGACGAAGAGAAACAGCTCGCCATCGCTCTGGTCTGGCCGGTGATTTGTTTCGTGGTGCTGGGCAGCACGATGGTGCATGGGCTGAGCGTGCTGGGTCACTCTGGGATGGTTCATGATGGCGAGAGGGGGGGATGAGAGTGAGAACGAGGGAGATGGGGGGCATGTGGATGGAGGAAGAAGGGATGGACTCCTGGGATGGGTCTTGTCTTGAGCTTCATGAATTCTTTTTTTTCTTTTTTTTTTGCCAACATACCACCAATGAGATTCTCTTGCTTGTTCTGGTTGATGAGGAACGATTTATGATTACGACAAGGTATTTTATGCTCCCAAACATAGACGATGATGCCAGGCAGCATGACAATCCTGGGACGAATCTAGGGTGTTTAAAACGGCTGAAGGAGTTTGAAGTAATTGAAAACGCAATGCTGCAAGGGATATATATCTGACTCTAGTCCATCATCTCCACCTCCTATTATCACCATGTACAAAGTCGCCATGCAGAAAGGTTTTACCGCCATACTGTCTATCGGCTTGTCATCCTTCCGATCGTGAACGTCGCAATGATGACCACCGCGAGTGTGGCGATCGCACCGGGCAGGAGCAGCTCGTTAGGCACACCAGGGACGGCCTGCTCGGGCTGAGCATGCCTGTTGCGCTGGCGACGGCCGCGGCGGGGCGAGTAGTCCTCCTCGTCGTCGTACTCGTCCTCGCTGTCCTCGTCATCATACTTCTTTCTGCGCTCCCGCAGGAGTGAAGAGGCGGGAGGCGTGGGAGCGACGACCGACGAGGGCTCGGGGGCTAGCGTAGGTGCCTGTGCGACGGGAGCCTTGTCGGGATCGTGCACAAACAGGTCCACCTTGTCACGTCGGTTCTGGCGCGCGAGCAGGATAGCCTCCAGCAGGTCCTGGTCGGTCGTGATGGACACGGAGTCGCCCTCGTCGTCCAGATAACTCAGGGCGAACCCCGTGCCGGACAGCTTGCCGTCCTCCACGGTGGGCGCGCCACCGATGGCATCCACCTCGGACCCGAGCTTGGAGAGGACGTTCACGACGAAGGTGTCCATGCCCTGCGCGGCGGTGACCTGCAGACGGTGGACGCGACCGCTGGGGGCCTTGAACTTGAAGGGGAACGGGACCTCGGCGGGCGGCAGCAGCTCGGGGCCGTGGTCCAGAGCGCTGTGCGGAGGGGAGTCTACGCCGGCGTGCGAGGCCGAGTCACCGGGCGCGACGCTGTCCACGATACGCTCTCTAGGGATATCGGGGGACATGAGCGATCGGCTGCCTATCTGACTGTGGCCGTGGTGGTTACCGTCCCCAGAGACCATGGACTCGGTCTCGTGGTCGAGCGACAGCCAGAACTTGTTCCAGGCCGGACCTTCGCTGTCGGTGGTGGACATGCCGTTGATCTGTTCCAGGGTCGCATAGGTCAGCTTGAGCACGTCGACCATGCCCACGATCTCGCCGCCGTCGTTCATGACGGGAAGGTTGAGGTAGTGACCATCTGTGTAATTTTTTTTCTCTCTCGTCAGCGCACATACACACACATACACATATATATACACACACGAGATGCAGCTGGGAACAACATACCGTGCATCTTTCGGAGAGCAGCTTGGATGCTCATGTCGATGGGAGCAAAGTCGGGATGAGGGGTCATGACCCGGACGACGCTGCAGGTTGCTGGATCCAGGCCTGGGGCGATGACGCGGAGGACGACGTCCTTGCTCGTGAAGATGCCGGTGATGGAGCCATTGTCCTGGACCAGGAGGGCCGTGGTGTGGTTCTCCTTCATGAGGTAGGCGGCCTCTTTAACCGAGGTCCGGACGCTGACGGTGACGGGAGGCTCGCCGTTCAGGACGGACTCGAGGGTCGGGCCAGACATCTTGACGCGCAGGGCCTCGACGTACGAGATGATCTGCTGGGGCTGGCTGGCGCCCAGCTCGGACTGCACGCCCTCGAGGGCGTCGTACAGCTTCCTCGAGGACGAGTAGGCCCTCTCCAGCTTCTCCATGGCGTCGTAGAAGCACTTTGTGATGTCGAGGATACCCGAGATGTCCTGGTTCTCGTCCATGACGGGCAGGTGGCGGAAGCCCTTGCGCACCATGAGGTCGAGCGCATCGGTGGCGCTGGTGTCGGTGCGGGCGCACAGGGGGTTCTTGGTCATGATCTCGGCGATGGTGACGTGGGCCGACTTGAGCCCCTGGCCGACGACGCGGAAGGCCAGGTCCTTGGCCGTGAAGATACCGGCGATCCTGTCGTCATCGTCCGTGACCAGCACACAGTCCTCCCTCTTGGCGGCCATCAGCTGTGCGGCCTCGGCGACGGTGGTCTGGGGCTTGATCTGCAGGGCCTGGCTGGGCTTGAGGGCGAGGACGGTGCCGGGAGGGGCCTTGCGCGTGTGTCGAGCCCGGCCGGTGAGGTGCTTCTTCTTGGAGAGATCGCTCTCCATCTTGCGACGGATGGCCTAGAATGGTGGTGGTAACAAGCAAGCAGTCAGTCAGTCAGTCAGTCAGTCAACCTTGGATGCAGTGGTTTCTCTCTCTCTTTCCCTTTCTCTCTCCTCCGGCCGAGCACATCATGGTGCGGGGTTTGCGCGACAGACATCCCATCCAAACCAGGACGGTGGAATTTCTGGGGCAGGGGGGCTCACCTCATCTCTCTTTGACTGCTTCTGTCGGCTGGCGCTGACGGTGGAAGAGCCGCCTACTTCGCTATTAGTAGCGTGGCTCTCTCTGGGCGTTTCAAGCACAGGAACGGGCCGGGGAATGGCAGAAGACGCAGGCGGTTGAGAGTGATTAAAGGTAGGAATGCGACCGCGATCGGGCCCGCGGTTCGACGTGGGCGTACCTCGAATGGTAGACATCTTTTTGATAGAGAGAGAGAAGATCCTGCTCGACCAGAGCGCAGAGGAGAGAGAACAAGACTCGAAGGTGGGGTGGGAGGACGAAGAAGAGGACGAGGACGACGACGACGACGAGGAGGAGGAGGAGGAGGAGATCAAAGGGGGGCAGAGAGCTGATAGCCGCGCGTTGCCGTGTTGACCAGAAGACCAGAGAGGCTTGCTTGTTGTCGTCGCTCGAACCGATAAGAGAAGCTGAGCTGGTTGAACCACTCTCTCCAAGAACTGCTGCTGCTGCTGGGACTCGGAAGGGATAGCAAGACGCCACCAGCAGAGAGACAGAGAGAGAGAGAAAAAAGAGAGGTCGAGCGTGGTGGAATGATCAAGTGGTGCTGGTCAAAGTTTCCGTCAGTCGGTCGGGAAGGAGGGAAAGTTGACGCCGACTTTTTTTCTTGTTATTATTAGTTAGCAGCTCATGACTGTGCTTGGTTGCTCTGTCGATTGGGCCACAGGCCACTGTAAACATGCGCTAACCGCCCCCAAATCCCGCCTGACCGGGGGCCTACCACGCCTACCTACCGCCTACCTACCGCCTACCCTCCCTTTACCTAAGCCATCTCCACTCTATCCAACCTCGCTCCTTTTGGGCAGCAAAGATTGATGGTTTCTCCCTCTCTCTCTCTCATGAAAACATTGTGTATGGGAAACTCATCAGACGACTGAATTTGTTTCTCATTAAACCTTAGTTGTTGCCCAGTGATCGATCCGCCGTCATCCATGAGCCCGTTCACCTCCACTGTGGCGTGGAATTACTTCAATGTTTACGAAGACAAGACTCCTGAAGAGGTACAGAGTAGAGTATATCCTAGAGGTCTTTATTCCTTTCTCATCTGACATATATGCCTCGTTGACCCGTTATAGATAGTATTTAATTCCTTCCTCGAGACCAGTACACATCCGTCAGGGAACTGAGATCATCATACACATGCGCCGACCTCCAGAGATGACTGCATCATACCGTACCAATGTCCATGATACTCGTACCAGTGGACCTCGAAAGCATCGCTCCAATGCTCGTCAATTGACAATGTTCATGAAGAATACTCAAATATGTGAATCCCTAGGGCAAAGCCACATCCATAAGAAGACGAGAAACGAATGACAAACTCCTTTCTCCTCGATCATAGCCAATAGACTCAGAAATTTAACAGGTCCTTGACTAATTAAAATGAATGATTTATAAACAGAGAGCTTACCTTTCAAATTTCTTACAAGATACCTCTCTCCAGTTGACTCATTTAATGCTTCCCTGTTCCCCCTACTCCTGAGATGGGATGCAATCTCGCCTCCCGGGCGCACGGTATCTGTATCTTAACCCCTGCGCCGAGAAGTACACATGCTCGGATCATCATCATCATCATCATCATCGCATAACCTTGTGCTGACAGGTGTCATCCCGATGTCTCTCTCTCTCTGCTGACTGATATCATTATGCAAGGTCGGACTCCGACGTGGATCCTGTTCGATAGTGGGAGCTGACAGGACGCTTGTCCGAGATCTAGATACGCGCCGCTGCTCCAACAAACGTACAGAGCATCAATAAACTAGGATTCTGCATACTTGTGTGAATATTTCCCCAGACCGCTTTACAAATCGCCAAGCCCTGTAGCTTATTGTGCCTTCATCCTGATCAGAGTGGTTCGATCGACGCAGGAGCCGCTTTTTCATGCTCCGGTACACTTACAAGGAGAAAGATGACGGGATACTTCTCATAATTACCATACAAATGAATGAATGAATGTTAAAATAATAAACGACGTGTCGTCCCAAGTAAACTCTATAGCTGTGTAGACTGATTTCTACTGTTCGTCACGTATTCCGCCTGTACATACACACTTCCGATATGCGTTCTTTAACCTTGTCTTTGAGATGCATGGCATCGCTCATCACTGCCATCTCCATTCCTGCTCTAGCAGCCCCAACCGTCCCTGAGAGCGACTATCTCATCGTCGGTGGAGGACCCGCAGGATTCGTCGTGGCAGAATATCTCAGTCGCGATCCCAGCAAGAGTGTATTGCTCCTGGAAGCAGGCGCTGACGGGGACACGGATCCTGAGATTACCAGTGAGTCTTGGCCCTTTATCAAGCATCTAGAAGATGAGTCGTAAGCATCGGAGAAGAGAGAGAAAAGGAAGAAGAAAAAAAGCCATTGACGGATGATTAAAAAAAAATATAGCACCAGCAGAATTCTTTGCTATCGGCAATTATATGTGGCGCTATGCCTCACAGCCTGACGACGGGCTGGGCGGGCTGAGGGCGAATCTCTTCCAGGGAAAGGCTTTTGGCGGCGGAACTGCAGTCAACGCCATGCTGTACACGCGCGGGGCAGCATCGGTGTATGACGAATGGGCTGAAATCTCTGGCAACGAGGGTCTCGGCTGGGACTCGATGCTTGAGGCTTTCAAAGCGACGACGCAGTGGCAAGTCGCGCCCGAGGCTAACTACAGCCAGCCCATCAATGTGTCCATGTTTGGCGATGGGCCGCTGGCCGTCAGCCGGCAGCGCAAACTTCTCACGTTTGACGAACCGTTCTCGAACGAGGTGCAGACGACATTCGGCCTCGACCAGATCGACTTTGTGTCTGGCGAGAGCATCGGTGTATCCCAAGGGATCGAGTCCATCCGCGTTTCCAATGAGACGCGCTCCTATGCCTACAATACGTTTGGCTATCTTGCCAACACACGCAACAACTTCCAGGCACAGCACAACGCCTGGGTGTCCAGAATCGGCTTCAGCAACAAGACAGCAAACAGCGTGACCTACAATGACACCCTGACCAACACGACCCACGTTCTCAGGGCAAAGGAGATCATCCTCGCCGCCGGAGCCATCAACACGCCCCAGCTGCTGATGCTCTCGGGCGTCGGGCCGGCCCAGCGCCTCACCGAGCTCGACATCCCCGTCGTCCAAGACATCGAGGAGGTCGGCCAAAACCTACAAGACCACCACTACGCCACGGTAGAATACGAAGCCAAGAACTTTGTAGACACGTACTGGCAGTTGGTCGAGAATGCCACGCGCGAGGCGGCCGAGGCGCAGGAGTACGCCGCGAACGGCGACGGCCTGTTCGGCACCATCGTGGGCGACGTGCTGGCCATGATCCGCCTGCCCGACGAGGTGGCCAGCGACTACCAGAAGAGCCTGCCTGAAGACCGCCCCCATGTTGCCTTTACCTACTTTGCGGGGCCGTTTCTTGTCGGCGGCCCCGACGTGAGCCTGCTGTCTGCCTTCGCCGCCGTGGTGCAGCCCGAGGTCTTTGGTTCCGTCGACCTGGCCTCTGCCGACTATCGTGATGCGCCGCTGATCTACGCCAACTACTGGGCCAGCGAGGGGGACAGGTCTGCCATCCTCTATGCGTACAGAAAGCTGCGGGACATGTTTCGCTCCCCGCGGCTGAGTGTCTTCACGACGCGCGAGGTTTTCCCCGGCGCCAACTACACGGACAGCGATGCTGATCTCTGGTCAGCCATCCAGAAAGGCTCGAGCAGCTGGCATCACCCGGTGGGCACTACGGCCATCGGGACTGTCCTCGACACAGACTGGCGTGTGAAGGGCCTGAAGGGGTTGCGGATTGTAGGGTCAAGTGCTGCGCCCACCATCACGACGTGCCCAACACAGGGGATGGTGTATGCCATTGCTCTCCGTGCTGCCATGGATATCGCCAAAGCTGATGGTTTGAAAATTTGATGGGTTCGTTGGAGCTTTATAGTAGGAGTGGTAATGGGGAAGAAGAAAAAAGCGGAAACCATAGTTCTTGGTTATGAACAGAATTATGCAACATCTGTTAACTATATTCAAGAATAGTTTTTATCTCTCAGCAGGCAAGGAAAAGAACAAAAAGAAATAATTACAAAGCACAACCATCTACTCCTATTGAAAGTTGATGCATTTGTAGGTGATGCTTTTTATTCCTACACCGGGCTATACCGGGACAATTTACGGGTACCATCATCGTCCGCAGTCCCGTTGACGCATCTCACCACTCCCCTTTCCTCCTTGATTGGCCAATGAAATAATTCTTACTCATTACTAAGATGTTCGCTCACCGGGATTGATCTGCGCGTGGGGGGGGGGGCTTATATATTCCATGAAGTCCACCTCCCTGCGCACAATGTAAATCACTGTTCAACCCCCCCCCCCTCTCTCCCCCCAACCTGAACACCACCAAATTAGCATAGAGAGGAAGGATTTCCCACCATGCAGACAGATATAGTTGGCACGGAAGTATTAGAGCCCGGAAGGAGCTCAATCGAGCCACAAGCAACACCAGAAGCGCAACGTGCCCCCCTACACGAGAAGGGCGCAGATGGGACGGACACAGGCGAGTCGAGACTGGATCTCCCCCAATCAAGCTCAGAGACCAGTACGACCATCCATGGACCGCGCTTATGGCTCCTAATCACTGGCATGATGTTTGGCGTCTATCTCGTAGGCCTCGATACTACCATGCTTGCTACGGTATGGACTTCTTTTCCCCCATGAACCCTCTCGTTCTCGGGACCCAATTCACCCTGGAATTGGACTTGCCCTATGTAATTCTGCCATATATCTAACTTAGCACTACTACACTTAGGTAATACCAACTCTTACAGATTATTTTGGTACCATTAGCGATGTGTCCTGGTATGGGACCTCCTATGTCATCGTTGCGTACGCACACCATCTCGTGGATCCATCCCCTTCCTTTTCTTGAAAACAATAAGGCTAAACACTTTTAAATCTTAGGTGTGTCTTCATCCCCTTGGTCGGCAGGATCTTTACATTATTTCGTGACAAATTTGTCTACCTCACCTTCATGGTCATCTTCTTGATCGGCAGCGTCATCTGCGCCGTCTCCACGTCAAGCTCTGTCTTCATACTTGGCCGGGCCGTCAATGGGCTCGGCTCGGCTGGCCTCATCACGGGCGCCCTGCTCGTCATCCGCGCAGCCTGCGAGCCCAGCATCCGGCCAGCTATCACCTCGGCCACGGTGGCATTGATCCCGCTTGGATCTGCCACTGGGCCCCTCATCGCAGGCGCGTTGACCAGTCGCGCAGGCTGGCGATGGTGTAAGTGAGGACCCCTCTGGGGGGCACACAAAAAGTACTGTACTTTTTTCTCTCTTCTTTTTGTGACTTTCCCATAGCTGATTCGGAACGATGCTTATAGGCTTTTGGATATTTCTTCCCATAGGAGGTTTTGGCATAGCAACCACTCTTTTCATACCAATCCCCGATCATATGCCAAAGCCAGCTTGGGACGAGGCCGTGCTCAGCATGCGCACCAAGCTGGACCCTGTAGGCTTCGTCCTGTTTGCCGGCGCCGCGACGTCAGTTTTGCTCGCGACCACCTGGGGCGGAACAACCTATGCTTGGTCCTCCGCAACCATCATCGGCCTGTTTTGTGGCTTCGCCGCGCTGAGCGTGGTCTTTGCCCTGTGGATCTTGCACGCAGGTGAAAACGCCCTGATTCCGCCTTCGACATTTCGGCGTCGATCTGTGACGTTTGGAAGCGCTTTTATGTTCCTCCAGGGCGGCGCCACACAGATGATCCCGTATTATCTGCCGTATTGGTTTCAGGCTATCCAGGGGGACTCGGCGGTGGGGAGTGCCATTCACTTGTTGCCGTCCATTGTGTCGCAAATACTCGCGTTGATCACCTTCGGAACACAGGGTACGTATGAACCTTTTCTTCTTCCTCTTCTCTCTCTGCTGGTCTTTTCACTTGGATACCTCTGGCATGTGATTAGCTGTTGACCTTGGCCGACAACCAGTGCGAAGGTTTCACTTCATTCCACCGTGGGGAATCGTCGGGAGTGTTCTCTGTTGCATCGGGGCTGGCCTCTTCACGACCTTCTCCGTCCACACATCTACTGGGCGATGGATTGGTTACCAAATCATCGCATCAGTAGGGAGAGGATTGGCATTTCAAGTGGTGAGTCCCTCGTGCCAAGACGCAGTGAAATTCGGGTGTGGCATAACTTAATTCTGACTCCTGCCCAAGCCTATCGTTGCCATTCAAGAAACCATACCCGCCAAAGAAAACGCAGTCGCAACATCCGTGGCCAATCTGTTCATGCAGTTTGGCACGGCCATTTCCATCTCCGCCAGCCAAGCCATCTTCGACAACCGTCTGCCGGATCTGCTCTCGCAGTATGCCCCGGACGTCGACGCCAGCGCTGTGCTGAATGCTGGGGCCACAGAGGTCCGTGATCTCGTGGCACCGAGCCAGCTCCCGGGGTTTCTTCTGGCCTATAACGAGGCTCTGGTTGTCATGTTTTTCTTTCCTGTTGGGTGCTCGGGGCTTGCAACTCTGGTTGGACTCGGCCTGCCGTGGACTCGGATTTAGAAATGAGGTGGTAAGTTGCCTTTGAAGTATGTCAAAGTTGGAAACTGGAGACTTAAGGCTGTTAGAAGTGTGTGTTTCTGGTACAAAAATAGACTCTATCATCAAGCTACATCGATGGGCTGCAATCTTTGCAAATGAACGAAATGAATACTAACCTATGAAGCGCATGTGGAAGTTCCTGATTGTCGTACAACTTCAAGAACCGAGCCCGAACTGCCTTCTTCATCTTATACGCAAAAATAGTACTTGGTATCATTTTAAATGGTTGTCTTGGTCATATCTAGTTTATTATCCGTGAATCTCATTCTCTTTAACAGCGCGACACAATATAATAATACGCAAAAGACCGGTAAGGTTATAGGATTTACAGTTGTATATTTTCAAGAATTTTCTATCCCACCATTCGTCCTTGAGGGAAATATTTCCTGTCTCATATTGTCTCATTTTCTACCTCATGTGTCCCAAGATCCCAAGAAGATGACAGAATCTTCAGAACCCAGGCTTCTCAGCGTCCGGAATTTTGCCCCATGGCTGGTCGAAACCCGGGAACACAATCCATTTCAGGTCTTGGTGCAACCCCAGAGTCGAGTCATACGCCATGCGCGACAGATTCAGCCACATATCGCCTTTGACAGGGAAAGCATCCGCCCAGACCCCTTGCTCGAATGGTCGGGCCACCTGCTCTCCATTCTTCAGCGCCCGCAGGAACTTGACCACATGGCCGTCATCATAGTCACTATTGGCGCGGCGGAACAGCTCCTCCCAGCCCCAGCCCGCACTGGCGGTGGGCTGATAGTTCTTGATGTACTCGACATGCAGCTCGGGCGCACCACAGGTGGCATACCAGACCAGATCCAGCCTGGCCTTCCACTCGACCAGCCGCACTTTGTCCTCGACGCGGATCCAGTTCTGCCGCGCCAGGACGGTCAGGAAGATGGAGCCCGTGACGTTGTGCATGTAGAAGAAGTCAATCTTGCGCGCCTTGCCATGGCGCTGCGCCGCGCCCGAGAAATACGCGCAGCAGCTGATCATTTCGGCGGTGCGGCGCTCGAGGGTCGCCGGGGTGACGCGGAACTGCGCGGCCAGCGCGGCGATTTCTTTCTCGGCGCGCTTGAGCACGCCGTTCTTCATCTTGAACTGCATGTCCTCCCAGTGCGCCGAGTTCCGGATCGTCTCGTTGGCGCGGGCCTCGTGGAAGAGTTCCACCAGGGGGCGGTCGTGGGCCGCGTGGTCGCTGGTGCTGTCGCTGCTGCTTCTGGCAGCCTCCCTCTCGGCGTTGGCGAAGAAGATGTTGATGTCGAAGCTGGCGTCTGTTGCGGCCTGGGCGAGGGCCTCGGCCAGGATGCTGGGCTGCTCGAACTCGACGGCGAGACCCCAGTGGATGATGGGATGAAAAGCCCCGTCGAACATGCGGGCAAGAATGGCTTCTGCAGTCTTTGTGCGGCTGAAGCAGTACTCCTGAATCACTTCTCTGACTGGAAAGTATTTCTCCGGGTTAATAACGATCATTTGTCAAGGAAGAAGGGAAAAAGTAAAAGGGGGCTACAGAAGTAATGTACGCACATCCTTTCACATCAATCTCGCGCTCAAAGAAGACCAGATAGTTGGCATAGTGCTTGACATCACTGAGGTATTTCTGAAACCCCTCCTCGGTCGCCAGTTCGGCAATCACATTCTCATCCGTCGGCGGCGGTGGGCGTTGGCCCAGCTCGACGTTGGAGCGGAACCCCAGCTCTAGCGCAGAAGTGTCTGCACCCAGGGCCAGCCTCGTGAGAACATTGTGCGCCGCGTGGTTGTGTCCGGCAAAATCCCGCCAGAACATATGATGCTCGTCATGATTCTTCTGTAGCAGCCGGTTGGCCGCCTCGATGGCTCCTCGCGGCAGGGCCTGGATGCCTGGAACGAGACCTAGGTGCTCTGCGTGTATGTTCACCTTTGAGGAGGCCGAGGCAGCTTCTGTGTCAGGCTGGGGGGCAATAGTGTTGGCAATAGTTTGTGTAGACATTGTGGACAGTGAGTTGTTTCAGTGGAGCAGAGACAGGAATGAAGAGATAATTGGTAGTGTCTTGTAAGACTTGGAATATATAGGGTCAAAGGCCTCGAGAGTACACATTTATTGATGAACGACCTTGGTTTTGCTTCTCATCTATAAGGCGAGAGCCCCCAGTCAATGATGTGCCCACGTACTGTGTTACCTATGTCGTATGACTTTTGTTGCAGTCCGGCATGATTCGGACTCATTTGTCCTCCGCATTATGTCTAATGTCCGATCAAGTCAATTGCATGGTAAAGATGATTCGGCCGTCTCCGTGACACCGTACTCTGCGGATGTGGAACAGGGTGTGGTCCGAGCCTCCCAGATTTAGGCACAAGACAACCTTCATTTGTGAGGTTGTAAAGAGCACACTAGACTTGGACCCCCAAAGTCTACATACAAGACTTTTTCACACTATTACGTGCTATACTGATGTATCTAGACGTTATGGCCAGTTGCACCGTCGTCGGATGCTCGAGAGAAACTCGGATTTGAGGGTGATCATCACGCCACCGGACAGCGCACTTGATATCTCCTTAAGTTTGTCGGTGTTTGGATGACTGGGTAACGGCGGTCTCATCTTTGTATAGTAAGGATATAGTCATTCATTTGATTACTAGTCACCGCAACCCGATTATGTGGTGAGGCATCGGAGTCCGAAGATCCACCTCTTACTATTGTCATTACGATCAAATCGTGGTCCAAGATAGCAGTCATCTTACATAACCGTGAGGCTCGACTTGGGGCCTGATAAGATGACCAATGCCGGTAGTCTCCATCAGACGAAAGCCGTTCGGGTTCCGGAATCCAGTGCTCATACTGTAGAAACCAGCCATGTATTGAAAGATGTGGGGATTTTTTCTCCCATAGTTGTGTGGCGAACAAGGCCTCCGCAGCTTTAATAGAGGAATTCAGCGGTACGAGAGAAAGGATGAACTATTATTGTCTTTATCCTTGCGACTATCATCATTCCACTGTCTTCACGCACAATGTCTGGCCCCGTGGACCCGAAGCGCAGGGGTGGATACAAGCAGATCAACAAAGCTCTGAACATCTGTGCCTTTGAGGATTACCTGGAAGGCCAGCTCTCAGTCCTACCAGAGATAGCAGATGTCGAACAGATCAGCCCTAGTGTACTGCGTGTACTCGGCCAGAATGCCGGGAAGGTGAGGACCTTTTCCCGTTGTTTCCCCCTCATATTTTGGGTCTGGAAATTAGTAGATAGACGTCTTTGGATAATTGCTAACGTTTGAGCAGTTTACCCTCCAGGGGACAAACACGTACATCGTAGGGACAGGGGACCAGAGGCTCCTCATCGATACAGGCCAGGGCATACCAGAATGGGCAAGGCTGATCTCCTCCACCCTCGCATCCTCAGGAATCTCTCTCTCCGCCGTCCTGCTCACACATTGGCATGGAGACCACACGGGTGGCGTCCCTGATCTCCTTCGAATGTATCCTCACCTGTCTGATGCCATTTATAAGCACACACCCAGCCGCTCCCAGCAGCCCATCACCGACGGCCAGGTCTTCCAGGTCCAAGGCGCCACGGTCCGCGCGGTGCACGCGCCAGGCCACTCGCACGACCACATGTGTTTTGTCCTCGATGAGGAGAATGCCATGTTCACGGGGGACAACGTGCTCGGGCACGGCACCGCGGCTGTGGAGCACCTCAGCACCTGGATGGAGTCACTGCGCGTGATGAAGAAGCATGCTTGTGCCGTGGGCTATCCGGCGCATGGCATGGTGGTCCAGGACCTGGCGGGCAAGATTGAGTGGGAGCTCGCTTCTAAGGTTAAGCGGGAGACGCGCATCTTGCAGACGCTGGCTAAGCTGAAGCTTCAGACGGGCAGTGGTAGGGGCAAGGCCAGCGTGACGGTGCAACAGCTTGTGAGTGCGATGCATGGAGAGAACCTTGATGCGCAGGTGAGGAGCATGGCTGTGGAACCGTTCACGGAAGAGGTCCTGAAGAAGCTCTCGCAGGATGGCAAGGTAGCCTTTGAGGTCAGAGGTGGACAGAAGAGATGGTATGGTATACAGCCTCTTGAGATTTGTGTTTAGGGTCTGGAAGTTATTTTGCTCTGGTGCTATCCATGTCAGTTTGTAGAATATTATTTCCAGATTGATATGAAAAGAATTCAAGGTTCGAGGTGAAAAGATTGTTTTTATTTATGTTTATTTATTCTTATTTCAAGTCCATAACTATTCACTTGAAACAATGATTGTTTACTTGGTTAAAATCCTTCATTTTCATGAACACCCCCCCCCCCCTCTCCAAAAAAACAAAACAAAAAACCACCAGAAACCTCCATTTCAAATCAGTCAATCCCAATGATTAATTATGATGATAGACGGGCACGTAAATGGACTTTGACCAATCTTTCCACACTTGACAAGTTTGAAATTACTCGATACTTATATTTTTTCCCGAGATATAATTTCCTTTTTACGCAGGCATTGCGTTTATAGCCCTGTCTTTTCAAATGGGATGCCTTAGTTGTTAATAGTTGGTCAAGTAAAGTAGGGCATCACAACTCCGCCAATGACCCTGATGGTGAAAAAAGGGCCATTTATCATCTCCTCGTTGATGGTTGCATTGCTATAAAAAGCCCGAGCATACTATGACTTTGTACAAAATGCCCCAGGTCAACTTATACGTGCCGCAACCTCTCCATAATCTCAGCCGACAGCCCACGAAGACGCCTCCGGAGGTCGACCTCGAGCTGCTCGAACAGAGCAAATGAGAAGGTGGTTGCGGTACTACCAGTACCATGATAAGCCCCTCCAGCTCTTTGGCCTGCGTTGTTGTTATTATCCGCAGCACGACCGCCTCCGCCGTCTGACCTGCGCCTCAACACCGCCAGATTCTGTGACAGGGTCTTCACGATGCCCTGCAGCCGGGAGAGCTCGCTCAGGACCAGCTGGGAGGCCATACGATCCCGATAATATTCCTGATGGTCGATCAGGTGCTGCTCAGAGATGCCCACTGGGGAAGGCGTGCCATGTCCCGAGGCCGCAGTGCTGTGGACAAGACGGCTGGTGGGCGAAGACACTGCTGGGCTAGAGTCCTTCGGACACGCCTGGTTCTTTAGTATCTCGTCTTTTCCGCTGGCAGCGGCCGCATACCAGGTCAGGATCTTGAAGAGAGTTAATGTGATGAGAACCAGTAGGTGGCTGTCCTGGGAACACGAGCACTGAAGGATGTCAGTCACCGCGTTCAGGACCGTCCTGTTGTGGGAAATGATGGACTCGGCCGAGAGCAAGTGGCCGTGGCTGTGGTAGTCGAACTTGGGACCATCATAGTACTTCTCTGCGCGTTCGATGGGCTGCTTTTGCGCATGAGAGAGTCTCTGGATGATCGAGAGCAGGCGCTGGAGGCACGAGCCCGACGAGCAGTCTTCTCCTCCCACCAAGACTTGCGGCATGCCTGGCTCTGACAGCAACGTGGTATTACAGCTGTCGTGAGGAGTCCGCATCTCGCCGTCGGATTGCACCTGGGATATGGTATCAAAGATACTTCCGTTGCTCATCACCAGTGTCGTCCCGCTGTCGGACCCAAGGCTGTCCAGCCCAGCAGCATCGATGGTGGTGGGGTGAGAATTGATAAAGGTGTCGAGGGCGTCCTGGTCTACCAACTCGAACCCGGCGGGATTGAGATCTATGCTCGAGCCAGCAAACATGTCCAGCTGCATAGGAAAGCTGAACATGTCGTCGAGCCCGGAGAATAAGCTGCTTGGCGCCGTCAGATGGTGTGGTGGTTCTTCCAGAAGCATGTTCGGGATGACATCCTGTCGACTAGGAGAAAGTGTGGCTTGGTGGTTGTTCTGGGAGGAGGAGGTGGTGGTGGTGGCGGTGGGCGACACGACAACGACGCCTCCTGAAGATGATGGTGATACGCCTCCCAGCCCCGGGGCCGCCATAGGCCAGTGGTGGTGGTGGTGGTCCCCTGCAGAAGTCGCAGAGGAGATTGAAGAGGAAGACGGTCCCTCGCCCGATATTGTGCTGCTGCTGGTCGACATGGAGTGCGTACGGCCGGCTCGTCGGCTGACTAGGTACTCGCACGAGCGGCCTCGTTTAGCGCACCGCGCACATGTCGGCTTCTCTTTGCTGCATTTCAGTTTGGCTGTGGCGCAGCTGCGGCAGCTGTCCCGCAGCTTGGGCAACCCTGGCGTTCTCCGTGATGATGCTGAAGAAGAAGATGACGAAGGAATGGTGATGGTTGGTGACTTGGGACTCGGGGAGGGCATGGCTTCGACAGTATTTTCTTATTGCGGACCTGACCTGCGACCACATTACACAGTGGCTTGAAGGATGATGGATGGATGATAATGCTCTTGTAACGGAAAATAAATTTAGGCAGTCCTCTAAGCCCTGGATGAAAGGGCAATACCGTCATCCTCCTTCAAGGGGCTGGGTGGGCAAGGTCGTAATAAATGCAATAGTAATTAGTGATGAAGGCGAGCAACGTTTACTTAAGTCCTTACTCTACTTGGCCATTTCTCATACTTATAGATCAGTTCGCTTATAGGTCAGTTCGGACAATTCCCGTATAAGGAGCCTCAGAGATAACATTGATGACGTCCTCGTACAGAACAATATAATAAACGGTCGGTAGGAGGTGGTGCTTACAGAGGAGCAGATGAAAAAAAAGCATAATATTCATTCAAGCATAACCTGCCCTTGCCCCGTACGGAACATTTCTGCAGTGCAAGCAAGGCTCACCGTGGTTGCTTGGCACTGAGCAAGGAATTTGGATATCAAATCCAATCATTATCCATCCATATGATCTGTCATGCGGCTTGACGTGGCTTGCTGCCTGTCAGACTTTCCACATGTTTCAGATTGCCAGAGTAATACTTAGTAATGGAGCGAAGAGAAACAAATGTTCTGTTTATTATTACCATATGACGTTGCTAATCCATTTAACGGTCTACCTGGTTATACTGATACCTTATTCCCACGGCGACAGTGGCACTATTGCTCACCTGTAACCTCTTCACCACGGTTAGCCTTCCCACGTCATCCCCTATCCGCTGGATCTCTCCCACCAGCTCTACAACGTCGACGACACCCAGAGACCCCGTCAGCTGTATCCGTAGTAGATCCCGCACGCGGGCGAGCGAGTCGAGATCTGCGGTGGGCGACGACGAAGACGACGACGACGAGGAGGTAGGCTGAGGGATGCGGCGAAGCGCCAGAACAAACAGGGCAGCCGGGTGTTCACGAAGGATTGAGAGGTGCGCCCGTAGTTCTGACATGATATATGCCACATCCGCCACTCCCGGCGCGCCTCCTGCATGCGCTTTTCGAGATGGTAGCCGCAGCAGATAGACGTCTGCGTCCTTGATTGGCTGCTCACCACCAGGCGCTTGCCTCTGGTGGATGATGATACGACCCGGTGTTGTTGCGTCCCCAGCAGCACCAGCAGAAGAAGTAGTCGTATTAGCGGCGGCAGCGGCAGGACCGGGAGCGGATGGCAGCGAGCTCCATGATGTTGTTGGCGTCGTCTCAGTAAGCTGTACTACAAAGTGCAACGTGGGGAACAGTCCTGCCAGTGCCTGTGCCGCACTTGTGCTGTGAGCACCAACCTAATTATTACCCAAAGCAGGTTCTCGCGATATCAGTATTGTATCATCCTCGAAACCTTGGGTGGTGAGAACGCACAGGGATTACGATCCACTCCTGCAACGGTGAAGGGTGTGTATGGTGGCGGCTTTTATTTGTGATGGGAGAGAGAAGTTGGAAGAAGAGGAGGATGACCAACTCACATCGACGATGCGCACCTTGCCCTGGCTAGGCCAGTCGAGCCGCGCAAGGACTTGGGTCATGTTCTCATCCGTATCGCCAATACACCGAAGGAACGCAGGCCACTGCCTCTGCAGCTTCGGACGAGTGGTGCAGGCCTCCTCAAACGTCTGCTCGGTGTCAAAGGCGAGGCCGAATGCCGTCGTCGTCCGCATCTCGGAGGAGAAGGGTGATAATAATGATGATGGCCTGGTAGATTCGGGCTCAGCAGAGGGCCACCAGCCCGCATCCACCTGTTGTCCCCGAAGCCTGGATGCCCTGGCCATCTGCAGAGACGCAGGGGCGGCGGTCTCGCCCAGGAACATGATGGCGTCCAGGTAGAAGAGCTGAGTCACAAACGGGGACGAGAGAGCCGTGTGGCCGATGTGGCCCGCCTGCGGCTCTTGCAAGAAGCCTGCTGATGCCGTCATGCGCACAACGCTCGTCATCTCGGCCTCATCGACACCGACTAGATCCGCCACATCCTTAACGGGCACGCTGCCGGTCAGCGGAATGCATGCCAAGATCTGGAAATCCCCCAGCCACTTCAGACACGAGAGGAGCTGGCTCTAGTAGAAGAGGAATGCCGCAGTTTGTTTTCTTATTAGCCAATCAGATAATCAATAGGCAGCATGATTATCATTACTCAACATGACGGGGGATGAGACGTGGCTTGGCATACTTGGTAGGAGAGCCGCTGAAGGAGGGCCTCGGAATCCGTGAGCAGGGCCTGTAGCCGATCGATACTATGCAAGACTATACGTCTTGCAGTATGAACTTCCAACGAGGCAGAGGAGGGGATGGGCAGATCGGATGTCGATGTGTCGGGATTGTAGCTGCCACCATGGAAGTAGTCAGACAATGTTTTCATGGCTGCATCGAGCCTACTACTGCAGGCGTCGTATTGCTCCAGACTTTCCATGACGAGCGAGCGGTCGTATTCGCTGGTTGGTTGCTGCTTGTGTAAAAAGAGAGGAGGGGGGAGGGCCACGCTGGTGTATCGACAAGAATTGGCTATGGGACCAGACAGATAGATCATCACTAAAAGGGGGAAAGAAAGGCCGATATTTATCATTGATGGCGATATAAGATGAGATACATGAGTATAGTACTATTGACTCCGGAAACCGCTCTTTCTCTACATTTCAAGAATTACTATACTCATCATGTTTCCTTTCAATGCCAAGGGAAGGAAAAAAGATGTTCTTACGGGATTAATCTGGGACTGTACCGGTTGTGGGACGGTGGACGGGCTCAAAATATAAATTTATTATTGAGGGTATTATTATACCGAGTAAACAGAACGTAGTTGAATTTGGGTGACTTGCTGTATGTCCCCCCTCTCTCTCCCTTTTCTTGTTTCCTCCCTTGACAGCTACTTGCTTACATCCGGGTATAAATTTTTAATTTTTTTATTGAAACGCCGATCATTCCTTGCAGCTGAAATCGGTGCGTTGCACAACGTCTGTCTCGTCCAACAAGTGAACGGAGAGACTCGGCCTCTGCCGTCCCTTAAGGCCGCTTTGTTTTCAAGTACAAATCGAACCTACCGACGCTCCTCCTTTGACACCTTTGCAGGCTTGCCTTCACTTCTGATCTGACATACAAGCTCAGCCACTATCTCTTCATTCCAAGAAACCTTAAACCTCGCATACTTCCACCGTCCTTCACAATGGCGTCTGACAAGAGAATTGTGCTTATCACAGGTAAGCCGCCACAAAACCCGCCGCCGAGTAATATACCCTGGCACATCCCAATTGGAAGCTAAACAGAGTCCATCTCGCCTTCTCTCAACAGGAGCCAACAGCGGCATCGGGCTGGAGAGTGTAGTCAGCCTGTCTCAGGCGTCGCCAGACTACCACATTATCCTCTGCGCACGCAGCCTGGACAAGGGAAACAAGGCGCTGCAGGAGGTAAAGGCTTCCCATGGCGACTCCCTGAAGAGCCCGATCTCGGTGCTGCAGCTCGACGTCACGGATGCCCAGTCCATCGAAGGCGCAAAGCAGCACGTCGAGAAGGAGTTTGGCCGCCTGGACGTGCTCGTCAACAACGCCGGCGTCCTCATCATCCCCAGCCAGCAGCCCATGCCCAAGATCGAGCTCCTGCGGACGACCTTCGAGACCAACGTCTTTGGCCCCTGGCTCCTGACCGACGCCCTCGAGCCTCTCCTCCAGAAATCAACCTCCCCCCTGGTCATCCATGTTTCCTCCGACCAGGGCTCCATCACGAGAAAGTTGGAGCCCAACAACCCTGGCGCCGCCATTCCAGGCGAGCACTACCGTGCCAGCAAGTCTGCCCTCAACATGATGGCCGCGTGTCAGAGATACTCGTACAAGGAGTGGGGTTGCAAGGTCTGTGCCTTCAACCCTGGCTTCTGTGTAACCAACCTCGTAAGTAGCACTTTTGACATGCTGCCTCTCACACCACCCCCCTACCCCCCCCCGGAACTCTCGGCACTGGAGCATGTCTCAGATCGACCTTGCTGACAGTGATGTTTCCCGCGCAGACCGGAGAAAAAGGCCGGCAGATGCGGATCGAGCATGGCGCCAGGCCTGCCAGAGATGCTGCTGATGCGCTAGTGGATGTTATTGCCGGAAAGAGAGACGCTGATCTCGAGAAGAATGGTATGGTGGACTTGGATGGCGGAATTCTCCCTTGGTGATGTTGATCACGGCAACATTAATGGTCCTTTTTACGAGGTTACCTAGACGATCCCTATGATTTCCTTTTGACTAAAACTTAAGCCACTGGGCCTTATCCAAATCCCTTATCCAAATCATTCTCTTCTGAAATAAAAATAAAAATAAAAATAAAATGCGGCTCGGCTCCTGCAAAAGTATTCAGTCTGATTCACAATATGGCATCTGACCTCCGCTGAGTGATATACGAAATGAGACCGCGTAGCAGGGTAGAGAAAAACAAAAGGATGCGCAAGCGGTGACAACAACATGGCGAGAATCCTTATGCTTGAGTTGGCGATCACCTGAGGCAGAATTGTGTGACCAAGGCAAGCTCCCAAGGGTGACCGTCTTTCCTGCTGAGAAGAGTGAAGACGTTGTGAGTGTTTGGATTGGCCCGAGGTATTAGAAGCAACGACAGAAATGCTACAGTAGTCTCTTAGATAGTAAAGACATTCTTATTCAGAGCGTCAGCTTAGATATCAACTCGTGAGTCACACATAAACTGAGGGTATAACGTTTCTAACACTTTTGAATTCTTTCAAGATCGCGAACTATAGACTATGATGGGAGGGGAAAACCCCACTATCTTCGTAATAAGGTAATCATTACTTTCCAACGGCGCCTCTTTTAGTGACTCTCGCATAGAGTTGCGGAACCTTGATGAACCACTTGTTCTTCACAGGGACATAATCACGATTCTCCAGGTCGCCGTGCTCATCACAGAAAGACAAATCGAAATCCTGTACAAGCACTGGAATGAGTTTGTTGATCTCCAGCAGCGAGATGTTTTTGCCAATGCATGTCCTGGATCCTGATTTTGGCGTTCGCTGCGTTAGCACGTGGAACGCCTTTTTATTGTATTGACCAGCACTACAACGAGGGGCAAATGAATTTCCGAGGCTTACCTAGACCAAAGTGTACCATGCTCTGCTCCATCTTGGCCAGTCCCTCGCTTGAGGCCTCAAGCCAGCGTTCAGGTCTGAATTCATCGGCGTCTGTACCAAACACCTCTTTATTGTGGTGAGGCACCCAAGGGTTGACGCCGATATTGACCTTGAGGCAAGAGTCAGTCGTGCGCACATCCAAATCCGAGAGGAATATAATGGCAGTTAGGCAGGTAATTAACTTACTCGTTCTGGGAAAAATTGTCCACATACGACTGCGCCCCCTTTGGGCACCTCACGCCACAATGGGAGTCCAACCCCAGGCTGAACACGCACTGCTTCTTTGATAACTGCCTGCATGTATGACAGTTTCTGGGCGTCTTGGAAAGTAGGTCGCCCAGAGAGCCCACTTTCAGAAATTTCTTCCCGCAGGCGTCCGAGGACGCGAGCGTCGCGGTACACGTAGTAGACAATCGAGGTCAATGCGATGGCGGTGGTGTCGCTCCCAGCACCGATATTGGCACCGGCATTAGCGGATACGTCCCAGTCTGTCATTCCTTTTTTGCCCTCTTTGTGCTGGGCGTCTAGAAACTTGCGCACCATGTACGCTGGGCCATCTGTTGGTATATCCTGTGTCTCCTGGCGCGCCGCGGTGATCTTCTCCGAGGCGAAACGCATAAAGAACTGGATCTTGGGTCCTGCGACGAGGCTGGCCAGCATTTTCACGTAAGGCGTTGTCCAGGGATAGAGACTGGCATACGTGAGCATCATATGGTCGTGATTCAGATTTTCAATCATGTTCTCCACGTCACTGCCCTTGTCAAGAAAGCCCATCCTCTGGCCGAACTGTTTCCTCCAAGTGTCAGCTTGCTGTTGCGCAGTCACCGAGACCCGGGCTCAGAAAGTGGCTCTCTCACTGTGATCATGGAGATGGCATCAAAAGCAAAATACTGTAGCCATGCTCCTACGTTGATACTCGTAGCACGTTCCTCAAGTTGCGCAACAAGTAGCTCAACACAATGGTCCACGTATGGCTCATACGAGACCATAGAGGTCATGGAGTACATAGAGGCCACTTTGCGGCGCATCTCGGAATGCTGAGCTGGGTTTCTCAAGGCGAACAGGTTATTGAGATTTGGATCTGCCCCGACCTTCCATGCGTCGTAGAAATTTCCTTTCAACCATGCATTTCCAAGGCCGTATACGACCTTGTGGGCTTCTGGATCATCAATCGTAAAGTAGCCTGGCATGACTTGGACAATTTTGCCTGTACAAAAGTCAGCATGCTAATTACGCGCTGTTTACACAAAAACACTTCATAGATGTGCAGGGTTTTGTACTCGCCTTTCCTTCTATGCAGCTCAATATTGGCCCAGTGAAGATCATTGTGATGGATGTGCCAAGCGTACCACAGTTTTGTGTATCTGGCCAAGAATGGAGCCGGAATTCTCAGGCTCCATGATGACTTGATGAGAATGCAACTGATGGTAGCGATGAAGATGATGGCGCCTAGAGCCAAGGGCATGTTTGAGCCCCAAAGTACGGTGCTGTCCATGGCTGGTATCTTTGTGCAGAAGCTCGTGGTCCAGGTAACGAAAACACACGGAGGAAAGGTATTGGAAGTTTTAATGAGTAATGCAGGCACATGTGAAGGGGTTGGCGTCAGAGGTAACCTCAATCGTGCGGCAGGACAGGGCACCAAAGTACGACGAAAGTCCTGTTCTCGTGGCCCCGAACGAATCATTCTCCGGAGATTGACGGACAAATTCGGTTCCTAAACTGCGGCGATAAGAGATTCGACACACCGTGAAGGAATCGCCACAAGGTTGCTCTCCGCATCTCAAGACTACAGATGGGAATATCGGTCTCCGGTAATACGTGCACCAAGTCGCCGCTCCCGTAAGCCACGACCCGTCAACCGAATGATCAGGTATCAGCTAATACAACAGAAAGCAAGGCGTTAATGGGGTAAATAGGACTTCGGCAGTCGGAAAGAGTGTCGAACACCATTATCATTGTTCATGACCGATATACCAAATCGGATCTTCAGGGAAATGAAGTATCAGGTGGGTTCTGTCTTGTGCAATTTGAGGCCCGTTTGTCCACCATCATATGATTGGGAAGACCTGCCTCCATATTAACTACGTGGACAATTGGCTATCCTCGAACTCACTTAATCATAGGCATCAACATAACCCAAATCTTAGGATGAACGATCGTTCAGAAGTTCCAATCATGAACGCCTACGCTGTTCTAGGGGCCACCGGCAATTGTGGCAAAGGCCTCGTGCAAAATCTACTGCAGTCGCCCTCTAATACAGTCCACGCCTACTGCCGCAACAGGACTAAGCTGTACAATGTCCTACCCGAGGTCATCGACAGCAAACAAGTCAAAGTCTTCGACGGCAGCGTCCACGATGTCTCGCTGATAGCCGACTGCGTCCGAGGAACCCAAGCCATCTTCCTCGTCGTCACCTGCAACGACAACCTTCCAGGATGTAGCCTCGCACAGGACACCGCACGCGTTGTGGTCGAGGCGCTCCGCCGTATCCGTGCCGAAGAGGGCAGCGCCAACTTCAAGGTGCCCAAGCTCGTCCTGCTGAGCTCGGCCACCATCGACGATCATCTCGCCCATGACATGCCGTGGTGGTTCCGCCCCGTCATGCTGAAGGCAGCGTCTTTCGTCTATGACGACCTCCGAGTCGCCGAGACCTTCTTGCGCCAGCAGAGCGACTGGCTCCAGACCATCTTCATCAAGCCGGGCGGTCTCGCGGTGGACGTCGCCCAGGGGCACGAGTTGACGTTTGACGACGAGGAAAGCTTTATCAGCTACTTGGACCTGTCCGCCGGCATGATCGAGGCTGTTCGCGATGAAAGCGGGAAGTATGTTGGGAGGAATGTTGGTGTTGTTCATAAAGTTCGGGGTACCAGTGCAAAGTTTCCAAAGGGAACGCCGATGGTTATTGTGACGGGCTTGTTGAGGCATTACTTTCCATGGCTTCACAGATACCTTCCAATGTATGGATAGATGTCATACGTATTCTTGCCTACATAGATTTTCTAGATCAAAGAACCCAATTCTCTTTCTCTTCGTCAAAGCTCTCTACGATCCGATTACTTTGAATAAACAAAGCCTGGACGTTCCGAAATGCTCTCAACTGCGATAATTTAAAAGAAATTTGAATAAGGTATCAAAAGTCCGTTCAAGGCTAGGGATGGATGTCCTATCTTAAAGGCATCATTACTACCTACTCATATACCGGTCATCGTCCCGGGTTCTATGAGAAGCACTTCAAACATCTTGCGAAAGGGCTTGTGAATCTCAGTTAAACGTGCAATCCTCATTCTGGGAGTTATTAGTGCCTAGACTGCATAATCCCATGATATGTTCAGTGGGATTAGTTCAATGTTATCCACCAAATACCACTGAGGCAAAAATCTACAGTTTCTGCAGTCTGCAACCCCCCCCCCCCCTTCTCTCTCTTCAAAAGTCTGCGATGCCATCGACTACTTCTCCTTCCCTGATAAATTCTGTAATCCAGCCGAGCGTCATGATGCTTCGCTTGATGTCTGCAAAGTTCTTGTGATCAGGAGCCAATTTCTCCTGGAACCACGGATCTTGCTGCATCCTCTTGTAGTCATCCACATTCTTGAAGACGACTTGGCTAAAGCAATCAAAATCCGCCAAGTTCCGCATATCGTGATCGAACAACCGCCTCATCAGCGTACGAGACTCAGTGTTGTTGTGAATCTAGATTGTCAGATATATTTTACGGCACTCAATTCATGGCGAATAGAATGGTCAACTGACCATTGTCCATCGCTTAACGCCATACTTCACCATCAGGTCCTGCGTCATGGGGGCCTGGACCTTTGTCATGTGGTGTCTGTAAGCCTCCTCGCTCATCCCAGGTAGGCGGTAACCGCAGATGGTCAGGCACAGGAAGTGTGTCCCATCAGAGCCTGTCGGAGGGGGTGGAATTTCGTTCTCGGCCTGGACAGTCATGGTGGAGGTGATGAAGATGGTTGAGAGCGTTTTGGACAGAATGAGCTGTACCGATGAGAATGTCTCTAGGAATGGCATCTCCAAGCAAGATCGGTTGGTACCATTTATCGAGGCTCACTTCATTCGTGTATTTCGCCTTTAAAGGGGTTTCCCCGATAATTTTCGGGCATCAGATTGATGTCTGACCCGGTGAGACGAGGGTCTCACCGTGCATCGCTCTCCGTACCTCCGAAAGCGTAAGCGGCGCAGCCCTCATAAAACTTCCTTTTTAATTCTGCTCGACAGAACGTATTACGATGCCCACTTCTCACCATCAACACATCTTAATGGTTCAGGTGAAACACACCTCAGCAAGTTTCTTAACCTTGTTGGCGACTTTCCTCCGATCAGCGACCATGTCTGGCATAGACGGTCAAGCCACCGCTGTCATAGCAAGCAGTTTCCTCTCCGGTAAGATCTACCATGTTAGCAGGCAATTGTTGTCTTGTGTCCAAGCTAATGATGTCACCCAGGAGCCATGGCATCCTTGTGTCTCATCACAGTACCCGTCCTTCTGGATACGGACTCCGATGGCCCTCACCTCGTCAACCAATGGGCCAGGATGTACCACTACGGGCACTTGGTCATGCCAAGCATATCCGTAGCCAGCTGTGTTCTCTACGGCTTCGTCACAGCTTCAAGGCGTAGCGCTAGAAAGTCGTGGCGAGTGCCTGCATTGGCTGGGGCCATCACGGTCATGATGGTGCCGTTCACATGGGTTGTCATGGCACCTACGAATGATAGCCTTTTTAGCCTACAGTCTCTGAGCCAGGTAGATCCAACGGCTGTGGATATAGCAGAGGTACAGGAGCTGGTGACGTCCTGGTGGTGGTTGCATGGGGCCAGGTGCATTTTTCCTCTTGTTGGTGCTGTGGTTGGAGCCGTGGGTTTGTTCAGGTGATGTGGTCGATGCTGAAGCCGCGTTGAAACAAGAAACACCGAAATTGGATACAATGGAAGCAGTTAGAAGGGCTATAAGGGTGTACTCTCGGATACATGAATACATTGTCTATGCTCCAGGTCATTTATATCAGGTAGATGATAACTTTCTTCATCTGCTTCGAGATCTTAACTTTCAACCCTCGGTAGAACCATGATAAATGATATTTCACATGAGAAATTGAGGTCAGATTGGTCATGTTGCTTCGTGTGCATCAGGAAGAATAATGAGGACTAAGAAAACAAGAGACAGCTACTTAAATCAACACTTCCATTCGTACTCACAAAACGCATGTTGAGGCTCATAAAATTCATTGTACGCAGAATCCCGAAAAATAATGAAAATCATTCTATTTATTCGTGTACGCAAACCACTTGCTCTATAAACCTCTTCTCGCTCCCTACTTAGTTGTAGTACTCCTGCAACCAACTCCGCAGCTCTCCGATGCTCGGGTACTCAAGGAACAAGCTCCCAGAGACCGTGATACCGAGCTGCTCTCGGAACTTCTCTGAAATCACCAGACTCATGAGCGAATCAATACCAAGATTGGCGAAGCTCGCATCGTCGACAAGTTCGGACACGTCTACGGCAGCCTCATCAGCAATGAGTTGTAGGGCCTTGGTCGTCGTTGTCGGACCAGACTCGGCACTTGGGCCGTTGCTCTTCGAGGGCTGCTCAAGCGTCGGGGCTGGTGCCGCTGAGACTGACGCCGTCGGAACAGCTGCTGGCTTCGGTGCCGCCTGAGGAGGGACGGCGGCTGGCTTCTTCTCTGGGATGACAACTTGCTCGTGACTGACTCTGGCAGGCTTTGTGGATGCGGAGGTGGCCACTGGCGGAGCCGTCGTGTCGTCAGGCGCAGAGAAAAAGCGGCTGAGCAAGATGCGAGGGTAGCGACGGAACTGGATGCCTCCCATCATGCCGACAATTGCGTGGTCCTGGAGAATGTAGACATCGCCTAGATAGACATTCGGATCCTGTCGCGTGGGAATCATCTTGACGTAGGACCGATACTTGGCACCGGCCAGAAGCGGCCGTGCAAGACGAAGAGAGCGCCATCCAGGCGTCACACTGAAGTGGTTCTTGGTATCAAGATCGTCCGAGACGTTCATGATGAAGCCGGCTAGATGACAGACACTGTCGATGAAATGCGGCGGGACGGTCCAGGTACCACCTCGCTCCGTTGACAGATCGACATCAGCAAAGGCCTCGAGGCCGTGGAGCACGACGGCGTGCATTCCGCGGTACTTGTCAGCATAGTCGACCAGGTTGTTTGCGAAGAGCAGATAGGCCATGTTGCGAGTGAAGCGGTTCGCGATGCCGTCCTGCGCCAGCCGTTCGAGGTGTGCAATACGGCCTTGGACCAGATGAGTCGCTGAGGTCCATGTATCGAGCCATTCGTTGGAATCGCCGTAGATGAGAGTCGCGCTTGCGAAGGGGTCATCAACTGTGCCGTCGGGATGCACGTTGGCCCATGCCAGCTCGACATGCCTGGTAGCGATGTCCGCGGTTGTGGCTGTGACTTGGAAGAGCTGCGGCTTCTCGGGGTTACTATTGGCGACAAGGCCTTTGAGGACTTCTAAGTTGGAGACGTTCATGTGCACTTCGCTGCCGGGGAAGAATTTCCTGTACAGGTAGGTCCCGATGGTGTATGCAATATCGGCATGAATAGACTGCAGAGACCGTTAAATAAGACAGTATTCCTGAGTGAATTTTGGTGGGAGATTTGAACTTACACTTGTGACAACACCACAGTTGTTCATCTTATGGCCCCATGCTGCTACACGCAGCCCAGATTGAGACAGATCAGACTGTATCGTCACAGTCCCTCGACTGCCTTGCACATCTTCGTAGATGACCCGCTGTATCGAGGAAGTGCTCAGATTTGACACAGGGAGGGCCGTAGACACCGCATTCCCAGCCGCGAGTTTCTTTTCCTCATCATAGAACGTGTTTCCTTTGGTCAGAGCCCAATCTCCCTTGTACTGGATCCAATGCGTCTTGTTGTTCCAGGCATAGGTGGGCAGGTCCAAGAGACGGAGGTTCTTCTCGAAAGGGGCATGCAGAGCTGTCCAGTCGATCTTCACACCAGCACAGTGCAAGGCAGATAAACTCTGTGCCAGGGTCGTCCAGTTATCCTCCCCTCTCCTCAAAGAGGGCACCGCGACGCTGGCCTTGAAGAGTGAGCTCTTGACAAAGCCCAAACAGACCGGGTGAGGCCCAATCTCCACCCAGGCCATGTCTTCCTCTATAGCACCAATCTCGTGTGCAGTACGCAGAGCAGAGAGGAAATTGACCGTCTCACGTGTTGCCCGACGGAAATAAGTAGCATCGATCGACTTGTCGTCGAAAATGACTTTGCTCAGAAGGGGAGAGACGATAGGAAGTTGGGGAGGTTGAAAGACTGCACCGCGACTAGCCATGATCTCGAAATCATCGAGGATAGGATCCATTTGAGAAGAATGAAAAGCAAAGGCCACGTCGAGAGGTATTTGCTTCAAGCCGGCGGCATCCAAGGCGCCTCCCATGCGGTCTATCTCGGAAGCAGGGCCACTGATGACAGTGTCGTTGGGGCCGTTGATGCATGCGATGTCATAGGAGAAGCCTTTGCCCTCGGTGACTTCATGGATGTTGGCGAGAGATGCCCGTATGGCGACCATTTTGTGACTGCCTATTCGACATTTTTGTTCGAGCATCTGAGCACGTTTGCCGACGAGATAGATAGTGTCACTTGCGGAAAGCACACCGGCGACTTTGAATATGAACAGGTCAGCGAGATATACCGAAAATAAGGGAACAGGAACACGGAAACTCACCATGAAGCGCTGCATATTCACCCAGGCTGTGGCCAATGACCACATCAGGCTTGACCCCGAGACCAGCCCAAAACTTGGCCAGAGCCATCTCGCTACACACCAAAGCCAGCTGCGTGACAACAGGGGAATGAGCATGATCCCGAGTATGGCTGCCATCCAATACTGGGATGAACGAAGGAAACCCTTGGCTCTGCGCAAGGGCATCCAGATGTGCAATATACGAGCAGAAGTCGGGGAAGTCATGAAAAAGTTGTAGGTCGAACGATTTGTAAGACGCGCCTTGGCCGGTGAAAGCAAATACGACTGGTGGAGGGCCAGTGGATGGAATTGCCTTGTGCGAATCGATGTTGGCCAGCGCAGACTGGAGCTTTTTCTGCACCTCGGCAAGAGTCGCAGCAGCAAAGGCAACGCGGTTATTGTGACTGTATCGGCGTGCTGTCGTTGTATACGACAGATCGGCTACTGATAAGTTCGGATTGTTCTCCAGAAAGCCAAGCAGTCTCTCGATGTTGCCCTTGAGGGATGGTTTGCTTTTGGCAGAGACCGAAACGATATGCGCTGCTCGCGGATCGCCACCTGGACCAACCAGAGATGTCTCAGGAGGGGCATCTTCTATGAGAAGAGTTGTGTTACCTCCAGCGGCGCTGAAGTTGTTCACAGCCGCAATCCGCTTCTTGCTGCCGTTTTGAGGCCACTCGGTTCGTTCAAACGCGATACTGATGTTGCGCTTTTCCACTTCCTGCTGTACCTTGGGGTTGACAGCATTTCGGACGCCAATATGTGGGGGGATTGCATTGTTCTGCATCATCAGGAGTACTTTGACCAGCGCGGTGACTCCGGCAGCTGCCTCGCTACTGTTTGGAGTCAGTCGGGAAATCAAATAGCTACTGCCAAGCAGGTGAAGGGGACTCCAGCATAGAAGAGAGGGATTACATACTGTCCGACATTGGTTTTGACGGCTCCCAAATGTAGAGGCCTCTTGTCGCTCCGACGGCTGGGCAGCGGTGCAAAGACTTGCGAGACGGACTGAATCTCCTCGGCATCACCAGCCTGCGTCCCAGTGCCGTGGAGTTCGACGTACGACACATCCATCGGGTCCACACCAGCGCGACGCAGGACGAGCCTCGAGAGATACTCCTGGTGACCTGCATGAGGATGTGTGATGGAGATAGCCTGAGCGGAATGATTTGTTGCAGACCCAAGAATCACGCCCAGGATCTTGTCATTGTCAGCGACAGCATCGTCAAACCTCTTCATGACAACAGATGCAACGGCGTCGGCTCGGCAGTAGCCATCAGCATCTGCATCCCAGGTCTTGCATGCTCCTGGGGTCTTGGATAGGAAATGGCCGTGGCTGAGTCCTGCGAAAGCGTCTGAGTTGGTGAGGATGTTGACGCCTCCGACGACGGCAGTATCAAGCTCTCGGCTCTGAAGGGCGGTGCATGCGACCTGATGAGGTGGAATATATTGATGATTAGCTCATGGTCTGGAACTCAAGACTCTGTTATATAAGAGAAAGCGAAGGGGACAATGTGCACACACCTGGATAGTGGCCAGACTAGACGAGCATGCAGTGTCAATACTGTAGCTGGGCCCGGCAAACTTGAAGAAGTAGTTGATGCGTCCTGCAATTCCTGGATTAGACTTCAAAGTGCAAAGAGAAAAGAAGGCTTGTCAGATTGGAAAACACTTACCGGGGCCAAAGGCACGACAACCTCCCGGGATGAAATAAGTGCTGATCTCCTGTCCAGTATTCACCTCCCGATAATCATCGCTAGCCTGACCATAAAACGTCCCGATCCGCTCCAACTTGGTAGCCGCAGTCCGATTCGCAACGTAACCAGATCGTTCCAGCGCCTCATACGCCGTGACAAGAGCCAGCCTCTGCATGGGATCCGTCTGCTGGGCCTCGCGAGGCGACATATTGAAGAAGGGCGCATCGAACAAGCCCGGCTCGTCGATGAAGCACCCATAGGGCGTGTGGCTGGTGTTGACCCGCTTGCCAGAAGTGTCGACGTGCGAGTCCACGTCGAAACGGTCGGCGGGGATCTTCCTCGAGACCTCGGTGCCGCTCTCGAGGAGTTCCCAGAACTTTTCGGTGCTGTCTGCGCCGCCTGGCATTCTGCACGACATGCCGACGATGGCGATCTTGGTCGTCGACGCGTTGGCTGTGTTGTCTGCTGCCAGCGCTTTCGTCTGGTCGTGAACCCAGGGCATCAGTTCTTCCGGCGTAGCGTTCAGGCTGGGGATCTCTTGCATGGCCGTCATGATATCCTTGGCTGGTAACGACATGCGGAAGACAAAGACCTGGAATTGAGACGCCTCCGTGTCTCGTGCGTGTTGAGCTAGGCTCTTGACAACTTCGTCCCATTTGATGGGTTGTGTGAGGATCTCTTCGATGACCTGTCTGAAGAGGCTATGAGCAGACTTGGCAGGGAACGGCTTCCCCGTGGCTGTCGAGTAGAGTCGGCTGCGTGGCGACACAGTATCTTCCAACAGTTTTATCGATTCGGTCTCGACGACCGATTCGACGTTCTTCTGGGTGTATATATGCTGGGCATGGCAGAGGCCACCGTAAACAGGCAATGCAACATGTTTTCGGTCGCGAAAGAAGTCTGCCGTGCGAAAGAGAGCACTGAGTCTAGCGGGGGGTCCGCTGATGGTCACCGAGGCCTGGCCAAGGGCACTCAAGAAGACCTTACTAGACGCAGGCGTGTCCTAGACATTCCCAAAGAAAGAGGAAAAGTTCATTAGGAGACAACGAATGATATATGAGGCGGTGCAGGGTTTCTCACCTGTTTGTCCTGAACGATATCGAGCTCATGTTGGACTTCATCCGCGTTGGAGTTTGGCAGAACGTAGGCCCACGACTCCAGTTGTCCACCATCTGCCCAGGAAGTAGTGTGCAGATTGTGCGAGACCTCGTGCACAAGCACCCCCAGCCGAAAGGCCAGGCGAATAGCTTCTGCGCCGGTCTGAGGTAATTCAGATATGGTAGCTGCCAGAGACGTGGCCGCCGCAGCCAGCAGACCAATCCCCAGCCCGGCCTGAGAGCCTCCGAAATTTTCAAAGACGGTCTCATGGGTAGAAGTCTCGTGGTAGCTGTGAGCTGTTCAGCAATTTTTCATGGCTTATAGCAGAGAGGCCATGCAGTCCAGTGAGCTCGGAATTTACTGACCCTATGAGCACGCCCAACTCAAGCACACAGAGAAGAACGCCATCTATCGAACCACAGAGAGGCCCTTTACGGACGTCGGCAAAGTCGACGAAATCCAGCACACTTTCAAAGGGTGGAATCGTGTCACGCAAGGCTGGCTGGAGTTGGCGGACCTCGTCGCGGAGGGCGAGCGTGGCCTCGTCGATGAAGCGAGCAAGGACGACATGGCCCTTGGTCTTGGCGAGCAGGTGAATCTTTCGGAAGACGTCCTGCAGGTCATCTCTGGGAAATTCATTGCTGAAGTAGGTGAGCTTCATCTTGGAGTCAGCGCCGTCACTGTCTGTTGTAGTGGGTGTATGAATCACCATGGCGACCAACAAGATATGATAGAAGTCATAGGTTTCTCTTGATCAAAAGAAAAGTCTAATTTGAATTTTACATTGTGGTTTTGTGTGCGTTTTTGTCTTTTCTTTACTTCTACCTATGTGTCTATGTCGAGTCCGGATGTGGCTGTTCGGAATCACGATTCGATGCCCGAGATAAGTCAGTAATACTGTACACCGGCCAAGATTACCGGAATAGAGAGAAGCATCGGAGGAGAGCCTGTCAGCAGTCTGTCAGCCTTGGTAAGTAATCAACAGAGATACTAACGGAGTAAAAGGATGGCCGTCAGAATAGCAAATGCTTGCAAAGATCCTCGGAGACCGGGGCCGCAATGATCTCTGTACTACTACGGAGATGCATGTCCGAGTAATATTCCTTTTTCGGGCATCTCGACAACAACCGTTGCAAGGGTTAAGCAATTATGCGACCCTTAGTTCACATTTGTTTGAGGATTTTGATAAACCTCGAGACGTGACACAAGGCTACAAGAATCAAGGGTTACACCGGTTGCCTTGTCCTACCCAAGGAGATGCTAAACCCATCAGCACTTTTCCAAGCTCCAGGTAATACTCAAAATTCTACTGCATATCACACAGCTCCACTTCTTACTCTCATATAAAATAAAGTCTCAGAGATGGCTGTAGGCAATCAAACGACAAAGGAAGTCAGCCCACCAGCTGCACTGCAAGCCTGCACTTTGCAAGAATACCTCGAACACACCAAGCATCTGATATCCAAGGCTCTTGGGTTCCCCAAACAGTCTATTGCGGACATAGTATACTACACCCCTCAACAGGTTTACGGCCTGGCGACTAGGGCAGCAGACCAATACATCCAGTCCGGATTGCCTCTGCACCACCCCGCCCCTACTGTCGTTGGTCTCCGCGTCATCACGACGATCGAGTGGGTGGTTTCGTTTGTGGCCCTCGTGCGGCTGGGCTACACAGTCTTGATCCTCTCGCCTGAGATTTCTTCCGACAAGATCATCAGGCTTATGGAAAAGGTCAACTGCTCCATCGTGGTCGACGGGACTTTTATGGCCGACAAGGCTGCGGCTGCCGAGTTGAGGAGCACACTGCGAGCCAATGGGAAAACGGTCATCGATTTGCTCAGCCTGGCATCTTTAGTATATCAGCCTAGTGAGAAAGGTGACCCCGGTGAGCACGACTTCACGCAAGGCTGGTCTGGAATCCAAGAGACACACCCAGCCGTCATCCTGCACTCAGCAGGCTCCACCGGTCTGCCCAAGCTCGTCTATAAGCCACATTACGCAGTGCTTGATCGGCTGCGAACTCTCCCAGACGTTCTGCACGGCAGATCCCTCATCGGATCGTGGCATTACAACAGCGTCGGCTTTCACTCGATGCTGTTCTCCCTCTCTCGGGACAACGGGCCGGCCGTCTGGTCCAACGAGCTGATTCCTCTCGAGGGCAAGGAGTACGGAGAGATCTTGACCAAGCTGCAGCCGGTGACTGCATGGTTCAACCCCGCCAACCTATACGCCTCCGTGTCCACCAGAGAAGGACTCAACGCCCTAAGACAGGCCGACCTGGTGGTCACCACAGGAGGCGTCTTCCCCCAGCAGCTGGGCCGACGACTCGTTGCCAAGGGCATGCGCCTCGTGAATATTTATGGCATGTCCGAACTGTCCGCCGGCGTCCGCCTCATCCCAGCATCGCGCACAAGAGGCGACGCCGACTGGGAGTACGTGCAAGCCCATCCCGACACCGCCCCCCACATCTGGTTCCGCCCCCTGGACGACCTGGCCGGCGAGGGAAGCTCAAGCAGAACGCCGCTGTACGAGCTCGTCGTGCTCCCCAGCCACCCCACCCAGCACAAGCAGTTCGCCAACCGGTCCGACGGCTCGTTTTACACGGGTGATATATTCGTCGAGCACCCTTCCCGGCCGGGCTGCTACAAGTGCCTTGGGAGGCTGTCGGACGAGATCAGGATCGCGCCTGATGGGCACGACCACGTGGGGCTCAACGCTATTACCTATGAACACCTAGCAATGGCCGGGAATGAGAATGTATTGCAGGAGGCCGTCTTGTTCGGGCGCGAGAGTCCCGACGCGGGTCTCTTGCTTTTCACAAGGCCTGGTTGTGTTGTGGCGGCGGAGGATATCGTGCAGAAGGTCTGGGATACGTTAGACCAGGAATTTCGCCAGGGGGAATTGCCTCTGGCGGTCAAGAAGAAGATGATGGTCGTGATTCGTGATGCCAAGGTGCCGCGTACACGTAAGGGGAACTTTATACGGCCGGAGATCTATCTGCGGTGGGAAAAGGATATTGCAGCATCTTATTTGCCATAGACAGTAGTATATTTCTAGATGTGCTCATGTAGGTTATGAAGATAGGCAACAGAAACATCACTGTTCGTACGTACTATACTGGAAGATTACATAGCTTCTGATGAGGCAAGTATTCAGGCTGTATTAGCTATTTGTGAAGAAATTTAGTCCTGGCATGAAGAACAAGAGCGGGATTGGGACATGATCACGAGCAAGACGGACCTGAAGAAACTTATGGCGGCCGTTTACACAGAAGGCAGGATAATTATATCAGGAGTCTGGAAAGGTATAGTTGATAAACCATATTATTTTAGGCTTCTCAATATAATTAGTGACTTCAGTTACAACTCTACACCTGCAGAATCATAGTGCCTTATAATTAAGTGTTTCTAACTCTCTCATGGTTGGCAGCAGACTCACCTTGCCCAAGTCCTCAAGTGCTTCGAGGCACACGGTCACACACTTCCCATGTAGGCCGAGTAAGCAGAGCCAGCAGCTCAAACGGCATTATTAGAGATGCAAATCACAGAGTCACACCCTCGAGGGCACGACAAGACGCAGGAATCACAACACTATGGTGTTGCTTCTATAAATTTCGCACCTTTCGCCAGTCTTTTTTTTTTGCCTCCTTCTCTTCCATTACATTCTCATCAACAACAAGAACAACACTCCACCACCCACGATACCCTCAACTCATGATAAACAAAACAATCAAGCCGAAGCGGGTACAGCCAGAGAAACACGCATAAAGGAAAGGAGAAACACAAAACACAGACATCACGAACTACCAAGGACAGTCAAGATGCCTGGAAAGTGCGAAAAACACGGCTATTACTCGGGCAAGTCCTGCACGTTCTGCTGGAAGGTCCGCACACCTTCTCCGGCGAACGATAAATCCTCCGATGTGCGCTCGGATCTCGTCAACGAGAATGCCGTTATTCCTGAAAACACTGACAAGGATGAGCATGTCAAGTAATGGACGTGCGAGGTGGACCGTAAAGAAGTAATATTCTCATGCTAATAATGGTATAACTTTTTGAAATCGTTCCTTTGCTTCTTCTCCTTCCACAGAATGTCGTAGACCCATAGATCATCAGTATACATGTGAGGATATGATCAGCCTGATATCCCATACTTGTATCTATAGACACATATCTCATGTTGACTCGGCCCTGCAAACTTACTTTAGCCTTGGAACTACCCAAGCACAATTACAACCCACTCATCTCCCTGACCAGCCCAGCATTCACCCACCCCCTCGCAAAATTCCTCCCACTCAGCAGCACCACAGACATCCACCAAGCCCCCCCCACCCACCCATCCCACCACCTCTCCGGACTCTCCTCCCTCCCCCTCTTCCCCCTCCTCCTTGAACGCCTCACCACAACGACCCGCCTGACCACCTCCTCGACCACCACCGCCATCCCGTTCACCGCAAAAAACACCACCTCTCCGCGAGCCAGCCACCAGTCTCCCCCCAAGACCCCTCGCGCCGCAAACCCGTGACAAAAGGCACTGCTCAGAAACCCACCCAGCACCCTGCCCACATCAGCCGGCTCCTGTGCTGATTTTCCCAGCAGCGTGCGCTCCAGCCACTCGCCGGGCCAGATGCCGTAGACGAGAAAGAAGCGCGCGAACAGGCGGTGCCAGCCGTGCGACCAGAACTCGCGCAGGCCGCCGCCGCGGATCTCCCAGGGGGGCTTGGTGTACAGCGGGGGAAAGTAGGCGAGCGGGCCCGGCGCGAGCGGGCTGCACACCACCGCGAAGAGGGAGTGGGCGAGGGAGAAGGCTGCCATGAGGGTGGCCCCCAGGCACAGCGTCAGGGCCAGCTGGGCCAACAGTGGGAGCCGAGTGCCGAAGAGGTCGTCGTCGCCGCCGTCGCCGCCCTCCCACAGCATCTCCTCTACGTCGGCTAGACCGTACCGCAGGTAGATGGCCCTGACCCCGGCCAGAGACACTACCAGGGTGGGCAGGGCGTGCAGGAAGATGCTGTGCAGCCTGCTGGGCACGGTGGGCAGCCAGGTCCTGCGCGTGTGGCGGACGTCGGCGGTGGTCCATGTGAAGCCGGCGCCGCGCATGGAGAGCTCGAGCTCGAGGGCCCAGGAGGCGCGATCGGACAGGGTGTGGGGCCAGCCGTCCTCGGTGGCGGCGTACTCGAGGACGGGCCTGGGTTGAGGGCCGGTGACGAGGCTGTGGTGCAGGAGGTGGAGGGGGAAGTAGGAGGAGGAGGAGGAGGAGGAGGAGGAGGAGGAGGGAGAGGGTTTCTTCTTCAGATCACGTAGGCCCTCGATAAGGGGCGTGCCTTCGCGTGGCTCATACCTGTATATAACACGGCGAGGGATATGGCCCAGGAGATACGGCGAGACGAAGAAGGCATCCACGACACGAGCACTGCCGTACAAGCCCACCAGCCCGAGTTGATACGTCAGGCCGATGCTCTGTGGAACGTGGTATGCTAGCGGCAGCCGCAGGAAGAGCCACGCTGCCGAGAGGGCCAGGGCGTTACGGAGGGCCTTGACGGCGAATGTATCTAGAGCTGGAGGAGGCGGGGGTGGGAGGAGGAGCAGGGCCAGGTAGTATACCAGCGGTGGGCAGATCATGGCCTCGATGGTGAGGGGCGTTGTCCCTGGGATGGGATGTAGCCCAGGCCTGGGCCCTGCGTTCATGAGATTTGATAGTAGATTATTCATGATTGTGAGACTGGGCTGTACTGCATCGTGAGTGTCGCCATTATAGGCGACAATCAAAAGTCTCTCTTCTGCCGTGCAGAACCATCTACATCGACGACAGCGATTCAGTTTGCCTTTTGGTGATGTCAGAGACTACTAGATCAACGAGGGCCGAGGGGGGGGGGGACCTGGACTTGGTAACGGTTACCATCCATTCCACAAGCGTTGCTGACAGCCCCGGGCCGTTCTGACCCGCCCCCTCCCGAGTTTCCACTGCCTATTTGTTGTTCTTGTTTGGTATGTATCTGTCTGTCCGTTTCCAGAACGAGGCGACATGCATCGGGAAATATCAACAAAGTACTTACCTAGAGAGAGTTGAGAAGTTATGAACGCCTATATAAAGGTAAAGCGGAGTTCTCTGGCCCTTATCTGGGAAGACTTTTTCTCCCCTTCTCTTCTACTTGCTGGGTTCTAGGGACTCGCAAAACGAGGACTTCATTTAACAATGGGCCTGCAAAATCTTGATATCGGAGCCCCCGACAAACAACGCCAACGCAAATTGAACTCTGGGACCATGACGTCCTTGAGGGCTTGTGCACGGCGGCGCCTTGAGCAGGCTCTCTCGCTTTTTCTTTCCCTTCTCTCGAGGTACCTATACCGCTTGGTAAGTGTCTGGCGCAGCCGGGCATCGTATAGGCTCGACCCCTTGGTGATATAACTGTCATCGCATGTTTATTATAATGCCACAGATACATGACTCGCAATGCCGTGTAGGGTAGAGTGCTCGAGTGTGTTGCTTTTGAGGATTGATGGATTGATTGATTGATTGATTGATTGATTGATAGTCTCGGCCGGCCGGGGGGATCGATGACCTGGTGGTATCTGTACTATGTAATTATGATGATACCATGCATGCCCTCCTCTAGCAATGAATGTCTCCAGCCGACAACCTACCGTCTGCATCCTTGTAGCAGGACTCACCTGATCCGTATCAAGCACAACAGCGCTTCAGAACATCTCTGCATCCTCTCAACCATGTACTCTTTCCGAAAAGGACATTGATCTCGCCACATTCGCTTCTTGGCTGCACGGCTCAGGGGCCGGGATCGATGGCCCATGGCGGACGGCACACTGGCGCCTTGGGTCGGTATGCAGGCCGCGGCCGTCGCAACGGGCCACAGACCCCCTTCGCTCAGCAAGCCACAGGTGGGTTGACGCTGCGCTCAGATCCTGCCATTTGAGAAAGCGACGACAAACATGAGACGAAGGTGTCGTCGGGAAGATGACGATCTGCTAAGTCTCTGAGAGGACGGGGTTCTTTTTTTTTTTTTTTTTTTTTGTGTGTGTGTGTGTGTGTGTGTGTGTGTGTGTGTGTGTGTGTGTGTTTTCAACTTAGATCTTCTGCGGGAAGAGCTTACCTGCCCTGCCCTTTTGCCCTGATCTGCAGTGTGAATGCTCGCGATGAGAGAGATCTGGTCTGTCTGTCTGTCTGTCTGTCGCTGGTCGTCTCAAGAGGAGGGGGCCAACCAATGCTGACTCTTGTCGACGCAAACAAAGTGTCAGGAGGACGTTTTTCCTTCTGCCCTGTGTGGGGAGAGAAAGAGAGAGAGAGAGAGAGCGCAGGCGGTGAAGGCCAGCTAGGTCAGCCGTTGGGATGACTGGTACAAGTAGTACTTCTAGACTGCACCACCATGTATGTAGTAATGTATATCGTCCTTCGGTAATATAAAATCTCAGCCGATGTGACCTCACTGCGACAGGGTCCTCGCGTCGCGTGCGGTGGAGACGCGGCGGGACGTGACGGGTGGGGTCAGACTGGAGTTTGAGATACAGTACAGGAGGATCCCATTAAGGTAGGATAAGTACAGTATCATGGTTCGTATCACATGTATTGTACTCGTAACTGTGGCACAGAGGCCGGCCCCCCTTCCCTCCCCGGCCTCGCTTTCGTCCAGCCCCTCCACCATGAACAGAGTAGCTTGTGGCAGCATGTTGAGAGCGGGCCAGGTTCATTGGCCCTAGGAAGAGGCTTTTCGATCGCCTCGAGGCTACCGCAGTGTGGCCGCATGGAGAGAGGGCGATACGATGACTGATGACCCTTTTCCTCAAAGCCGTCCAGACGCCAGGCGGGTAAGAGTCCAATTGACGGGTCATGGATTTGGTTGGATGTGCGTTGATGGTCTGTTCCGGGCGACCAAGGGAAAAAAAAAAAAAAAAAAAAAGGTGGTTTCATTGGATGGGAATCTTGGGAAACGGCTTGTTTGGAAAAATTTTGTCCATGACCCGAGACTGTGTCGCAGGAAAACTCAACAACAGATCGATGATCGGTGATCGATGGATCGATGATAACAATGGGGGGTGGACGCGCAACGCTTGCTTGGTTGGTTGCGCAGGCGGTACGGGACAGGGGGAGGCCCTAAGGTCTCGATTAGCGCCTGGGGGAGGAGGGAGGGAAGAGGTACTGGGGTGGTAATCCCAGGGCGCCAACGGGGGGGGGGTTCAGTCAGCACCAACACGATGTACTTGTGTACCTGGCACCACAGGTGAGGCTCAGTGGCTCACTCCCACTGTTGGCACTAGCCTGTGGCACTGTCGTTAGGTGCCAGTGGGTGCTAAGACTGCCAGGCGGGCTGGCGGGGACCTGAGACAGGGCACTAAAGGGCACTAAAACAGCACGCTCGGGGCAGGGATCTTTCTGGGTGGTCAGCACAGGGCCCAAGACGCGCCAAGTTGCCGCAACAACCGGGGGGGAGGAGGAGGAGGGTAGGAATGTTTACGGGTTGGGTTAAACGAATGGAGCTGGATGGAGACATGATGAGACGGTGGCTCCACCTTTTCTCTCTTTCTCTCTCTCTCTCTCTCTGTGCAGGAACCTTGTTTGGAAAACAAGTCTTTGGCAGGGCAGGGTCAGACAGGCTGAGCGGGAAGGCCTGGACCCACGGCGGAGGAAGAAGGAAGATGGGAGAGAAGATTGAATGTAGCATGGCATGGGGGGGGGGGTGGGGACAACACGCCCAACACACACACGCACACCTGCTATGGGCGTCCAGCTCCAGCCCCAGCAGCAGCAGCAGCATAGCATAATACAGCACAGCACAGCAGCACTGAGCCCAGCACTGAGCCCAGCACCGAGCCCGGCCAGCTAGCCAAGCCCATCCAAGCCCATCCACGCCCAATCCCTACTTACCCAATCACAACCCAACCTTGACCAGGTATGTTGTCTACAGTATTTTTTATTTATTTATTATTTTTTGTGTTTCTTTTCCTTCCCTTTTACTTCTCTCGTCTCTTCCTTCCCCCCTGTTGACCGTCAACCCGTCGACGACAACTCCCTGTCGTAACACGCCATTGTCGCTGTCGTTTTCCCTTAGCCGCTGCAGCTTTTCCTCTTTCTTCTCCCCTCCCCTTCGTGTCTCTATCTCTCTCTCTCTCTCTCTTCACTCTTCGTCCTGTGGGAATTGTTTATCCTGCCAACCCGCTATTGTTACTACTTAGTACTTACTGCCACTTTCCTCTCTCGTGTGCTCCACCACAGTGCTACATTTCCGATCCTCCTCTTCTAATTTGATCGTCCCACGCTGGTCCCCCCCCCCCCCCGGGTCTGGTCTGCTCTCTCCGACTGCTACTACGTAGTACCTACATTGTAGAGACTGTCACCCTCGCCTCTGCACCTGCTCTCCCTCCACCTCCACCCCTTCCCGATCTTCAGAGATATACCCAGTACACAACAGCCGGGGCGATCCAGGCTAGGACAGGTCAAGGGCAACAAACAGGCCGAGGTGTGGCCCAAGGTCAGGCCAGGCCCAAGATTTCAAGATGTGGACTTCCCACCTTAAATTCGAACATGCCCAGCAGCAGCAGCAGCAGCAGCAGCAGCAGCAGCAAGGGCCGCAGGAGGGCAATGATTTCAGCAGTCCGTCCTTTCAACAGATGCAACAGCAGGCCATGCCCTCGACGCCCACACACCACCGTCGTGGCCAGAGTCTCAACATCAACAGCAGCAGCAGCGCACCTCGCACCCCCAACACCAACCGTCCTTCCTTGCGACCCCCTGTCTACCTCCAGAGCCCTATGGGCAACCACACACCGGGCCTCATGGGAGTAGGAGATGTCTTCAGCCCGCCCGGCTCGGGGTTCCAGGAGAATATGGGTACGTCATGCATGCAGGCAGGGGCAAAGGTGGCGCCCGGCGTCTCAACAGGAAAATAGATAGACTAACCTCAAGAGACCCAAAGGTTATTACTCCCCCGTCATGTCCTCGCCAGGCACCGCCCTGGAGACCCTCAACGACGAGATAGCACACTTCGACCTCGGCGGCTTCGGAGGTCCTCTGCCCGGTGATGGCCTCTTCGAGTCGCCCATGCCGTCTCCCGGCCAGGCGGCACCTCCAGCCCTCTTCAACAACCACAACCCCTTCACATCCCCTCCCGAGTCCTTTATCCCACCGCGCACCGCATCACCCTTGGCCCGCGCCATACCAGAGCACAGCAACAGCAGCGTCGCTATGGGCTCCTACATCCGAACACCTCAGGCGTCCCCTACGCGCAACCCCTTCCGGGACTCGCTCCTCTCGACGCCGGACCCGTCGCCCACACACCACAGCCATAATCCCCTCCGGGACTCCCTCCTGCAGGCCCGCCAGCCGAGCCCAACACGCGATTCCTTCTGTATGGAGTCCATCATCCGGACCCCCGACCCCTCGCCCACCCGCCACAGCTTCTCCCACCCGAGCTCGCAGCACCATCACCACCACCTCTCCTCCTCGGGCCTGAACCCCGTCCACACCGCCCCCGACCTGCGCCCGGCCCTGACCCCACGAGGAAGTTCCCGTTCGCCGAACCGTAGTCGACAGTCGCCGAGCCCCAGCCGGCGCATGCGCGCTCACCAGCGGACCCAGAGCTTGGCCAGCATTAACAGCGTCATGAGCCTCGCCGATGGAGACATGGAGCAGTACCGCGTCGAGTCAAACGTGAAGCCGGAGCAGATTGCCGAGCTCATCGGCGAGACGGATGGCACGCCCACTTCTGGCTCCGCTGTGGCAGCAGATGCCCCCTCTACCCCCTCTGATGGCACTGCGACGAACCCCGCTGCGGCGGCGGCAGCAGCAGCAGCAGCAGCAGCAGCCGCAGACACCAACAAAAAGTTCATTTGCAAGTGGACCGAGCCCTCCAAGGAGACGGGCGAGGAGAAAGTGTGCGGTCAGTTCTTTGAGCGCAAGGAGAACTGCAAGGCGCACATCCAGACCCACCTCGATGACCGGCAGTACAAGTGCCCCTACCAGTTCTGCGGCAAGCTCTTTGTCCGCTCGCACGACCTGCGCCGCCACCTGCGCACCCACGACGTCCACAAGAAGTGGGTGTGCCCCTGTGGCCGCGACTTCAGCCGCGCGGACGCCCTCCATCGGCACCAAGGCCGCGGCAACTGCGTTGGTGCCCCACCGGGTACGAAGCGCAAGGAGCCCGCAAAGCGAGGCCGCCCGCCCAAGAAGAAAGACCTCTTGCCCGGTGGTGACGGCACCGCCCCTGCCGTCTCGGCGCCGAACGAGATGAACCAGCCGCCTCAGCCGACTGCCGACGGCGAGGGCAGTGGAAACAGCGCAAGTTTTGCGCCCATGGGCGGATTCGACGGGGGTGACTACGGGGACGGCGGGTTCGATGAGGACATGACGGGCATGGGTGCCATGCCGGACTTTGGCACGGACCCGTCGCCGTCGCCAAACTCGGGCGCCATGGCACCCAGCCCGCTAGAGGACGAGCTGGCGTCATCGCCGATGCCTCCGAGGGAGGATCCCATCTTTGAGCCAACGGGCGATGAGTGGCTCGAAGACTTAATATTTATCAACGATGACAAATTCGTGGACAGCGAGGCGGTCTGACATTAGATGTTGGGGGGGGGGCGGTCGGGGGTGGTGGCAAACGCCAGATTAAAGAAGGGAAAAATGACAACGAGACGAGTGCAAGCAAGGTATTGATTAACGATAACCTAAATTGTCAGCCCGTTTACTCCTAAGATGGATGGATAATAAGTAGGGCGGGCTGCTATGTATGATGGACGGCTGGGATTCTCATGGTGGGCTCCGGCGGCGCCCCCTTGCCATTGTGCTATGCTATGTCTGTTTTTTCCTTTTTTGTTTTCTTCACTTCCTGTATCTTGTTTTCTCTTCTCCTTTGTTACTCTGAGCCGTGGACCGAAGGGTTCGGATTTTGCGCTGGGCTTGGGATAAAAAGATGGGATTTATAGGATTGGGCGTTTTCCCTTTTTTTTTTCTTTCCCCCTCTTCTCTTTCTTTTTGTCTCACTTTATTCATCTTTTTCACCTTCTTTGTTTTGTGCGTCCTTTTTTCCTCCTTCTTTCTTATCCTCATCGGACTACTGTGGAATTGCAATTATTTGATTATTATAATTATTATTTTCTGCCTTATTTTCTTTCTCTCTTTCTTTCTTGTTTTCCCCCCCCTTTTAGTAGCGTTTCAAGCGTCGCCTGCCATGGCAGATATGTTATTCTGGGTTTGTTTTTGGTGATGCCCCTGAAATGCGAGGTAGCCCAAGTAGTAGTAGTAGTAAGGCAGGGTGAATGAATGAATACATGGATGGGTGAATTGACTTCCTCCGAGCTTGGATTGTCGGGGTTGGCTGGTTAAGAACTTTTTATTACCGTTGCTGAAGTGCGTGGCTTGTCGAAGTAGTTTGATAAGTATGCCTATGTCCGCTTTGCGTGTACGTATATATATATATTATATATATATACACACTCTCTCTGTCTTTCTCACCAACGTCGAGATTGGGACACTTTGCACGACACGGATGATATGGTGTTTCGACCCCATCTTGAGACTACATAGGCTTAGAAAGTGAGGAGGGGTAGGATGTTGAGGTCTTTTGGGGTTCCTCTCTGGTTGACGTGATCGTCAAGAAAACGAGGTGGTGGCGGCGGTGGACTGCTTTTCAACTACTTATCTCCATTTTTTGCCTTTTGTCTATAGACGCCGATCTAGGTATCAATCATAGCATGTACAGAAAATGTGGCCTCCCCTTGCGCTGGTGAACCCTAGAGGTCCCGCATTTAGACAAGTTGTTCATACCACCATACTGCCTTCTACTCTTCTATCTCTCTCACTCTCTCACTCTCTTTCTCTCTTATATCTACCTCCTCGGCATCCCCCTTCCCCGTCCCCTCAGCGCCCTCTGCGCAGCCCCGGGAGGCAACGGCTTGCCCGGTGCCTGCGGCTGCTGGCTCTCCTCGTTCCGGATGGTCTCGTCGACGCCGAGGATCAGACAGCTGGCCTCGGTGGCGGCCTGGAGCGCGTTGATCTTGACAAGGGCGGGCTCCCAGACGAAGCGGTCCATCATGTCGGCGACGCCCTCGTGGAGGAAGTCGACGCCGGCCCAGGTGTTGCCCTTGCGGTGCTCGACGCGCAGCTTGTTGAGGATGTCGGTGGCGTCGAAGCCGGCGTTGTCGCACAGCTGCCGGGGGATGATCTCGAGGGCCTTGGCGAAGGACTTGATGATGCCCTGCTGCTTGTTGCGGATGTTGTTGTCGGCGAAGCGGTGCAGCGAGGCCGAGACCTCCATCTCGCACGCGCCGCCGCCGCCGACGATGGTGCGGTTGCGGATGGCGCGCTTGACGATCATGATGGCGTCGTGCAGCGACCGCTCCACCTCGGCGATGAACTGCTCTGCGCCGCCGCGGAGCATCAGCGTGCAGGTCTTGGCCTCGGGGCAGTCCTCGAAGAAGTTGAACCGCTCGCCGCCGAGCTGGCGCTCCTCGAAGATGCCGCAGGTGCCCAGGTGCTCGGCGTGGATGTCGGAGCAGGTGGACTGGATGGTGGCGCCCGTGGCCTGGACAACACGCTCCATATCCTCTGCCGCAACGCGGCCTGCGCAGAAGACGTCGCGGTCGGCAAAGTACTGCGTGGCCAGGTCGCCGATGGGCAGCTTGGACAGCACGACCTTGGCACCGGTCTTGTGGATGGCCTCGAGCTTCTTGAAGATGATCTGCCACTCTGCGTCGACGATGGCCTGGTATTCCGACACCTGCTCGACCCGCACCTCCGCGTTGTCCTTCTCGGCCTTGAGCTCCAGCTCCACATTGAGGCAGACGATCTTTGGCTTGGTGAACTTCTTGGGCTGCTGCTCGAAGCCGGCATAGGAGAAGGTCTTCTTGAAGGCGACACCGTTGACAAACAGGGACTCTGTCAGGGAACCACCAGGGATCTTCTTGACACCTATTAACTTCTCGTTGAGGTCGTCTTGGTCGAGGGTGAGGACGGCGTCGACAACCACTGGGTAGGTAGTTATCTCTTGTCAGCATTTTTTTTTTTTTGGTACCTAGACAGAACCTGCCTTGTGTGTGGAGAGAGAAGAGAGGGGGGGGGGGCTACTTACTCTTGGTGAAGAACTCGGTATTCCGCTTGATCAGCTTGCTCGTCATGGCCGTCGCGGCGAGCTTGCCCAGCGTCTCTCTGTGGTTGGCCTCATCGGTGCTCACGGCGATCTCCTTGATCTTGTTCACCGCCATGGTCGAGGCTTTCCGCAGGCCCTTGATGATGATCTGTGAACTGACGCCCTGCTCCACGTGCTCCTTGACCTCCTTCAGGATCTCGCCCGCCAGCACCACGACCGAGGTTGTGCCGTCGCCCACCTCGGCATCTTGTGATCTTGCAATGTCGACGAGGATCCGCGCCGCCGGGTGGACAATGTCGAGGAGTTTCATGACGGTCGCGCCATCGTTGGTGATTGTCTGCCTGCCGTTCTCGTCCACCATCAACAGGTCGCCGCCATAGGGTCCGAGGGTCGACTTGATCGTGTTCTGGACGGCGAGGCATGCGTTGATGTTGGAGATGATCTGGCCCTTGCCCTGAGAGGTGTCGGTGCCTGTGTCGCGGGGTCTGGTTAGCAAGGGGTGGTTGTCCTTCACAAGACATCTGGGGATAGCTTCAGTGGAGGGGCTCATGGAGGGGCAAACGGACCCTCTTTCAGGACAATAATGGTGGGAGTCTGCCCGCCGAAAGACATCTTGAGAATGTACAAGGGCTTGGGAGGTATGTGTGTAGAGAGGAAAAAAGGGAGATGACAGCCCAAGAAAGGAATGCTGGCCTCCAACACTTAGAGAGAGGGGGGGGGGGTTGTCAGTTCTTGGGACGTGGGCGGTGGGCGACGCGTGGGGTTGGTTTAGAGCTCCATCTCTTGTCGAAAAATTGTTGATGCCGCCTAGAAGCTGTTGCATGTACCAATGTACCGGCAGTATTATGTCAGCAGGACAGGTCACGGTCAACACGCCAGCGCTACTGCTAGACTAGATGTGGGCCGGGCCACTTGCTCCGTTGCCTGCCCTTTCTGCCTTCTTTTCCCTTCTTGTTTCCTCAAATTTCACATTCGTCCTTCCATCAACACACACAATCATTCATCTTTCACGTACATACTTTTATTTTGGCTCATGTAACCGACGGACTACTATGTCTTGTTCTAACACTGACAGAAATGTGCGGTGAGGTTGTGTGAGCATTTTGCAGCCGTTGTCACATCACCCCGACCTGGGCACTCGGCTTACTCTACACAATCACCCTCGGAGCTGCGTGCTTGAACACATTGTCCGGGTCATACTTCTTCTTCAGCGACACGACCGTCTCGAGATGCCTTCCGTATATCTTCTTCAGGTCGGCATCATCATAGTCGAGCAGGGGAAGATATGCGCTGTCGAGAATGTTGCCCCCGTCCTGCTCCTTCAACTCCCTCAGCAGCCCCTGGCCCCACGCAGACACCTCGCTCTCGAGCGCCGGATCAGTCGTCATGGAGACGATCTCCACCATATGATGATCCTCACGAGCCCCAAAGACCGAGTCCTCGTTGGGCGGCGGGGCGCGCAGTCCGTGTATTGATATCATGGTGTTGCCGCCCGGCACAGCGGCGCTGTATTTGGCCAGGACGCTCACCGAGGCGGGCGTCCAGGTCCTGAGGTTCACTGCATAGGACCGCCCGTGCACGCCATAAGCCACCAGCTTCTCGTTGTCCTCGCCGTACCTGGCCACGGTCTTGGCCTCGGTCGAGTTCACGATGCAGTTGCCAAAGGTGGCGATCTTGTCGATGTACCTGCGGCCCTCGGCGTGGTCGTCGTCCACCCAGGTGACGATGGCAGCGAGCACCTTGCCGAGCCCTGGGAAGTCCATGGCGAACAGCTGGACCTTGAGAGGCCTCGGCAGGTCCATGCTACCGATCCCTTCTGTCAGGGAAGCCCAGATGGACTGCATGTTGCTCGACTCGTAGATGAGGGTGCCCACCAGCATCTGTCGGAAGAAGGGGTTCTTGATCAGCCCGAGGTGCCCCGCCGCATAGCCCCCAGAGGGTAGTATCACATCACCACCATCATCATCATCATCATCACTACTAACCTCTTTCAGCGGGTACACCTTGATGGTCAGCTCGACGATGACCCCAAAGATGTAGCCCGCGCCGCGGATCCCCTGGAGCAGCTCATCGCTGGCATCTATAAGCTCGCCCTTGGCGCCCACCAGCTTCGCCGCGACGATCTGGTCAACGCCTGGACCGTAGAGGCTCGAGAAAGGGCCGTAACCACCGGCGGTGCTCCACCCAACGTAGCCCACCGATCCGGTAGATCCACTGCATGACGAGAATCAGCTTCAGGAGGCCAGCAGTCGTCATACTTGAACCTTGAGGTGGGTTCTAACCAGGGCGCGATCAGGCCGTGTTCTCCCAACGCCCTCAACAGGCCCCCAGCGAGGATGCCGCCGCCGACCTTGGCCGTCTTCTTGTCCTCGCTGACGTGAACGTAGGCGATATCGCGCATGTCGATCAAGAGGGCACCGTCGACCAGCGCACGCCCCACGCAGTTGTGCCCGCCGGTCCTAACGTTAAAGTCCACGCCCTTCTCGACGCAGGCCCGCACCAGCGCCTGGACATCCTCGGCTGTCTGGGGCCGGGCGATGGCCGCAGGCTTTGCCGTGCTGATGATGTAGGTCTTCCTCAGGGTCTCATAGTCGGGAGACTCGGGTGTGTGGATCTTGATGCTAGGGTGTTGTTTCTGTATGGCAGAGACCTCTGCTTCGAATCTACCTTGGGCCATCTTGGGGGAACGGGGGACTTTTCACTGATTGGGTCGTGATGTGGTTTGTGAAGGGAAAGAAAAAAAAACCACCAGACAGGCGATCATGGTGCCAGGAGGCGCAGAGAAAAAGTATTTATAGCGTTTCAACCTCGCCTCCAACATGCATTTTGGCCTTGCAGTTCGTGTCACTTTAGTAACATGGCATGAAAGTTCCAACGTGCAGCAGACCGAGAGCCAATGACCAAAAAGGTCCTGGTTACCCGCGCAGGGGGCAAATCCGACAGGTTACACCAGTAGTGGATAAAAGTTCCGAGGTATCTGCTGTGTGCTAACCAGTAATGTGTGCCCTCACCACCTAAATTTTGGTGATGAGATACCTAAATAGCCCTGGAGATCGGGTTATATGCTTCTACTGCTACATGATTGTTCCACAGAACCTATGGTGCCCCTTTGCCGTCTTTATATCTTTCAACATCTATATAGTCTCCTCTCTTCATTTAGTTGGCAGACCCCAGCGACGGTGACAGGTAATTAAGTAAATTAATGGTGCCAGTGAGCTCCATATGTGAGCCAGAAAACTTGGGGGAGGCTTGCAGAAACCTGATTTATTCCTATTTGAGCCCGACCCGAGGATCTTCTTTTCAAGAGTGGATGTTGCAGAATACCCATCCTCAGTCGCATGTTATTTCTCGAAACAGGCTACAGATTGTCCTGCCTCACAGTCTGCTGATTATTAAGTGCCGAAGTGGAGAAAGATAAACCCAGTTCAATAGACCGTCTTCCTTTCCTTTTTTTTTCTTCTTCTCTTCTTTTCTCTCTTCATAATATCATGGTGTGCCTAAGTATAAAGATTAGTGAGTGTCCAAACCGTGGTCGGTACCTCTCTTTAAGCATGAATCTGGGGCGAGATCAAGTCCCACCTCCACCCCTCCACACCCCCCCCCCCCACAGAAAAAACACATCTCATGGCTCTGAGCCTCTACCAACGCCTACGTGTATCTTAAAGCAGCACCGTAAGCTTATTCGCCCGTCTCGGCTACACTTCGGAGGCCACTCCACTGTGGTCAAGTAACTCGATGGAGCAGGCAGCCCAAAAGCGTAATTTTGCTCACGTATCCCAAGTCAGAAGTCTACAATAGCGGGAGGAGAATGGATACGTGCACCGTTGTAGGTCCACGACTATGAGAAATCATGCCTCATAAACGTCAGCCCTTGCTATCTGCCAGTGGGTTGAGATATCACTCCTCATGGGTTAGACTGCGGTATGGGATTTCACGCGTCAGCACCGGTCGTATTCTAATATGGCTGTTAAGCTGTTGAGCCAGGCACACTTCCCTTTCGGGTTGAGTATTGCGCTAGGTGACATGCCCCGTACCAACCATGATAAGGTGTCTCTGTTGTCTAACAATCGCTGCGCTGGCAGTTCAAATCTTGATGCCCAGATCCATGAGGGTGTAAGAGGCTGGCCTCATAGATGATAAGTTAGTTGATATACAAAAATACTCAGTCGCCAATATTGTCGTCGCACGAGTCGACACCTGAGAAAAAAAATGTTATTCTCCGGGTTGCCCAGATTACACTGCGCCCTCCTATGTTGCATAACACATGCAGTATCGAAAGAAAAGAGAGAGAAAAGCCTGTTCGCCTTACCCCAATACCGCTGAAGACATTATCCCCAGCGGCCATGCGGGCCTTTGGAAACTGTGCTCAACTCCGGCCCAGGCCTGACGTGCGAGTCGCAACAACGTCCTTTCACTTGGCCTTTGTACACCAAAAACCTCGCCTCCGATTCTCCACTGAACGGCCTGGTAGTGTCAACAATCAAGAAACCCTCCAGAGCACCGTCGTGGCTAGAGCCCCCTCCTACACTTATCCAGCTTACAAAACCCCAGCCAAAGGCATCCTGTCGAGACTCCCCCCGTCCTGGATCCCCTTCGCCGAGCTCTCACGCATCGAGAAGCCAGGCGGCTTATATGGCTTCTACATGGCCTACGTGATCGGGCTCGGCTACGGCGCCTGTATCATCAGTCCAGCGGTAGCCCCGACTACCCTGGCGTCGACAGCCGCCGTGCTCCTCGTCTACAATGTCTTCCTCCGCGGTGCGGCCTGCACTGTGAACGACATCCTCGACCGCGACTTCGACAGGCATGTGGCACGGTGCCGGAATAGGCCTGTGGCCCGTGGTGCTGTGACGCCGGCCCAGGGCTATGTGTGGTATGCGGTTCAGACGGTCGGGGCGGGCGCTGCAATCGCCTGTCTGCCGAGTCCGTTGCTGGCACTTGGCTATGCGGGTGAGTTGGCGGTGCAGGCTGATGCTTGATGCCACGGCCCTTTTTTCTGTCTCCCACCCCCCCCCCCCCATGGTGGCTCTTTTACAGTGTCAAGCTGAGAAGATGATGTGGTTTTGCAGTTCCGGTTCAGCTGGTTGTGAGCTTATATCCCCTGTGCAAGAGATTTACAGAGTGAGTCTGCTACTACCGTTATTGTTATATAATCTAGTGGTCTCGGTTTCCAGTCAGACGAGAAACTGTTGATTCTGCACCTTGAGCCCCGGGCAGGAAAACACAACAGAAACCATCGACATATTCCTTCTAGAACACTGCATGCTAACAGCTCCCTCCCCCTCCCCCCCCCTTTCTTCCAATATCAGTTTCCCTCAACTCGTCTTAAGTGCACCCATCGCCGGCGGCGTCCTCATGGCCGCCGCCTCCATAGGCTTAGACCCCTTTGACACCTCCTCCCTCGCCCTCGCCGGAGCCACAGCCTCGCTAACGCTATCACACTACATCTGGACCACTATCTTCGACTACGTCAACGCCTGTCAGGATACGCCTGACGACATCAAGGCCGGTGTGCGGAGCATGGCCGTCAGGTATCAGGACACGGTGGCCTTCATCTCTGCGCTGGGGGCCGCGCAGGTTGCATGTCTGGCTGTCACGGGCGGTCTGTCTGGGTTTTCAACTATTTATTGGATTGGGGCTGTTGGCGGGAATGCTCTTTGGCTTGTGGGTTGCCCGTGTTTTCCCTTTTTTTTTCTCTTTCTCTTTTGTCTTTAGAAAAAAGATATGAGAACTTGAGCAGTTGGTCTTACTAATTGAGGATTAATATATTAGACTATTATGGCTAGGACTGTGAAACGGTCCAGGCCGGATATATGTGGATGGTGGTTTGCTTGGGGAGGCCTACTCGTGAGCGGTACCACGGGCCTAGCATTGTTTGCCGAGTATGGGAGTGGTCTTTGCAGCGGGAAAGATACAAAAGAATCCGACGAGTTGTTGAAGGCTATATGAGGCTCGGGAGAGGTTTGAAGTCAATGGCAATTTAGACTTTGATTACATAGGCCCCTAGATACTCCCCCTCCTGGATGGTTGAGGTTTAATTGATCTTTGATTTATCATCGCGACTGTCTCAGGCAGGGAAGAATGGGAAAGACATTGAGCCTGGAAACAAAGCTCTACCTCAACAGAGTCAAAGTATTTATTTTTCTCAAAACGGTGCACACTTTCCCTGGTCCAAGGTGTCTATACGTCTCTATGGCTGGACGACCACAGCCTGATGTCTTGAATAGGTTTACGAGTCTCACTTCATAGGACAATTCATTTATATGACTCTTTCATAACAACCAAGATCCTACATGTGGTCCGAGCAGAAAGACCATACAGTGTTCATAAACAGCCATCAAACCATTGTGCTTTCAGCCTGAAATTCCCTCCGAACCATAATCTGATTTTTAGGCAGATGTTCCAGCGCATACTCATCCGCTCCTGGCCCAGCGAGCCTCGTTCTTCCGGGCCCCTTGCCGTCTGCGCCCCGTGCCAGCGGCCACTCATCATCCTGCTGCTGCTGCTGTTGTTGCTTGCGATGAGGTGCCCGGCCCAGATGATACTTGTACTTCGCGGACCCCTCGGGTGCCGATGACGTGTCGTAGGACTGGCCGCGCGTGCTCAGCTTCAGCTTCGGGAGGAACTTCTTGATCAGTGGCCTGTACGTCGGCAGACAGCAGCCCAGGAGGCCCACGACGTTCTCGGTGATGTGCCAGAAGAGAACGCCCGAGGAGTACCAGGTGGTGTCCATGACCCAGGCTACCGGGTCGACTTGGAGGAAGTCAATCACCCAGTCGAAGATGATGACGCGCGTTATGCCGCAGGCGACGACGCTGTGCAGCGCGGCGTCAGTCAGTCAGTCATTTGGCCAGCTGGAGAGCAGCATGCTGTGAGGTTTTGGGGGACAAAAAAGGGGAACAAGAAAAAGGAATAAAGAAGCAAAGAAAAGAAGAAAAAAAGGCCAGGGGAAGTGCGAATGGCTTGAACTTACATCGATCCTAGCAAGAAGATGCCGGAGACAGCAAGCTTGCGGTTCAGTGGCATCTTGAGCGAGTACAGGTGAGGCACGGGCAGGAGAAAGATCAAAATATCAAGGACCATGTCGGAGACGGCCACCGCGAGGTACAGAGACGTTACCTCGACGCAGTGCTCCGAGTACTCGCTCTCAAAGAGCTCCCAGAGGTACCGCACGGGATAGCACTGAAAAGCGAGCGCCAAGGTGATTGCCACGGTCCAGGCGATAGTGAGGCCGATAAAAACATTGTTGATGATACGAAAGGCCCGGATGGCAAAGATCCTCCGGTAGAAAAAGAGAACCGAGAGCTTGATGACGCCGAGACCGATGGTCCCCAGCACGTGGAATGTGTATTTGGTCTGTTCGTAGACCAGGAGCTGGTGGGTGTGGGCGAGCTGGCCGTCGATGAGGATCTGGTGGGTTCCTAGGCCGCCGATGGTAGTTGCTGTGGTCCCCGGGGGCAAAGAGTCAGTTCCTAAGGTGCCTCTCCATCTACAGTCCTACTGATGTGATGAATTATATCAAGTACGTGTGCAGCACTGACCTATGAGCTGATTAACTGCCAGCCCGACGCAGATGGCTGCAGCCGGTATCGTGATCCAGTCATCGATGGCCAAGCGTGCAGAAACAAGCGACCGTGAATAGAATCTCAGAGCCACGGAGACAACGGGCGTAATGATGAACAAGATGGACGTCCCGATGAGTACTGATCGTGGATAAGGCTGGTAATCAGGATTGAAGTAAGGGTTTTGCATGATGAGGACTCTGTCTCGTTACGAGATCAACTAATAAGTAAATAAATCAAAGGGTATGGATCCAGTGAAGCTGGAGGCGCACAGTCTGTATTGTATTCTGTCGGTAGGATGGGATGGAGATGGTTTGCACAACAGGACAAGGGAGAGCAGGCCATACATGAGTACAGTCCATTCTTTTTGCACTTTTGATCTAACAGCAGCTGTTTTCTTCAGCTCATATCTGATTCCTTTTTTTTTGTTCCACCTAGGCTGGCCCATGTAAGCATTTTTGGTACTAACAGTCATATAACTTCCGAGGTTCAGCGAAGCTTCCTACTGTCCACACGGGACACTCTAAACGATCATTGCAAGTTTGCGTACGAGGCGCTGAGCTTACAGGGTCTACAGTCACGCAGAATCCATTCTTCATAGCAAAGTAATAACCACAAGCCTCCCGATGTTGTGGTACGGGAATAAGTATTGGTGGGCTGGCCCCGGCGTACACTCTTTTCCTGATTCAGATCTGCATCTCAAGCCAATATCTTACGATCGAGGCAGGGAACATGTTACTCAATCTCCGTGCCTAATGAGACATCTGAGTAAAATCCCCCATATCTTGGTTACACTCTCGCCACAGTCATCGTCTCCACGTGGCATGCTCCCCTGGTTGGGAGGTCCGCCTTTTGTCCCTTCGCGTGGGCCGGATAGTATAGTAGCACGCCAGAAGCTTACTCACTTTGTGATAATGCATGCCTGTCTTTGGACACATAAAAGGCATCAACAAGGGTCACAATCAGTCTTGGAATGATCCTGTGGGAATGTGGCAAGGCCGCAGAATTGTAGCCATTGGCCATAGTAATGGGTAGGAGTGGGAACGGTTCCACCCGATTCTCTTCCATTAAGTGCAGTACGTTCAGTAATTTACGCTTATCTTGCTTACCCTCTTTGGTTCTCGGGCTTATTGACGCATCTGACGGGGTCTCCATTCTGCAATGCATTGCCTAATGATCTAAGCATTGATTCCAAAGCCATGTACGTATTTGGTTGTTTGTGTAGTGAGCAACCTTGCTCAACCCGGTTATGCCTCAACATCCTTGCCCACGTGGGCTCGTTGTCGCCTTGCTGCCACCTTGGAAGTATGTAACATAGAAAATCATTATTTGACACATGATTACACCCTGGCAGGTTGTTGACTGGATGGGCAAAACATTGTCTTGGTGGAGCATCCTTCACAGCTCTCAGCAGCAGCACCTGAGATTTGCCTTCACATATCTCGCGTGAGCAAAAGCATAAGTATATATATAGCCTTTTACTTGCTTGTACTCGGTGTCCTCCATATAGCACTGTGGACTCGGCCAGACCAACCTCCCGCACCATTCGTCATGCGTTCACGTGGCTTCTACATAGTCGCCAGCCTGTTGAGCCTCAGCCTGGCCTGCGAGGGGAGCAGCATCACCGCGGATTTCTGCAGCGAGTTCACAAAGTACCAGACTTTGATCTCCTCCAACTCGACACTTCAGTGCGGCGTGAAGGACGTGCGGTGGAGTGACTATGCGGCACCACAACCTGGGGTCATCATCACCGTGGGCACAGAGGACGATGTAGCCACGCTTGTGACCATCGCCAACGAGCTGGACGTGCCATTCCTCCTCCAGTCTGGGGCCAACGGCTGGGCAGACACCTTCACTCTCGGATCAAACGGTATAGTCATCGATGTGTCTCAACTCAAGGACATCTCTTTCAACCAAGACAGGACCCAGGTCACATTCCAGGCAGGCGTCCTGATCGAGGATCTCGTGGCTGCCGCCTGGACCAACAACGCCCGCGTCGCCACCGGCACATGTAACTGCGTCAGCGTTCTCGGGGCCGGTCTGGGCGGCGGTCTGGGCAGGGAAACAGGAGTATACGGCCTGGGTCTCGACCAGCTCCTCGCAGTGAACTACGTCGACGCCGAAGGCAACAAGGCAACCGTCACCAACACTAGCGACCCTGCACTCTGGTGGGCCATGAAGGGTGCCGGGGCAAATTTTGGCCTCGTCACGTCCGTCGTCTATCAGAGCCATCCTGTCGCGCAGGCAGACAATACCGCCTGGACAGGGCTGCTGTATTTCAACGACAGCGTCATCGAGGATATCGTCTCCGCCATCAACAATCTGACCTTGGAGGCGGAGATGCAGCTCGATTTCTATTTTACTCAGGGTGTGGTCGCCGTGCTGCCCTTCTACCTCGGCGACGAGCAGACAGGCAGGGACAAATTCGCCTCCGTTCTTGACATTGGCCCGGAGGAGGATGCCACCGAGGTGATCTCCTACGACACCTGGAACGCCGCGGGGGACGCCTTCTGCGCCAAGGGCGGGCGGAAGCCCTCGTACGAGACCAACCTCAAGACGATGGACCCGACAGCGTGGCGTGAGGTGTGGAACGAGTACTCGGCCTTTTACGAGGCGTACGACGAGGCTAACTTAACCACCCTCCTGACTGAGTGTTACTCGACGGCCAAGATGCTGGAGATCGGCAGCTTGGATGAGTCCGCGTACCCCTGGCGTGATATCAAGTGCTACTCGATCGTCATTCCGTGGTATACGTCTGCGATCCTGGATGAAGAGGCCAATGCCTTTGGTCAGAAGGTTCGGAGCATCTTGTCTGCTTCGTCGGGGACGGAGACCTTCAGCGCGTAAGTTCACACACTCATGTTCAAATGCAAGGCAAGTCCTGCGAATATCTGCTGATCATGGATCTACGGTCTTAGTTACATCAATTTTGCACATGGTGATGAGACTTTAGATGAAATTTATGGCGACAGTCTGTCCAGGCTGCAAAGTCTGAAAAAGGAGTATGATCCAAAGGGCCGGTTCGACCAGTGGTTTTCTCTGCTATAATAATAATCATAATCAGAGAGTAACACCATCATTGACTAGTTACGTCGACCACAATAAAACTCTGCTTGCCATAGTAAATAGATTATTGAGTCTGAAAATCATATGTGAAGATTAAGTATGATAGTGATGACATAACTTCTGGGTTTACGCATGCTGTTGAAGGAGATAGAGACGTATACGACTTCTTATGTTCTCTGCTGGTCTTGACTGAGACGCCGTAATTCGAGCTCCCACGCCTCATCAGCCGCCTTAGGAGCATCGAAACCCCACAGCCAGACCTGAAAGAAAGGATCCGCCAAGAGATTAGGAAAGCCAGCCGTGGGAACCTCGCTGAGAAACAATCTGTCCCTCTCCTTCTTCGACGGCCCATCGGGCATCTGCCAGATCGCCCCGTTCTTCAGGCCTGCTCTGTTCACATGACCGATTCTTTCCTTGCGAAGGCGCTGATACACATCAAGACACTGCTTCACTTCATCTCGGCTCCATGCTTTGTCTAAGAGGTGGGCCAAAGCGTAGATCGACTCGAGGCCCATGGCAGCCCCCTGAGCCCTTGGGTTGAAAAAAAATATCATCTGTTAGCCAAGTTCTTATTCTCTAAGTAATAATAACTCCACAAACTGGCTCATATATGACGAGTCTGTCGAGGAGCAAAGAAGGGCAGGGAGGCAGAGGGTGCCAGCCAGACTTACAGATAGGGAAGAGTCTGATGCGCAGCGTCACCGACGATGCAGGCTCTTCCACCGCCATCCACCCACGGCGCCTTCTCGTCATCAGCCAGCGGCTGAAACAACATCCAACGCTTGCAGTCCTCGCCAAGACCAACCAGCCCGCGAACCTCGCGGTCCCAGCCTTCCTTGGCGAGCTCAGCCCGGAATCCCTCCAGCTCAACAGCCTGCGGCTTGAAGAACGCATCAGCAGGGTCTAACGAGCCAGGCCGCGTGAAGGCAATATTGAGGGATCCGGCCAGGCTGTAGGTGACTGCCTGACACTCAGGCCCTAACCAGACGACAATATTGGGCTCCTCTACGAGATGCTGCAGGTCCTGCCGCGCTCGTATGAGCCCTTCGTCGATCACAAAGCGGTAGACCACCTTACCGTGCGGCACCGCCTCGGCCTTGCGCCCCGTCAAGACCTCCCTCACCGCGGAGCTGGCCCCGTCCGCGCCCACAAGGAGATCTGCCGAGACTGATCTGTAGGGTGGGCCATCGGCTGTGTACAGAGTGACCGTGCCGCTGGCGAGATCGATCCCTCCCGCCTTGGCCGTGCAGCCAAACTCAAAGTCCACGCCCGCCGCAAGGGCCTGCTCGTAGAGAATCTGCCGCAGGTGCGCGCGGTGCACCGTTAGAACAGGCGCCCCATATTTTCCTTCGGCCTCGCGGAGGTCTTGGGCGTGGAGCGTCGTGCCCGTGGCGTAGTCCTTCAGTATGATGGCCGGCGTGAGGACGGACTTGGCCTTGAGGCTATCATAGACACCGAGGTCCTGGAGGACGCGCAGGGCATTTGGGTGGAGTTGTATCCCCGCGCCCGCCTGGGTTGGAGAATTCATTAATAATGTATGGGATTTTTTTTTTCGGTGACGCAAACAACGACTGTCCTTTTCGCGCACAGCCCCTCTGAAACCAGACTGATGTATCTGGGAAGAACTTACAGTCTGTAGACCAGGGTCCTTCTCCAAGATTGTGACTTTGAAACCACGACGGCTGAGCAGGATGCCACCTGCGAGCCCCACGACACCGGCGCCGATGATGCATACGTGAAAGCCCGACCGGAACGTTTCCATTGTTTTCTGGTGTGTGCGTTGAAGTATTTATTTGAAGCTGGACGGAAATGGGAGTCAAATGGTGACTTCTTGCAGTCATGCCACGTCTTCTGATTCTTTCTTAGTAATTGAGTGCTGACAGATGTCGGATCATCTAGAGGAATAACCTCTGCGCGCCGTCCTCGGCTCGCCTGTGGACCTATCGTTCGCCTTGTCACGTATATAGAGAGCTCAAAAGGGCGGATTCGAAAAGGAACAGAAAAGTGAACCTCAGATGAGGTGGCCCTTTAAGACGGGGCGCGAAATGAGTACAAACGATGGTCGCCCCACTGTCCGTGTATGATCATGGATGGTTCTCCGATTGCAGCGTCAAACCCAGACGGAGATAGGCGTTGAAAGTCGAAGATAAGAGGAAAAGACGATGGTTGTGCAGTACAAAAAGAGAACTCAAGATTGATCATCGATTAACCAAAAAAAAAAAAAAAATGAAAAATGAAAAATGAAAAAAAAAAAACCAAAACCCGGAGAGAAGAGTACCATGAAATGAGAGGCATCCCGAGTTCACGGCCCAAAATTGAAATGCTGCTCATACAGAAATGTATGCATCAACAAGCAATGATCAAAATATCTAAGGGGGGAAAAAATGAATAAAAAGACAAAAGGTCGTGCTGAGAATCGAACTCAGATTGCTGGAAAAGACGTGTTTGAATCGTCAGAATCCAGAGTGATAACCATTACACTACACAACCGATTGAACGTGACGGAAATTTTTAATTTATAGAGCTTACAAACTTGTGAAAGCGCAGCCTGAAAGACCTATTCCACGTCTAGTGGACCTCGGGTCCAGCCCCGCTTAGGCCTTCAAGGTCATTCACACAAGTTCCTTGCCAACTATGCAAGTGCTTGGTACTGTAGTAATTGTTTGTTCACCGTCTCCGGAAACGCCTCAGGCCGTGGCCGCCCTAGCAATATCACAAGAACAACCGTCGAAAGGCGACAAAGACCCACGAAACAGGACAAAACACGGCCAAATGTCTACAACTTTAGTGGGTGCTAATATCTTAGGACCAGATCGAGCCTTAAGGAGATGATTCTGAGATATATACTATTGATTGAAGAGGTTGTGGGGGGGGGGGAGGTTGTGAAAATTCAAGCTTGTTACTATCGATCTATCTTAGAGCGCGCGTACAGAAATTCAATGGCGATTATGAAAACCTTTCATGAGAGAGAAAAGGCAAGAAGCAAGGGGAAAGACAAAGAAAAAGCAAAAAAAAAGAAAGAAAGAAAGAAGAAGAAAAAAGGAAAAAGAAAAAAGAAAAAAGAAGAAGGAGAGAGAAAGAAAAACCACGTTTCACAGACATAGAAGTCCCTCAAACCACCGTCCAAAGCCTCACAAAGCGCCCCTCCGATTGGGCTTCCTTCGTGTGTGGTGGACAGTAATGACCACAAGACAGAATACCCTTGACTGGAGTCAGTTGTGGCGTTAGGCGCTGTCCGACCCAGTGATCGCCTGGAGAGAATTCTCGTCCGCGAGATGCACGTCGCCATACTCGGCCATGAGAGCGTCGTTCCACTGACGGGCCCAATCCAAGGTCAGGGGCTGCTTGTCCTGGACGACTACCCACAACAAAAGACTGTCAGTCACTATCATCACACTACTACAAATGAACTCTTGGGGGCGGGGCTTACCCTGTACACCATATTTCCTGATCATGTCGTCCTGGTCTTGGAAACTGCCGCCGCACTGGCGGATATGATCAGCGGCTCTGTTGTGCTTCAACGGGTGATTCTTGAAGACGGTGGAAGCGGTGCTGCAGCCCTTCTGGGGGCAAGTCATGATGTACAGAGCAAAGCCATTGCCTGATTGGTGACCGAAAACCCATGGACGGTTCGGTCGGGCCCGGCTCGATGCGTGGTACTTGGCCTTTTTCTTCAGCTGGGCTGTCGAGATCGTCGTAGTGGCGTACTCGAGTGATTTTGACGCCGGGACCATCGCTGTCGATGAGGATCCCTTCTGTCGCTTGACGGCTGGCTCACTGGCGCCTGTCGTGTCTTGGGACGGCCGCTTGCTGATAGTTGCCGGACAGGGCTCTTGAGATCGGGCTCGTGGCGACCCGCTACCGTCAGATAGTTCTGTAGGCGCTCCAGAAAGCTGGGAACCGAGCCGCCCTTCCGTCTGTCTGCTGCGACCCTCTCCAGCCTCGGGTGTGTTGGCGTCTGCGCTTGGAAGCAAAATTCCTGCATCTGCACAGAGACGTCGCATCGTCTCAAGCTTCTCTACCAGGGGTGTGGTCTGGTCAAGCCGCTCTTGCAGAAATCCAATTTGGGCCTTCAGCTCGCCAACCTCCCTCTCATGGACGGCGTGCTGTGCATCTACCACGGCATTCTCTCCTCCACGCGTGACGAAAATTCGGTACTCGTTCCGAAACAGCATTGTGGTTTCGATGGGGTGAATTGGCCAACGATGAACTTCGTTCATGCGGTTTGCGATTATAGGATGAGTTCGACTCAAGTCATCCAACATGGCAGTATATTCGTTCATCGTACGCTTCAAATTCTCCAGAATCTCGATCTGCCCATCAAGTTTTTTTTCAAGCTCCTCTCTGCACTTGTCCCGGAAAGGCGCAATCTTAGTTTTCAAGAGCATTAAGTGTTCTTCCTTCTCTTCCTTGGTCATATCCCAGTTGTAAAAGATGTGATCCAGTATGCGATTGAAAGGATAGAGGACAGGATCTGCCTTGTACTTGTTGCAGAATTCTTTGTACTCTCCTTTCGCCTCCTCTGTGATATCAAACCCTCCGACCTGCATCTTGGTGCTGTGAAGAGGCAATTGGCTTCAGGTTTGTAATAATGTTCAAAGGTGACAGAAAGGCAGGAAAGCAGAAACCACCTGCTGTTCTGAAGGCTGTTATGGATCTGCAGTCAGAGCTGGGACAAATTGAAGAGATGACTTTTGTGTGCGATGATGAGGCAGGGTGTCGCATTTGCCTGGAGGTAGTAGACAGAGAACGGAGTTAGAAAGATAAAGATCAAAGTGATGGGCAAGTCATGCAAGGTGATGTGTCCAGAGTGATACCTTTTAAAAACATGTTTGAAGCGGTGTGGAAACATGGACAAAGAAAATATGAGACAAAGGAAGTGTGAAAGCAACCCGGAAGTGAATGTGCAAGACAGCAAACTCCTGTGAACAAACAGGTCAGGGTGCAACCTTGTTTACAGTTTTCCGTGACCTCAGTCCAATTATAGACATCACCTAATTGCTTCATCTTCAATGATCCCCAAGGCTACGTCTAAGTCCCGCCCCCCGCCTAAAGTGCTGCCTCAACTTCAACTTCCGAACCAAAAAGTTGATCAGTTCCACTTCCGCTTCCATAACTTGATCAATCATCCTTTCCCATCTTGCATTTCACTTCACAACTGCACATACGACTCAGCTGAGAAGCTGTACAGTCTTCCACCGGCCACTCTCTGGTTCGTCTCGGTTGATCTTCCTACTCCGCTATCCCCTCATACCACTACAAACTTCTACTCACCCTTTTCCTCTAGAGCCACTGGACAACTGCACCGCTGCAAAACTGCATCTGTCTGGGTATATCTTCCTCCTTCGTCATCCACCTTGAACCTCAGCGCTTCGTCTGACCTTGGCTAGGTATCCCCCATGGCGACATCTTCCATCTCGTCGCGGACGTCGCGGACACTGCGCATGTCGCGCATGTCCGCGCCGCTCGATCGGGGCGACAAGTCGAACAAGCTGGCTGGTACAAAAGCCGACAAGGGCTGTCCTGCTCCGGGCCTGTAAGCAATCCAAACCCATATTCCCGACACCCTTCAGGCCCGGTGTAATTAATGAAAAATGATCACAGAGTCTTGGCCGTAGACATGGGCAGTACCGGCACCCGTGTGGTTCTTGTGAACAAGGATTCCTTCATGGAGCACGTCGTTCGCGACCCTGATTGCAACCATCCTGAACTCACGTCCTTCTCTTCTCAAGTCTTCCCCGTCGAAACCGAGAACAACGAAAAAAAATATTTTGGCCATGTTCACCAGGATGATCGCCATGGGGTCTCGGTCAAGTACGTGCTGCCAACTGTCCTCGGTCTTCCTAGGAACACCCAAGGCCAATACCCGATCCTGGACGACCTTCTTGGCTTGTTCCCAGCTCAAGACGAGCTGGACGCCTTCAAGGTGCGTCTGAAGGGGAGCTTCATTGATATGTTCAGTGACGTCTTGAAGAAGGCGCAGATACAGTGGACACAAAAGAGCTGGGGAGCCAACGAACCCAGGACGATCGTCCTGGCGGCCCCCTCGCAGTGGGATCTGTGTGTCCAAGAAGAGGGTGAGCGGCTCATTCAGGAGACATACAATAAAGTCTGCCAAAGCGCTCTCCCGGTCAACATCGTCTTTGTCACTGAAGCGGCCGCCTTGGCCTATTGGTACTTCAAGGAGAGCAGCGCTCACAATCAGTATGCCCTGATGCCAAGCCTGTCGATGCCATCGACGACTACCGGCACAATGTACAATGTGTATTGTTTCATGGATCTCGGAGGCCCCAGTGCAGTAAGTAATTACACCATCCACAGACTACAATAGTGGAATGGGCTAACAGATATATGCGTCCGCAGAATAGCACTCTGTGCACCTTTGCAAAGACCAAGGATGATGAGTTCGCCATGTATCAGATTGGTGAAGATCTGGGTGCGCAACACTCCTTAAACGTTTGATATCCAGGCTGACCCGAGCTTCTAGGTGCCGGTGGTGGTACCGAGACCTGGCTGCACCTATTGCTTCGGGAAGCTGAACAGCAGTATAGCGCGCTTCCACAGTATCGAGGCCTGCGCATGCCCACTAAACTGCGCTCGTGGCTCAGGGACTCACTGGACTCGGCTCTTCATAAGTTGGTGAGACTGGATAACCAGTGTTTCTGGGGATCCATTTCACCGCAAGAATCGTCATCCATCCCGGTGTTATTCAGATTCACCCCAGAAACAATTGAAAGGAGCCGCAACCAGGCCTACCAACACGTGCAAAACATGATCTCGAACCAATTCTGGAGACTCCGGAGCCTCATTAACGAAATCAGACTCACAGACCAAGGCAGCGTGGCAATCATTGTGACTGGTGGTTCATCGAATCATCCGTACCTGAAGCAATGGCTGGAAGGACTCTGCCTGGATCATGGGCTCCCTGCGCCGGAGTACACGATGACCCGGGGAAACATAACCTAGTACGTGTCCACTGTCTATCCCATGTACCGTCCTCACCGCCCAGTGCTCACAGCAATTAACTCCTACACTTAGCGCTTCCCGCATTGCCCTCGGTGCTGCTTATGCGACGCTCTCTCAGTGCTCTGTTGAGAAGTTCGCTACCATGTGCGCGTTCGGGGTGCAGAAAGGCGTGGTATCCACATCGACACCGAGCGCTTCAGAGATCGTCACCTGGAAGGATGGAGCCAAAGTTCTGTGGTGCGAGGTGAGTGCCTGTCCAACCTTCAACGTACTAAGCCTTCCCGTGACTGACGCAGCGGGCAACTAGGATCATCCGGGCGAGGTGGATTTCCACTCGCAGGGGGACAAGACGGACTTCCAGATAGTCTGTCAGCCATACCTCGCCATCCACGGCCGCGACCTTGGCACCCACCTGAGTGCTGAAAGACATGGGTACGACTTCCTCTTCCTCGGACCTCTCCCCGAGGGCAAGATCAGGATGAAGATGACGTTCAATTCCGCCGCGGCCATTGTCACCATCAAGATCAGCAAGGTGTCTAGCGTTTCCACGAGAGGGCGAGCTGCCGAAACCTCCAAGGAGTTGGGCAGGATGGTTTTCCACGTCAAAGTGGAGCTGGGAAGCCGCTGTCTCGTCATATCGGAGTCGACAGAGGAGATTCAGGTGATCGTGGACCAGTGTCTGGGCGAACACCGTCCCGTCAAGTTGGGGCCTTAGGCCATGGGCTACATGCGCTGGCAGGGAACAGCAATGGAAGTCGGAAAGTCTAGCTAGTCCCACCATGAGCCCCTGGGAAGTCTAGAAGTGGAGAGGTGACTGAAGTGTCAATTAACTTTATGAGTGCACACCCTGTTTTGTTGTACATGCTCAAGAATCTCGCTTCCAGGTGATTCCAAGGTCCTCAAGTGGGAAGTTATGGGCAACACAATCTCTGTTCCCCTAGCTCTCTGCGGTTCATCATGTCCACTGTTGATCCTGTGTACCATGTTCCCTCCTCTGCCCTTCCGCCTAAGGCCAAAATGTCTCTGTAGTAGCGTGTTATGTGCTTCTTGCAACACCAAAGTGATGGGCATTGTGAAAGAGCCCATTTGTGTTTGCCACGATGGATGGAAACCTGATTACGACACCTCGAAAGACCACTCTCAGGCTTGTCTCATGAGTTTAATTATTTCCTCACATGAGCACAGATAGCTGGAGATTAGCTTAATCATATGTATGTGCGACCTTGTACAATCTTTTCTTCTTCTTCTTCTTCTTCTTCTTTTCTGTCTTTCTATTTTATGTAGGATGATACTGTCCAAGACAGTGAGGTCGGCCGCTCATCATTGATTCAGAGCGTTAACCATAATTTAATCATTGCTTCTGTGAAAGGATCGTCTTCCCTCTCACACCTTGGACATGACTGGAACCCTGGGCTCCACGTCAGACTGGTGTCTCCCACCTGAGTGCTAGTTTTATGATCAAAACCAGGCCTCAGGACCCCAGTAAATTCTTATGGTATTGAGAGGGGACTGATGGGGTGGTATTCTAGGAGTAGACGGCCATTCTGGAACTCATTAGCAGCGACCAGACTCGCTAGGCCTCAATGGGACACCTTGTGCTTGCAATCTTAGATCACGGAGGTGACTGGAAAGACTTGCAACACGAGACGGCCAGAGTTTTCCCAAAAGAAAAAACGTTTAGTATCAGGGACGGAGCCTACTTCTCGCTCACTAGACCTCCTCCTTCTTATGTCCTTCATATCGGGCCCCAAACCTGGCCCAGAGTGAATTCTCACTGGGTCGGCAGGCTATCAGTTCCAAGGTGGTTTCGTTGCGTGGCAACGGGATGGTCATGTTCGCGCCAGTGTTTTGCGCCGTCGACGGCAAGGAAAAGGTTGAGGCTCAAGGTGATAGCAGCGGCATTATCGAACATCTTGCGGTTTAATTTCCGCGTACCTTGATCCTATGGCAGATTCTGCGAGTACTGGTCGGTCACATGCTTGGCGAGATGGCATTTAATTGTTCTGCAAGAGTAAGTCTTCTCGTATAAGGGAGGTCTTGCGTATTGGCAGGTTTATTCAATGCCGAATCACCCACCGTGACGAGAAACGCTCTCCAGGCCTTACACATAATACTTAGGAAGTAAGTAACAGAGCCCTATTGCAGTTTAGACAATGATGGAAGTGGTCCACAGCCCTGTATTAATCAATTAGTATTAGGTGTACACTTCCACACGTCGTGATCCAATCGGTCTTACATTCTATGTAAAACCCTCCAGGTTAATTTCCTGTTGGTATTGATGTGAAGAGCTCACTGGCTTGCTGTGGCAACCTTCTCCAGATCCACTCGTGTCGACTTCACTGGCAATACGGCCTTCAACTTCCAGCTCTTTTACCATGTTCACCGTCTGGACCGCAATCGATAGCAATCACATGACACTCTGGGCCTTTGGCTCCTTGCTCTGAAGTCACAAATCTAGGATCTCGATCTTCCTCCATTTCTTCCTCCCCCCCCCGCACCCAGTCTTTGCACCCACCTATTTTCTACATAAACATCTTCCTTTTGAGCCACTACAGTTTGATCAACCAGCTATTCTTGGCCAAACCAAAGAACGGCCCAGGGCAACCATCCTTTTTCTCCAGCCACAGACACCTTTCACAACCATCACCAACATGGACCAGAACAATGGTGCCCAGGCGCCTGGTCAGGTCTCACGTCTCGCTCTTCAGCGGGCAGAGATTCAGCGGCTGAAGACTGTGAACCAGTCGCTGCAGGATCAGATCAGACAATACCAGCACATCCTGGCTGATCATGGTATTCGAGTCCTCGGTGGCATTGGCAACAGCCAAGTGAGCGCTAATGATGCTTCAGGTCTCAGCTTCTCAGGCATTGGCACAGTGCTTGGTGGTTTCCTGCCTGCTGGTCATGATCCAATCTCTGTACAGACATCTGCTCCTATCATGACGGAATATGGCCCAGCCTTGTCAAGCGCAACCTCCTCCTCGAAAGACCCCTCATCCACCCAGCAGTCTCTTCCACGCATCAACGTGTCTGCTGGAGACCAGACTGGTGCAGCCATTCCCACCAAGCGCAAGAAGGCTGCTGATTCACCTTCTGTTTCGCCCCGCACGCGACCATCTCAGGTTACGGCTCCTTCACAACTGCACGGCCTTCAAGCCACCAATAACAAAGCCATCACCTCCAAGGAGAAGCGCGCTGGCGGCATGTACACAGCTGGCCCAGAGCAGCCAAGCCTTGGATTCAGCAAGGATCAAATGACCGGTATGGCCTCGAACTCAAGTGGCGCTCTGTCTACAGCTACAGCACCTACTGCCAAAGCCAAGAATTGCCAAACGCAGGGCGCCGTTTCCAAGCGTCATCCTTCTTGCAACAACGAGGCGAACACAGAAACGCTTGACACGGCTCGTGCTTCGTCTGCCATCACCACAGGAAACACCCAGGCTACTACTGCCATGGGTCAACAACCCCTGAAGCCCACCAACCCCGTCAAGCAGGAGTGCGGTGGAGGAACGGCTACCGCCCCTGGACCGTCTGCCAATGCAAACACCCTCCGCCAGCCTCCAGTCGCGCCTAACCAACAGACATTCACCAACAACACTCCTGTTATGCCGTCTCTTGGAAGCCAGCGAGCACAGGACGGTACAGCCCTGCGTGCTTCTGCCCTCATCACAGAGATCCTCTCTCAACAAGGTATTCCCGAGCCCCATACTGCCGTTCACAGCACAGCCAAGGCTAAAGCTTCCATTTTTATAGACCAGACCCGACCCAACGGACCCCCTGATCATCAAGCTGGCCCTGCTGTTGATGACCCCGCCAAGCGCCGTGAGCCTTTCTCCTCCATCGGCCAAGGAGGTGTTCAACAGGAGCCTGTCCACAAACCAGCCCCACCTCCTGGCTCCTGGTGCCAAGCCAGCGGTCTCCCAACCCCTACTGTCGACTGTCAAAATACTGCGCGGGCCTGGGTGGGCCACCGTACCCACGCCACTGGTGGCATCACCACCGCGACGGCAATGCCTGTCACCAAGGATCAGACGGCGATGCAGCCCCCTTCATTCACCGGACAGGGGATGATGCCCTCGACGTACACCACTGGCAGTGCTACAGCGGCCTATCCTCAAGCCGCCATCGCCCCGCGTCTTCCTACCGCGCAGCTGCCCGCCGCGCGCTTCTTGCACAAGACCGGCGCCTACATCACCACCACCCAGATGGCCAAGAAGACCAAGCGCAAGAAGAGCGGCCGCCCCAACCGCGCCTGGGTCTTTGCCTACGCCTTCCCTTCCAGCGACTGCGCGCTGTACATCCTGGTCTGCCCCTCTCACGGCTGTGATGTCCTGCACCGGCACCCTCTGCTGCACAACCGGGGCCTCGAGCACATTCGTAGCCACGGCATACATATCGCGGACGAGGAGGATATGGTGCGCCGATATGGATGTCAAGGTAAGTAATGACTGCTCTCCCTCTCCCTCTCCCTCCCTCCCCCCTCCCCCCTCTCCCCTCCCCCTCCCCTGCCCTCTCCTCATCTAGTTGGCAATCACGAGGAGGATACTGACTCGGGCTTTGCTGTTTTTCTTTTTCTTCCCCTTTTTTTTTATTCGACGTAGTGATCAACGAGAAGCATCCCCTCACCGTCGAGTGGGCTCGTCAGTGGAATGAGGACATCTTACAGGACAGCGGCGAGATGCATCTGATGCAGGAGAACTTTCACATCATTTACCCGACGCAGAAAGCCAAGTAGGGGGGCCTGAAGCAGAAGCCTGGAGCAGACGGCCTGGCGCAGACGGGCCTGGGCGACTGTTGACTCGACTGTGGTGGCTTTGTACTTGTTGCCCGACATGTCGGCAACCCGAGGTTTCTACAAGGTTACATGGAATGATGATTTTGAGACATGATGCATCAATCAAGGTTGTCTGTGCAGGTACTTGTTGGTTTAACGCACGCGCACACGGGTCGTTTGATCATGTTTGTTCTTCCAGAGAGGTTCGTGGGATAGTCAGGACGGCACAATGGAGTCTCGACGAGGCTTTTGATAGTCTTTCATGGATGAATAAAATCAGTGTTCGGAAGGTTCTGGGGTTCGCAGCTCGTGAGGTGCATAACTACATACAAAGTACTGTACCTACTTCCTTAGGCAGCAAGAGAGGCCAAAAGAAAAGGTGGTTGCCTGAATGCCTCCTGCTGATCCCACGAAAAAAAAACCATGTTTGCCTTTTTTCCTTTTTTCTTCTTTCTCGTCTTGTCTTGTCCCCACCGTATTGCATGCATTCTTTGTGCGACCATCGGCGTGAGGCCAAAGAGTTGACAAACGCGTGAGGCTGCTGGTGGCGGTGGCAGGCAAAGGTGGACGGTAGGCTGCATGAAGTACTTGCTGTAAGTACTTGGATATAACATTCACTGCATACTTGTTACTTTCAAAGAAAGAAAAAGAAAAAAAAAAGAATCCACCGCCATTGCAGCAAACGCCCACTCCCACGGTTCAGTTTCAGAACAGACACTTTCTTCTTCTTCTTCTTCTTCTTCTTCTTCCTTTTTCCCCCTTCCCCTTCCTCCGTCTGAAGTCTACCCCGAAATCTGTCACGGGGCCACCGACGTCTGCAGGTGCCTTTAAAAATAAAAAAATTCAGCAGCAAACCTCTTACTTCACAGGACTGCACCTTCCCAAAATCCACATTTTGTTTGGCACGCGTTCCTTCCTCCTTTCTTCCACATTCGTCTGGCACGCGTCTTTCTTTCTTCCTTCCCTCCCATCCACACCTCTTTTCGTAAGCCCATCTTTTCTCTCTTGGACACCCGTCGAGGCCCCAAGTTGTTGTTCCTCCACCATTGGCTGTTTTACACGTACAGTCGCGACCATTTCATCCTCCTTCCTCCGCATCATCGGGCAAGATGTCAGAGTGGGGTGCTGTCCGGCCTGAGGCCTTTGGCGCCGAGTCTTGGGGTGGAGAGGGAGGCGGCGGTGCTTTCGCCGGCCAGTCCTGGGGTGGAGTGGGCGGTGATGGCGCCTTCGGCATCGAGGACAGCGGTGTCGCCCTGGACAGGGATGGCTACGAGGCCCTCGAGATGGCCGCCGACGAGAAGAAACCCAAGCGCGTCCGCAAGAAGGACGTGGAGCAGTAAGTCTCTTCTCATCACCCATCCATTCACGCATCTATTCCCCAGCGCAATGGCTCCCTCGGCCTCCTGCCCCGACCGCCAGTTTTCACTGCATCGTACGTGGCGACCACACCTATCTTGCAAAATTAGTGACCCTCTTTCCTTTTCAATCGCAACCAGGATGAAGGCCGACCGAGAGAAGGGCGAGGAGAAATTCATCTCTATCTGGCAGCGGTCTGGCAAGAACGAGCCCCTGCAGGCCTTCGTCGACAAGTTTCCCCGCAGCGCCGCTATGGCCTTCAGCGAGGTGTGGAAGAAGGAGCTCGAGAAGGAGGGGGGCTTCGCGGCCCTGATCATCGAGGATGAGCACCTGGACCCCTACAAGCGCCTGCTTGACTGGATCAACCAGTGTGTTGACGAGGGCAACGACATCAAGTTTCCCGAGGTGAGCCGACCCAGACAGGCTGATCCACTGCTCCCCACCGCTGTCAAGAGGCAGGACTGACCGCCCTCGGGCTCATGCGCCACACAGATCGAGGACGAAGAGAACGCTCTGAATATCCTGCTCGAGGTCATCATCGTGGCCGACCAGCTCAAGGTGCCCGAGATGTCCCTGCAGGAGGGCCTGAAGAAGAGAGCCATGAAGTACGCACGCAAGGGCCTCATCGACCTCGACTACGTCGAGCGCCTATACGACGAGGGCCACTTCCAGTACCTAGGCCCCTCCGAGGCTCTCCAGGAGGCCGCCTCGGCCAGCATCTTCGAGGCCTGGTGGACGCGCAAGCTGGACGAGCCCGAGTACGATGAGTACTGTTCCTTCATCGAGCAGATGAGAGCCGTATTCCCCAAGCTGGACGAGGACCTGAACAAGCGCTTCGACGACAAGAAGGAGCACGTCGGAAAAAAGAAGGCAGAGAAGAAAGCCCAACAGGCCGCGCCCAACAATGGCAGCAACAACGGCGCGGACGGTGGATGGGGCTCGGCCGCCGCCGCCGCCGTTGATGATGGCAGCGCTGAGTGGGGTGGTGCCGACGAGGAGGGTGCCACCGCTGGTGGTGGTGGTGGTGCTGCTGCTGCTGCTGCTGCGGCTGCTGCGGCTGCTATGGACGATTCTGGCAACACGACGGAGGGCGGCGCATCTGTCTGGGAGTTCTCCACCGACAACAGCCATGGTTGGTAACTTGCGTCAACGTCTACCCCCGACGACAAGTCCCGACATGAGCACCGAGCTCTCTCTCTCGCGTAACAAGGTACCATTTCAAGGAACTTGACCCTGCATGAGTCACAATGTAAGTTGGGCTGGGGAGAAAAGTGGAGGTCGTTTTTGTAGCTATGTAATAGCACCCTGAAATGTCATACATGGTCAACTGTACTACAGTTCAGACATTTCCTCGCCGCTTGATTCATCATCGTCACCAAGCCAGGCTGGTGGTTATGGTGTGCACGACAGATGTGTCATCCGCAGGACGTCGGCGTTAAGGACTCGCCACACCGGCGGCAACACGTCCACGCAGCTCATGGGGGCGCAGACCGTGGTTTCGCCCCCATCTTTCCTCCGAGCCGAGATCCACTACTTGATCTTCACCTAATAGCGGTCCATACTATGTGACCTTTCCACAGGGATACTCCCGAGACCTTCAGGAGTCTGTAGTCATTGTGAACAAAGTTGGCCAGCGGCTCTATCCCAGGGGTTCTGTTCTGCTACGCATTCGCTTGTTCATCTAGCCAGTCATGCGCCAAGAGGCCGCCCGGTGGTTTTGGTTTTGACAGGGTTGATGGGATGCCTCCCACGCGTATACACGCATGTATGTATGTGTATATATATATACAAATATATATCTGCGTTGATGCCGATGTTTGCTCTCCTCTTCTCGTGAGTTGCAAATCTCTTTGAGGAAAAAAATTCTTCGTCATCTTAGCGACAAAGTCAACAGTTTCAAAAGTCCTACACTTCCCATCGAAAAAAATCGAGAAAAGAAAATCATCATCGTCATCATCATCATCATCATCATCATCATCATCATCATCATCACACTACCACCACCATGACCCTTCTCACCTTCGGTCACCACCATCATCACCAACATGGACCGCCCCATGGCGGTCCCGGGCCCCAAGGACCACATGAGTTCGGCCTGCGACACCACGGACACGGAGGACCCTCTCCTCCTCCTCCTCCTCCTCCTCCTCCTCCTCCTCCCGGGCCGTCAGCAGAATTTCATCACGGCTTCCACAGCCAACGCCAGGGCCCCGGCGGTCGCGGCGGTCGCGGCGGCGGCGGCCACCACCACGGCCACCACCACCAAGAAGGACCTCCGGGTGTTGGACCATTTCAGGGCCCACCACGGATGGACTCGCCGCCTAGAATGATGATGAACCACCACCACCACCCTCATCATCATCATGACCACCAGCAAGGGCACCGTCAGGGTGGCCCCCCACAGTCGTCCTTCGGCCAGCTCGAGTTTGGCCGCGGAAGGGGAGGAGGAGGAGGAGGAGGAGGGCACGGGCACGGGCCTGGGCATGGGTTTGGGCCCAGACACGGGCCTGGACCACAGGGGCATCATGGCCACCACCGCGGAGGCCACATGGGACAACAACATGGAGGGCCGCCTCAATAAGTAAAAGTTGTTTTTTCTTCAACCCGCAGGGTCAAGAGAGCCCCTTTCGCTTACAATTAATCAAGGGGGGGGGGGCGTCTGTCAGAGGAAAATTAGGAGGGGACCACCCTGGAATGAGAATGGGGGGTTTAGGCGGCTGGGTTTTGCTGCCATGGTCTGTCTCTGCATACTTGTCGCGCGGCGCTTGGAGTTTTCGAGAGTATATGTTTGTTTACCTGCTTTTTGCCTCATCTACATGAGATATTATTGTTGTGCAGACATTTAAAAGAACCAAAAAAAAAAAAAAAATTGATTATCTTGCAATTGATACAATCGTCCCTGAGACTGCAGAGAGAGAAAGTGTGTGTATGAGTAACAATCATAGGTGTGGCGTCGAAGATGGCGGTGCTGCTTCAAGTTACAGTAAGTAAGTAAAGTACTTTAGTTATAGGCAGGTCAGCCTGGAAACGGGCTACAGCGGGAGGCCCTGCTGACAGACCCGCTAACAGACCCGCTGTAGCCACAGAATATGATCCGCTGGCCGCCCTTGGGCTTCCATGCAACACCGTTCCGCATCGATCGTTCTCCGGCCAAAGAAAAGAAAAAGGCCGCCGAGCACGTAAATATTGACTGACCTAAAAGAACTTTGCAATTTTAATTTTTTTTATCCTTTTGAAGTAACAAGCAGCCGAGCCGTGGTCCGAGACACACCCGACATGTCGCAACCTGCAGCAGCAGAAGAACCACCAAGACCCGTGATTTTCATCACCGGCGCATCATCCGGTCTCGGCCGCGCGTTCTTCCACCACTTCGCCAAGAACCCAACCTCCACCCCCTGCACCGTCGTCGGCGTAGACAGACTGCCCTGGACCGACGACGCAGGCCAGGAACACGCGTGCTACCGCCCCGGCGGCTCGTCCCTGTACGCCCAGCTGGACCTCACCTCGCCCCCCGCGGCGCAGCAAGCCCTCGTGCGCCAGCACGTCGGCGAGGCCACCCCCATCTCCCTCGTCGTGCACTGCGCCGGCGTGCGCGGCCTCGTCCCGCACGTCCCCATCCGGAGCGCCGCCGAGGTCGCCTCCGCCGAGGCCCTCGGCGCCATGGACGCCGCCACGCTCCTGCGCACGTACGAGGTCAACGTGGTCGGGACCTTCAACATCCTGACCGCCGTGCTGCCGAACCTGCGGCTGGCCGCGCGGGACGGGCTGGCGCCCCGGGTCGTCGTGCTCTCCTCGCGCATGGGCAGCATCGCCGCCAACCTCGCGGGCGGCGGGTATGCGTACCGCGCGAGCAAGGCCGCGCTGAACGCCGTGCTGCGGAGCATGAGCCTGGACGTGCCTGAGGTGTTCTTTGCGCTGGTGCACCCCGGCAGGGTGGAGACGGGGCTGGTGGCCGTGAGGGAGGACGGGGCCATCAGCGTGGAGGAGAGCTTGCGGGACCTGCTGGCGTTGTTGGGGAGGCTGGGGGGCGACGAGGCGGCGTTGGGGACGGGGTGTTTTGTGGACAGGTTTGGGGAGACAATTCAGTGGTGAGGGCTTTTGCTTTGAGACTCAGGCTCACCTCTTTGCGTGCGTGCTTGAGGAGGAGTTTATTAAGGAGGTAAAGACGGCGGGGAATCCCTCTGGTCAGTCTATGAGGTCCTTGTTCACTGCCCTGTCTGATCCAACCACAGTGGGAGGGCCGATCGATTGATCTTGCCGCTAGGGAGCGGTAGGCCATGTAGAGCTCTTGTGTATGCCCAGGATAATCTAGAATGCACCTCTCCATAAGTAAACTAGTTTTCCTTGGTTCATCTTTGGGATCAAGGAACATGATGGAGGATAGGGATCCGAAGAGCTGGTGGTGGGTATGAGTATCATGTGGAGGAAGTTGGGGAGACCGTCCTTTTCTTGAGAATGAAAGGTGGTCCTGGGGGCGTAGAATAGACAGGCTCTTCATCATGAGAAAAGATACAAAATCAATACTGAGGATCTATCTGAACAGCAAGGAAACACATGACCGCATGAGGACAGTTTACCTCAGGCTCGTTGGTAATTTATATGACTGTAAATATTAGGGTTAGGGTATTTGGTGCTCCATTTTCCCACAGTTTTTTATCACGCCTCCTCGGGCACTTCTCTGCGTTGATTTTCAGTTCATGGCCTGGACATTGCCAGAACTTATGACTGGACGTTCTGCGTTTTCCCGTCTTGTGGCGAGTGTTTTGGAAAAGATTATAGACCCCCGGAACAAGACCGAATACAGCTAAATTGAGATACTCAGAAGCTTGTCGCGCCAAACATCCACATGGGCAGGTTGACCGGCATCGGAGTCGCTGCAATCCACCAATATCTACTTCTTGATTGTAAGCGATGATAGAATATTTTACCCTGCCATGGCTCATGACTTACTGAATACCCTCCAGTCTTGCCGCTGGCCTTTTGCTATTGCCCTCAGCACCTAAAGTCGAAAGTCCTCCTGGAGAACTGAACTCCAATCCATCACGATATAGTTGAGCAGCAAAGATGAACTCCTCTTCTGGACAGAAAGCCAACGTGCTGCTGGTGGGAAGCGGTGGGGTGGGAACGATGGCGGCATACGCGCTGGAGAAGGGCGGCAGGGCCAGCGTCACAGCTGTCCTGCGTTCCAACTTCTCCGTCGTCAAGGACCAAGGTTTCCATATACGCTCTCTCGAGCACGGCGAGGTGATCAACTGGAGGCCAAGCAAGAGTGAGAACCCACGGCCTGAGATAAACCATCTCGTTCAGTCGTGAAGCGTTGGCTAAACAAAAAAAAAAAATTGCCCAGTTCGCAACACGATACCCAACCTGGCAGACGAGGAGCTAGATCCATACGATTTTGTGGTCGTCACCACAAAGAACATCGCAGACATTCCTCCCTCCACCGCACAAGTAATCGCACCAGCCATCACACCAGGCCACACAGCCATCCTCCTCTTACAAAACGGCCTCAACATCGAGCAGCCCATCATCGCCGCCTTCCCCTCGAACCCAGTCCTCTCCGGCATCTCCATCATCGGCGCAAGCGAGTCCCCCCACGGCGCGGTCCTGCACGACAACCCAGACATCTGCTACATCGGCGCCTTCGACAACCCCAACATCCCGCGCGAGCTCTCCGTCGCCGCCGCCAAGACGTTCGTCGGCCTCTACAGCGCCTGCCCGGCCGTCAGCTGCACCTTCGACGGGGATGTCGCCGCCGGCCGCTGGAGGAAGCTCCTCTACAACGCCAGCTTCAACAGCACCGCGGCCGTCCTGCGCATGGACGTGTCCCGCATGCGCGCCAGCGAGCACGTGATCGATGAGCTGGTGCGGCCGGTCATGCTGGAGATCGTGGCCGTGGCCAGGGCCAAGGGCGTCGAGCTGCCGCCCGGCCTGGCCGAGCATGTCATCACCGTGGACCTGTACGACACGTTCTTCAGGCCGAGCATGTACCAGGATGTGGAGAAGGGCAACTTTATTGAGTTTGAGAACATCATCGGCGAGCCGCTGCGCGAGGCGGAAGCGCTGGGCGTGCCCGCGCCGACGCTGAAGGTGCTCTATGCGCTGCTGAAGGGGCTGCAGTTCCAGATCAAGGAGGCGAGGGGCCTGGTGGAGGTGCCGTTGAAGAATACGGCGGGGATGAAGTATGGTGATAAACAGGTGTAGAAGCGGTGAGGCACTCTGTGGAGTTCCTGGGAAAGGAGCGGGGGAGAGGCTGCGTCTAGGACGCCTAGGAACACCTGTCTAGGCGATATGATATCAAGCACATAGAAAACTGGGCTCGCTATTATATATCGGTACTTAGTTATCCAAAGACGAGGTTCATCTGGAAGTAGAGGATTCAAGGCTGTGTGGGTTAGGCTTCTCCATGTAGTTAACATCGGCACAGGTGAGAGCCTGGTCGTCGTCTCCTGACCTGAGCAGCCCAGAACCACACGAGAAAACTCTTCATGTAGAGATCTAATCATAGATCTAAGGTTAGTTGAGCACAAGTACTTAGGCTGAGTCATTCTAAGTTGCCTTAGACCCATGAATCAAGAATTTTATGGCCATTCCACAATCTGAGGGTTCAAGTAAATCTCTTTCTAGCTCACAGGACGAAACCAACATACTCTTCTCTTTGTGTGCCTAAAGGTCTTTGTTCCTCCTCTCGGACAGGCCATCAAGCGGACTTTCAAGTCTAAGGATCTGCATGTCATGGTTGGAGGATGCCGGTTAAAAGATTGCATGGCAGGACACCGTAGGAGTGATAACAAAAACGGATTTTTTTTTCTTCTTGTTTTCCTATCATACTGTCACTCCCTTCTATCTGGTTGATCCACCTTTCAAAGGAAATTTGAGTTGTCTGCTGATACTGAAGTCTAGATCTAGTTGTCATGGACGTAAATCGGAATGCAGCAAGTGCAGACCAGCCCGGAAAACATTGACCCCAGCTCAAAAGTATGTGCCATGGCCTTCCTGCCGGTAATTTCATCCTACAGTCGGAGGATACAGGAGGTTCTCCCGCCGGGGGGGGGGGGGTGGAAGAGATACGATGCTGCACTGTCTGTCTAGAGAACGGTGACGCAAACGTTGCAGACCATCACGAGACAGTCCTTGAAGATCTCAGATCATCATGACTGGCTCACCGCTCGCCAAGCACTGGCTGGCGAGATTAGAGGCCCTGAGAGGACCATTGAGAATCAGTCTTCCGAGGTACTCTTTAACATACCAGTGGAATAGAGATATATACTGCAGATCTGTGGCTTGTGCAGGCAAGTGAGGATTTATTGAGGGCAAAATACATACCTGGGTAAAGCGTTTCTTGGTGGGGGGCCCTCCCCCATGCCCGGATAATGTACCGAGGGAGTGGGCCTTAATTGAGGCCGTTGTCGAGCAGTCCATAAATAACCCGACTTCGAGGAAAGATGCTCTGATGAACCATGGTGAAGTCACGGTAATATGTCAAATCACATATCATTTTGTACGTCTCCATCCTCCCTTGGACCTCCAAAGCGACAGTACCCTCTTTTCATTTGCGAAGCCTGGTTTTTGTCCAGCTGGGATTGCCTTCAACGAAAAGTTCTGCAATAATTAGCATCTTCTCATCACAGAAACGAAACGCAAGATAATACAACACCATGCTTTTGGCTCTCGCTAAAGAGCTGTTGTCCCATTTCGAAACCCCTTCGAGCCCACCTCGTTCCAGTCGACATGTGAGCATCAAATTGAACGACCCTCAACGTTTTCCCCACCATGAAACCGCCGTACCTGTAAAGTCCCACACAGTGGGGCCTATTGTTCTGTATCATAGCGCCATATCACCGGCAACCCAGGCTATACTTACCGTTTCCAGGTGGGCGCTCAACCACGAAGGATTCGTGTTAAGCTGGCACGTTGGCACGATAAAGTATGTCCTTGTGACTCCCTCGCATGGGTAATACGCACGCACGACTGAACCGGTGGGGATCTATATTAGGAACCCCAATCCATATGGCAAGAGAATGCGAGATCTGACCAAGGAAGAAAGGGGGCTACCCCCTTGCTGGCAGCTCGGGTAGGTATGCTCTTCCCCAGTGTCGGCGAGAAGGAGTTCCCATACCGACGACATGATGGCCAATCAATCATCATAAAAGGTTAGCTTGACTCCTCCAAACAATGCTTCCAGGATCAAGTTGGCACGTAGGCGGAAGATGGACGGGGTTTATACATGGCAGGATGCATTCTAACGAATAGCATCTGACGATATGATCCTTGTCATATGGGACAATACAGTCAATGTATAATTAATTACTGAACAATCTGCATCGCGGGATTCAACAGAGAGCAATCCATCCCACTCCCAAGCTGCCTCATGGATGTACATAGTTCCTGTATGAGACCAAGGCTATGTAGAACACGACATTTGTTGTTTCAAGGTCGCTGCGTGTTGATTCCAAGTCACCAAGCGTCGAGTTGCATCCAATACAACTTGACAAGATACTGAATTGACAACGTTCACAAAACAACCAGAACTGACACAAAGTCCGTACAGGATGTGGCTGGGCTCGTCTAAATGCTCGGGGGTGGTCTGGATACTCCGGCTGAAAGCCTATTTCCGCCCCTGACAAGATCCGTGCTGATGCACTACTGCATGCCTGTCGACGGAGAGAAACAGCAGGCTATTTCCGACCGTGGCGTTTCTGTCTGCCAGAGGCCACCCGTTCTCTGGATATCACGATAATGCAGGGTTCCTCAGCTTGCTGTTATGGCGTGCGGAAAACATTACAGAATGAACAACACGCGCCTCGGTGTTCCTCGCCGCGGTGAAGCAACTACGTAGCAGCCACAGCAACGCTGGCCACGTGGGCGATGATGCGATGTTACCCCGTTCCGGACGTAAGCAAGGATGAATGGTCGCGGTCGGGATGCCCTGAAAAGCTTGCGGAGGATCCAGGGCTGAAGCAGGATCCACTCCTCTCTATCCTTGGTCGGTATTGGAGCGGCGCAGCCACAGGAAAGCATGCAACACAACACACCCCCCCCCCCTCTCTCCAAGCAGTAAAAGACCTTCTCCGACCAAGAAAAGGATATTTGTCAAGCGGCTAGTTCGGAAGCAAGACCACATCGCCATATGACTACAGCATAGAGCTACAGCAGAAACAACCAGAGCATAACCAGAGCGCGGGCGTTGGGGCGCTGAACCAAATCATGCGACTTGTGTGTAACCCATGAACACCAACAATCAGATCTCAATGTCGTCTCTGCGGCCAACCACACACCCGGTCGTCAGGGATGATGCGAGCGTGCGGCATGGTGCTGCGCCGCTGCCGGCCGAGGATGAGTGGGCGGTGCACCAGCAGACCATCAGGCGTCTGTATCTGGACGAGAATATGACCTTGAAGCAGGTGGTGGACACCATGAAGAAGGACTATGGCTTCAGCGCGACGTGAGTGCCGCAGGTAGTCTTTGGGCCATGTGGAAACGCGTGTCGTGTGTTGCACCAATGCTTAGCTGACGGGCTCGAGGGCAGGATCAAGACTTACAAGAGCCGCATGAGGGCCTGGGGCTACCGCAAGAACATCACCTTGGAGGATGGCCAGGCCGAGCAGATCTCTCGGGTCCTCCAGAAGCAGCCATGGAGCTCGAGCGGCATCGTCCGCCTGGAGCACGGCGGCGTCGTCTCTCTGGACAGGCTGGCTATGCATCTCCGGCGCAGAAGACACCACGTCGAAGGCAGCCGAGGACGCCAGGTGTCGCCGACAACACGATCGATCCTGTCCGCCAGCGTCAAAGCGCCTGACATGTACTACATCCCAGAGGCAGTGGTGAAATGCATCAGCGACTATCACCAAGGACGTTGGGGGCCCAAGATCTCGACCGTGGAGCAGCTCAACGTCACCAGGGATGAGCACAACAGCTACACCCAGCTGAATCTCCTGGGCCATGGGATCCAGAGGGCCCTGCAGCAGAAGAAGCTGTCGTACGCGCTTGTCCTGATGCGACAGGCGCCCGAGGTCATCAGGATGTTGATCCAGGTCCAGCCTATCCCCTTCATCGCCAACTTCTTCATGTTCCTATCTTGGGTAACAAACGGGTTCTTCCAGCTGCCCGAGGCCGAGCAATTCACAAAAGTCATCAAGAGTCTGATACAATATGTGGCGACCTCGGCTGTGCAGGGAGCCAACTTGCCGCATGGCCATCCCCTCCGCCAGATGTTGACACTGCTCATGAAAGCCGAGCCTCGTGACCTCACAGCAATAGCAAAACAGGCCTTGCGGATGAACTGCGAATCCCTCGAGTCTTTAATCCAGGGTTCTCGGAAGAGCCATTACAACTTCGCCACGTGGATTGTCTACGGGAGGGAAGTCGGCTTTCTGAACCTGCCCCGAAGCCTCGGGAAGAGCATGGAACAGACCCTGCAGGAATACAAGGAGAAGTATGGCGAGCATCAGTAAGTGCCTCCTCGACCAACACGTGTCGGAAATGGAATTCTCTGCTGACACCAATGGGCCCTCAGTGCATGGACAGAACACATGATCCAGCTATACGCCTGGTACCTCCACTACACAGACAGTGCGAAAGGACTCAATCCTTACCTGAACGACAAGATCATGGACCTGTTCGAGGACCTCCTCCAAGGCCAACCAAAGCTGCGCGCAGATGTCCTCGAGTGGCTGGCGGCGGCTGCCGAAGCCCGCGACCACCGCGAGACAGCCGAGAGATACATGCGCGAGCTCATAGAGATCGAGATAGACCACCCCCTGCGACGCGCCGTTCTCGTCACCGACATCCTGAAGCTCGAAGGCTGGCTTACCAAGTGGGGCGAGGACGAAAAGGCTGCCGAGCTGGCCCGATGGCGTATGGAGAAGTTCAACGTCTAAAAGCTAGGGCCTGAACGGGCCGCGAAGAGGGATTCGTGTGCCTGTCTCCTTCCCGCATGCCAATACCGGTTCGCGACGCCGGACTGACTGCTTTGGGGGGTCCCGAGGCAAGAGGCACAGAATATACGAGAACATATCAGGGTGAAGTTCCATCATGGATGAAACTCGCTTCTAAGGGTCAGTAAAAGATGACGAGTCAGTACCAATATCATCTGGAACGCGGTCAATGGACGGCCTCTCTCCATCTTCTGGAAGACTGACATTCAATGGGATGGTTGTGACTCCATTAGATACGCGCATGCAGAGCATACTTTTCGGATGATCGCAATTGACACCCTTCTTCCTTCGAGCAGCAGCCCAGTGGCCCACCCGAAAAACGACGAGCAGCGAGTTTCCTCCCGAAGAGTCGATGCTATTGTCGAGGTCAGCGTCTTCAGTCGATACGTACACCAAGGAGGATGGACCGCTGTCCGGTCCTCGATTGTGTTATCCTTGGCGAAGGTCTAGACAGGCAGGCTGGCGTGGTTAGGGCGACCGCGTCTCTGCAAAGAGGCATGCCAGGATATACCAGACGGCGAATATACAAGCTATGAATGCAGGTGGAACGACCACCATCGGGGGGGAACTATTTTGGGCAGGACATGTGGACCGGCCTTGGTTCGATCCTTGGTAGCTGGGAGCTGACTTGCTGGTGTCCTTTGAGACTGAAACCTCCAACAATGCAAGAGGGACAAAAATCGGGTAAATCTATCGGCCACAAGGCCATTGTGGGATGTTTAGTATGGTCGATCCGCCTGTCACGGAGTTCGAGATGCACACCCAAAGAAAACCTACTCCACATTGGCAAACAACATCGTCTTGTCTTGACCACTAAGAGCTGATCACATCGGTGAACGATCCTGTCTAGACCGTACTGTTGCTGAAACGGAACCAGACGAGATAATCTCCCTCTGGATCGAATACAAGCCAGTGGGTTTTCCTGCATTGAAATTATTTTCCTACACTTGAGGCTTACTATACATCAAGTCTATCGACAACTACTTACTCGATTTTGATGGCAATCTTGCCGAAGTGCTTCTTGTCCCACATGTGTTGGTAGGCCTCTTTAGCCTGGTCCAGACTGAAGATCTTGGGGTCCAGAACAGGGTGAATATCGTTCGCCTCAACAGCCCGGCACATGTCCTCGAGCATGGAGCGAGGACCCACATACACGCCGCGGAATGTGCAGATATGCATCAACGCGTCGATGGCCGTGACCTTGGGCTTCACACCACCCAGGAACCCTATGATGCTGATCACGCCTTCGAACTTGATGGCCTCCACACTCTGCTCCAGCGTGCCGGCACCCCCGACCTCGATAACATGGTCGACGCCCGCCTCACCGGGTGTAAGCTTCTTGGCGGTCACGCCCCAGTTCGTGTCCTCGCGGTAGTTGATGACATGGTCTGCGCCGAGCTTCTTCAGCTGCTCACACTTGTCCGCCGAGGAGGTCGTCGCGATGACCTTCGCACCCGCTGCCTTGGCGAACTGCAGGCCGAAAAGGGAAACACCCCCGGTGCCCTGGACCAGGACCCACTGGCCCGGCAGGAGGGGCTTGAGGCCATACAGGGCGTTCCAAGCTGTCAGGCCTGCGCAGGTGAGGGTCGACGCCTCGAGGGCGTTGAGGTTCTGGGGCGCGTGGACCAGCCCGTTCTCGTTAAAGGTGCCGTACTGGCGAAGGGTGCCGTCGACGGCACCGCCCAGCCCCGTCGTGCCTGCTGCGGCGTGGAAGGCGCCGAACTGATGGCCTTGGTTGAAGAGTGTCACCACCTTGTCGCCGGGCCTAAAGCGCGTCACGCGCGGGCCGACCTCGACGACCTCGCCTGCGCCATCAGAGCACGCGGCAACGGGGAAGTTGGTTGGGAACGGGTACAGGCCCTTATGCATCGTCGTCGTCAGTCATTACTTATTTTACACACGCGCGGTGGAACTCACCTTGGGAATGATCAGGTCGCGGTAGTTGAGAGAGGCTCCATTAATCTTAACGAGGACATCATTGTCGCCCACTTTCGGTACAGAGACATCGCCGTATTCCAGACCATCGAAACCCTTTTCGGTGCCGGTGATTGTCCACTGCTTCGTGGTCGAAGGTGCCATCATGAAGGAGGATGCTTGAGAAGTTCCTCGAGTGCTCTGTAATTCTGGTGGGAGGTTTTTTTCTGGAAAAAAAAAAAAAGTTTAAGATTAAGTAAACTAAAAATATTGGCCTTTGAAGAGTCGTACTGCTGTATGAGGTTATTAATATGCGTTCGGACGAAAGGCCCAACTCTGCAAGCCAACCGCCGCCTGTTTATTAATGCGGGTAAACTTTTCCTGGGCTCACCAAGATCCACTTGGTGGGTCTCAAAATTAGGATAACACAAGTCCTTACTCAGGTATATGACGTGACTCTTGTACAAAAATCTTCAAAGCCATGCCTGTGGAACGAGACATGGGTTGGCTTGGAAGACGTCATGATTTTGGTGTTGTAACCTGTCCGTACTGATCAGACAGAAGAGAAACTAGACATTCGGCAGACGGTGGGCATCCTTTATTATCTCGATATTACGCCTTAGATATCCTGCGTCTGACCCTCAGACTTCAGTATATCCTTCAAAGCTCGCCATTCCACTCTTCAAAAGCATATCAAGCCCTCTATAAGGTGTGAGACGGTTTAATAGGAGGTCTCTATAGGGTACAACACTATAAGACTGGTGAGGCTGTTCATTGTTACTCAAAGCCAAATTAGTCCGAGTATTGGCTTGCATCTGCTAAAGAATAATCTAAGCAGTGTTGAATTTTCTTGTCATCTTGCTACAACTGTGATGAGGATGCAGCTTCCCCCTCCCCCTCCCCCCCTTCTTTCTCTCTCTCTATGAGGTCACAAATCTTCAATTTACCTGCTATTGTCTTGCCAAGTTTCTATAGTGCTCAGATGGCAACAGGTGCCATGAGGATTGAAGAGCATAGCCAGAACGATTTGATTAATTACTACCTGTGTTATATAAATCATACCCATCTCACTAGCTAAATGGAGGCAGTATAACACGACTATAAGAACACAGTTCAAGGTCCATGAAGAGAGGCCTCTCTGGTCAGTTGTTGTTTCATAGGCACAAAGTGTTACACCAGGCTGGACTTGGTAGACCATCCTGAGGGCTCATTTATCCCTCCTGTCCAGCAAACGTTGGAACAGCTTCAAAAGTACTTAACTTAGTAAGCACTCAACAATAACTATGCACATGTACCTGATTACCTAAGTAAGTAAACAATCCTCCACACGTAGCCTAGCTAGACAACGCCCCCAACCTTGTCGAATCCTACTTCCGTAACTGTGACCATTTCAAACATTGATCCTGTGTTCTCGTAACACTACCAACCGGTCGTGAAGTCTCATCAGAATACGCAAAACATGGCATCTACCGCTTCCTGGGATTCAGTTGCAACACCACACGAAAACCTCGTCACAGGCGCCAATGGCTCTTCGTGATTCCTCTACACCAGAGGCGCACCAAGACAACCAGGCCACCCAGTCGTCATCTTCGAGACCGGCCTCGGCATAAGCTGCGCCATCTGGCCGCCGCGCAGAGGATCCTCGACCAGCCGATCCGCAGCTGCACTGGAGGAGCGCAAGCAGCCGGACAGTCAACCCTTGGGGATGAAACCTGTCACGGTCATCCGGGGCGAGGCATGGCGAGGATTTTAACGGATCCTTGACTTGGCGGCTGGCGACGAGCAGGATCAGGACACGATCGAGTACACACAGGAGGTAAAGGAGTTTCTTAGTGAGCGGTTGGGGCGTTTCCATCTTCAAAATCAGCTGGAGCAGCTCCGACTGTCGGGCAATGGTCGTTTTGTCCAGGGTCACAAGAGCACGCACACGGTCATGATGGCTGAGCCTGAATTGGTTGCCGATGCGAGCTTGGATGTATGGCAGCGGAGTATCTCTGGAAAAGTGTTCTGAAACTATAGAAATCACAAAGAGTGGCCGCGTTAATGGCCTTTACTGACGCACTGCCCTGCTCAAAGAACAGGATCAAGACCAAACCCACCAACCTCCCAAGCCGCCGCAGCAAGGAACAATGTCTCTTCGGCCCATCTCTTCCCTATCATCTGCATCCCAATAGGCAGCTTTCCCTGGTCGTCTGTCGTCCTCCCCCATCCCACGGGTATGACAAAGCCTGGATGGCCGGTCAGGTTGAAAGGACATGTATTCCACGTGTTACCCAGCGCGAGGTCGTGCTTCTCCTTCACACTAAGCTCCCCGCTCGGGTGCCTCATCGCCACAGCCGGGTTCACAGGCGTAACAAGTACATCATACTTGTCCAGCGCCGCATCGTAAGCCGCTCGCAATTCGTGCGCATGTGTCACGGCCTTGCCCCTCGCGGCGAGAGGGAAGCGATCTTTCTGCTGGTTGAGGAACGTCCCGCTGAGCAACTTGTTGACAACCGCAGGCGCGGCCTTGTTCACTGCCTGATACCACGCCCCATTGGGCACTGGCGGGTCGAGGTCGGCGAGCGGCCAGCTGAGGAGGTCTGGTGGTTTGTTGTAGATGAACACATCTGCCATGCCTGCTCTTGTCACGGCGGTGAAGATATCGGCGCCGAGCGTGTGGAGCGGGACGCTGACCTCCTCGACGACGCCTCCCAGGGATCTGAATCGGTCGCCAGCCCTGCGGACCACGGCGGCCACCTCGGCAGTGAGTTGCGGTGCAGACCACGCCTCCTTGAGAATGCCGATGCGCAGACCACGTGCGGCGGTCGAGGACGTCCAGTCACCAGCCGCCTTGCGGGTCTCGATGGCTGTGTCGAGAAGTTCGTGATAGGGCGCCACGTTCTGCCGAAGAGGCGTCTCGGGCGTCATGCGCGGGTCAAGACCATCGTATCCAGCCAGCACTGCGAGGAGGAGGGCGGTGTCACGTACTGAACCCGCCATGGGCCCACAGTGGTCTATGGCAGGATGCAGCGCGGTGAGCCCCGTGTATGGCACCAGGCCGTGTGTCGGCTTCAGGCCGTAGATGCCAGAGTAGCCGGCGGGTTGGCGGATGCTGCCTCCTTGGTCTGCACCGAGGGCGAGGTCGACGCCCTCGCCCAGTTTGTCATGGCCGTTGTTGTCGTCTTGTTCCTTGTCACTCGTGCGCCTGTGTCTGCCTCGCCATTCCCGCACGCTCTTGATTCCTACGAGGGCCGCACTTCCTGAGCTGCTGCCACCGCACTGGTATCCCTGGAGCCAAGGATTGTCCACGGGCCCTGTCGCGCTGGTGAAACTCAGAGCTGACATGCAGTAGTTCTCGCAAGTCGCCGTCCCGATGACCGTGGCTCCGGCCTCCAGCACCCGTGTCACGACGGGAGCGTCAAAGGTCGAGATGGGATAGGGCTGGTCTTTGCTCAGGTGATATGGATGTGTCCCTCCTGTCAGCGGGAGACCCGCGACCGAGGTGTTGTCCTTGATGGCCACTGTTTTGCCCGATAAGGGCCCAGTGCCGGTTGGTTTGATCACGGTCTCAACAGGTGGTCTTCTTGTCAATTTCAATCTGACAGGGTTGAAAATTTGCCTTTGTGAGGATACGACCTGCTTACCCTGAATCTCCAAGCATTGAGAGGATTTTCAGACGCCATCGGCTCTTTGTAGGATCGTGGAGAGGCCTCATGGGATTGGAGCAGTGGGTGGTGATACGCTGGCAAGGCGTCCACGGTCTCTATGGCTGAGACAGCAGATTGGAGGAGTTGAAGGTAATCCGACTCATCATCTGGCTGCATGGAAAATCCCAGCAAGTCCGCCACCTGCTGGAGATCCTCCCTCGTGGCATTCTTGTAGTTTGATGACCTCAACTGCGCCTGCTCAATGGACTGAGTATGCCCTTTTGTGTTTTGGATCTGCTGAGGCATCGTGGACGGTGGCACAAAGATCTCAGGTTTCTTGTAGTGATTAATAAAATAAAATAAATCAAAGTGTCAATAGTGGAAGGATAGATGCATCTCTGTCTGCTGAGCCTGTAAGACTACGAAACACATCCAGGAATGAATGATGTTATAACTATTCTGTTGCAGGTGTAATCTGCAATGATACACGCTGATAAGGATCCTTGATCAAACATTGGATGTCTAGAGTAGTGCCTCTTTTCGGCAACGGAACCCCGCCCCCAATACCGGCTTCTGCAGTAGAGGTTGCTGCTTTCTGGTCAGTCCCGACAACTCACAGGAATCTCAACAATGATCATGATTGGGATTCCCAGGACCTAATATGGAAGAGTGTCTTGGGAGAATCTTTCCAGTCACAACGACGTTATGAATCATACCTTGGAAACATTAAGCGATAAAGAGCCCGGTTACGCATGGAGCACACGATGCAAGCGAGGTCAAATTCCCCAGGTGTCGTTCCTAATTCCGGTCCAGCCGAGGTCGAAGGATCGAACTTTCGCAAAATGGGTACCAAAGAATGTGGACGGTCTCGCGCGCTGTATTGTCTGAATTTTTTTTCTTCTTCGTACCAAGATTATGACAAAATAAATATTCCAAATAAATGAGAACATCTCATGGCGCATCTTTAGGTAAGGTAGCCAGCCGCCTACAAGATTGTGCAGTGAAGACACCGACGAAGCGGATCCCACCTGGGTATTGTGCTGCACTTGTTCCAACAACAAAGAGTTTGTAAAATGAATGGAAAAGAGGAGAAAGAAAGAAAAAAAAGAACAACAAAAGCTGTCCTCAATCCAGAACGCTCTTGTTCTCCGAGACATCGACCGAGACCTGCACGGTACGATGAATGATGTTCTTCTGACTGCTATCATCCTCCAGCTCCATCCAAGGACCCTGGCCTGTTTGCGAGGCCGAGACCGTAGTCGTGGTCCCCCTCCCCTTGGGTGTCATGTAGCCCATCTTTATACTCTCTCCCCTCAGCCTCTTGTTAGAGCTTGTGGGGTTCATCGCGTAGGACCCGGGGGTGTTTCGGTACGAGTCGCCCTTGGATGACTTGTCGATCCATGACTTGAGCAGTGTCCGTAGCGAGGGCAGAGAGCCTGCCAAAATTCCCACGCCACACTCGACGATGGACCAGAGAAGGATATTGCAGACGTTGTCTGGTGAGAAATAAGGTGTCAGAAAGAAACCAAAGGTCAAACAACAGCAGGTAGGTAAGTAGGCTCAGCCTGTGACAAGAGGCACGTACAGTCATAGTTTGTCACAATGTTGTAATATCTTAGATACGGTAACCGAATCACCGTTGCGGCGCTCGCAATGATGCCCAGGGCGAGGACACCACAGACGGACAGCTTCAGCCGTCTCTTCATCTGCAGGTTCCACACGACGATACATGGAACCAGGGAGCAGGTCCAGTCGGTTATAATGGCCAGCACCGAGATCATGTATGAGAGCCCCGTGATGATCTGCACTGAAGCACACCATCCTCCTTCGACCGAGGTATCCCAGTAGTAGTCTAGAGGTTGACAGAGAGACGCGACGGCGATGAAACCAATCACTGTTGTTGAGAACATTGGTCAGCAAACGTGGTTCATTCCCGTCGGATCAAGGCAGGCGAGAAGCGCCGTGAGCGACATGGCTAGACGCTTAATGCTCTACTTACCCCCACTGGCTACGGACGCTGTCATGGCCGCCCAGATGGTGATCCGATAAGGTTTCTCGGTAATAATTCTCAGCATCGTCAAGCAAATGGAAGATTTGATGAACGGCAGGCTGCAGGCGTAGGTTAATTGGAAGAAGACAATGTTCTTAAAAAAAAAAAAAAAACCAAAGCAGATTGATTAGCATTAGCTCTTGAATGAAGATTGTTTGGCGGACTAGTTGCTGCGACCACTTTTGAATGTCTGCTCACCTTGGTAGTGGAAGTCTTATTCCATGTATTGAGGCGTGAATCAACGGTTCCCAGCCCGGTGTACACACCCATACAGGTGAAGACGCTGCATGCAGTGAAGATTCCCATGGCTATAATCATAAGGCCATCGTCAAGTGCGTATTTGCCAGTCTGAATTCGGGTCCAGGTTCGCATCGCAACCACTACGAGGCAGAGACTAGTCAGGACGACAGTCACGACCAAGGTGACCATGCCTAACCCGTCGGGCTGCCATATCCAATTCTCTTCTGTTGACGTTGACATTAGGGAGAGTCGCTAGTCTCTCAGAGACTTCGGCTGGCTAGAAGACCCGGCTTTCGTTCCAATGAACGACGTTGGCGGAGGAGAAGGACCGAGTGGGGTGAGAAACCGTAACAGAGAGGGAGCACCAAAGAGGCCAGGAGTGGATGATCAGCAAAAACATACGATAAACAGAAGATTCAGAAAAAGGTATTCACGACGAGGTTACAAAGCGATTGTAAAAATATAATCTTGACCAAAGGATTATCTTGGGAACGAGTACATACGAACAAGATGAGAAGGAAAAAAATTAACATTTACGGGATGAGCGACTCAGCGGTCCCCCGCCCAGGTAATCCTTCACAGAGCAAATTTTACCTCTGTATTTTGGGCAGTCTCGATACGTTGCCACTGTCGAGCACTTCTCAATCCAGACAGATGTTTTCTCCAGGTGGGGCTCAATACTCAGGGGCAGCTTGTTGGAAATTTAAGGCGACCAGGCCTACCAGCAGCTCGAGACTTGAGTGGAGGAAGACAGTATCCGTCGTATGGGGCGTAGCCAAGGTACAACGTTACTATCAAGCTCAGCACCTGCATGCATCCCTAGGGAGATCATAGCTGTATATTGTCTATATTGCTGTATACATCCACGACACGTCTATATTCGCAGTACAAACGAGTATGTGCTCTCCTCAAGCCCAAGTCCTCAGGCCAAATGCTCTCTGGTGACTGTACTCACTCGCAGGGTGCTTCTCACGCAACTTAGGTACACAGGAAGCAGGGTTTTGATTCATGCTCTCAGAGTCCGTGCACTCAACACGTCTCACTGGCTGGCCTGACGGCGTCCATTGGCTACAAATCCTCTCGTCTCACGTATTATTGATTGGCACCGCCATATCTAGTTTCTTGCCTGCCTGGGACCCAGGTCTCAGGCTGAGGATCCATGAGTGGCTTCTCATTATATGGCTCGTTTTATGCATCCACTCGCGCTACTACTTTGGACGAAGTAACAAACTTGGAAATTCTCATACACTTCTCCCTTAAAGTTGCGCCTTGTTCATTTGATCCCCTGGAAAGGAGGATAGTTGGCGTCGCCTAGGCATCAATCCTTGGTCGTGGACGAAACAAGAACTGTATAGACGAAGAGGGGAGGGGGAAAAAAGGAAGAAGAAGAACAAGAAGGAGAAGAAGAAAAGGAGTACCGCTGCTCTTCTGATGCTCTGGGTTTTCTTCTGTGTGGGTGGTGAACAGCATATGATATCGTGGCTTGCCACATGCAAGAATCGTATTTATTTCATATTCCACATGTAGGAAAGAAATGTGAATAGTCGTGGCTTGCTATATACGTGAAAATCTTTGCGGGATGAGATCTTGCTCTCTACCCTGTACTGAAAGAGTTACATGACGCGTCAGGACTGTGTGTTGAACGATTTCTTTAGTGCTGCTGCTTGAGAAGGGGGGGAGAGACACCTAGTACTAAACTGTGAATAACGGTCAAGTATGGAGACTTCGTAAGGATCAAATGGGGTAAAATTCTCTAAGCCAATAATTGCTTCAAGAATCGAGGTGACTCCACTAGGAACTAGTCACCTCTCATGCGTGTCCGCTGGGTATTTGTCTCTAGAGCCGAGTAGTCCCACATATATCCACGAAGAGACGTTAAAAGTCCTCGGCAGCCTTTCCCCGGGGGCGGGTATTTCTATGGGAATAACCCACTACTACCCGGCCCGTGTTTTAGAGCGTCGATCTGTTGTTGTTCATAGTAATTAATACCGGCCCAGGTTAATTTGTCCTCTCCACAACGGTGACAACTGAGGAGGTTTGGATTACGCGACATTCACTATGCAATCTTGTAGTCAACCTTGGGTAACGAATTGCGATATTGTGCAATCCCCATGCGGAACATCGGCTTTGCATGTCTTCCACCCCTTAAATATCTTGTGAGACATGTAAAAAAATAAAAATAAAAAATAAAATAAAAATTACTCTTAACATACTAGATAGTAAATACAAGAGGTATTCATATCTGAGGGTGTGAACCAGCCCTGCACCGGATACCAATTATGGGCCCGGAAGACCCATTGAATCCTTCTCGAGGGGCTTCAGCGTTCTAGAATATCTAGGCGTCTTTCACCATAGAGGACGAGTGCCCCTTTGCGACCATGATCTCAGGGGTAAATTTCACATACGTGCGATTTCTCCGTTCCCCAAAGGATGATCACAGGCGGTCGGTTAGTATACAGGGGGGGAAGTAATAAATGTTACGCGAATGCAGCTTCGGCAGATGGTTGCCTGCGCGTGACCCCCCCCCCCCCCCTAGGCCAGATTTGGGCCATGGACTTTGATGCCAAGGACGAATGAGATGCAGAACAGCCTCCGGCGAGTGCGACGGCTGGGCAGAAGTTGGTGGGCATGAAGGAATGGCCGCGAGGGGGGGAAGCTTTGGGGCGGTGAGGACCAACCGGGCGGAGCGTCCACTTTGAGGGGAACCTGGAGGGGAAACGACAATTAGGGGTCGTCGTCTAACGATTCGTGTCTGTACACCACTTTCTCCTGTGGACTGGTATAGTGATGGTGCCAACTACTGCCCTGGGGAGAACACCACACCTATCGGAGAGCACTGTGATTTGTTCGCCTTGCAGCAGATGCTAAAGATAAGGCCCACCATGGTCCAATTATTTTCTCCGTATTGCGTGACGGGTAGCGCAAGGATAGTGATAGGTCATTGTTGAGAGGCTCTTGTAGTAAGATCTCATATTTAAAGCGAGCGTTAGACTCTCGAGGTTGGAGAATAAGCTCTCGGAAAGGCACGAGCAGGCCGACGTAAGATTCAAGGTATTGACCTTTGACTTTCTAGACACGCGCGCGAGAGAGAGAGAGAGAACGAAAAACAGCCTCTTGGTTCATAATTCTTCGCTTCAGTCTTATTTCTGTTTCACAATGGCAGGAATAGCTCCCGGAAAGACCTTGACGCCTGGGCTGGACTTCAGTGGCCAGTCCTACGTCGACTGGGCCAAGAAGGCCGATGCCGACATTGAGAGGGCTCACGCGATCATCAAGGAGAAGCTGCCCCTTCTCAGCCAGCTCGAGGGCGTCATCTCCCTCACCTTTGGTGATCGCCAGCCTATCTTCCTCGATGCTCGCTCGGGGGAGGCGAAGCTGGTGGACTCGTTCTCCGGCGAACCCACCACCACCCTGAACATGAAGGCTGAGTGTGAGATTACGCCGTTACCATGTTGACACCGCTGGGAGTGGACAATAATAACTGACGCCGCGCACAGACATTGCTCAGTTTTACGAGGGTAAACTGGAGCCTCGTTATGGACTGTTCAAGGATGCCTTCTTCCATCCGGCGTCCATGCCGAAGGGCAGTATCCCTCTCGGCATCAAGTTCGCCGACTTGCTCACGCCTAACCCTCCCGTGCCGCCAAAGAAGGTTGTGCCAGGGGCGTTCCCCCGCCTGCCGAAGCCTACGGAGGATCTCGACCAGGCCAAGCGTGATATTGAGGAGTTTGGATACGCCCTGTTCAAGAATGCCCTGACGCCTGAGCAGAACGCCATCCTGAAGAAGGCTGTGCAGGAGCAGGCCGCTGGCGAGAACAAGGCCGGGGTGGGACAGGAGGACGGAGGCGGATCCAACCAGCGCATCTGGACCCTGATCAACAAGGGCGACGAGTTCATTGACTTCCTCAACCACCCACTGGTCGATGCCATCGTCCCGTGGTTCCTTGGCGAGCACGCCCTGATTCACAGCTACAGTGCCAAGTAAGCAATATTTTCCGATGAGATCCCCCCCCCCCAACCCCCCTTGGCGTCGTCAGAACAAAGAAGAACAAGAAGAAGAAGAAAAAGAAGAAGAAAATGCTGACACTCACTGCCCTGCAGCATTACCCGTCCAGGAGGCACCCCGATGCAGCTGCACACGGACCAGGTCGCTATCCAGCCGCCTCTGCGCAACCTCGCCTTTGGGCTGAACTTCCTCTGGTTCCTCGAGGACTTCAACGAGGAGAATGGCGGCACACGCATCTTCCCTGCGTCTCACCTGGGAGCCGTCGCCCCCGAGGACATCTTCAGCATAGAGGGCACAATCGCGGCCGAGGGCACGGCCGGGACAGTTCTCATCACCGACAGCAGGGTGTGGCACGCCACGGGGCCTAACAATGCCAAGTCGGGCGAGAGGCCTGCCATTCTCATGTTCTTCATGAGGAGTTTCATCCGCCAGCAGGAGAACAACTTCCTGTCCCTGCGGAAGGACGTCGAGGCGAAGCTGTCGGACAGGGTGAAGAGGATGCTTGGTTTCTGCACCACGGGCGCGCTTGGAGGGATCCAGGGAGAGGTCCGAGAGGGCATTTACGTCACGAGGAAGGACGACTGTGTTGGCACCCTTCGCGCGGAGCATGTACCAAAGTAAACTTTCGGCCAGATGCCCAGATGCCCATAATACTACACGTACTCGAGGCCATCACGAGTTTCCCATGCTGAAAACAAGGTGTACATTTGTAATCTGTCGGAATGTCCCTCAGGTAGGTCTCCTACGGGACTCTGAACTGCCTGTCGACCGCAGTCATGGAGATATTATGGCTGAAAGTAATCAAGTCGAAAGAGATCCAAGTCCTGCCAGGGCTTCCGAGTAAGTCAGCATGGTATTCCAGCAGGAAAGAAGAACAAAACCCAATTTGACGATAGACGCATAAAAAAGAAGAAGAAGAAGAAGAAGAAGAAGAAGAAGAAGAAGAAGAAGAAACCATATCCATTATAACTGGACGTGGTATCGTCAACATCAGCCTGGTGCTGTTTCTTGTCTTCAATCCTCCCTCGCCCCCCCCCCCCCCCTCCCCCCGCGGCGGGTTCCTCTGCCTCTCCGTCTCTCTCTGGAGGCTTAAAGCGTAGACTGCACCACCTTGACACGAGCGTCTGCCAAATTGACTCCTGTGGAGTGGAGAATGGAAGGGGAAGAAGTAAACACATCAAGAAGAAAGGAAGTCAAATGGGCCGGCCGAGACAATGAGACGGAGAAGGGGCATGGACGAGGAGATCCCTAACCCTGGAGAAGCTGCCTCGTTACTATGTACCCGATACAGTAGTAACTACTAAGCTACCCATGTCTCTGGTAAGTACATAGTACAGCAGACCCCACCTTCCCCCACCAATCCAGTACAGTATGCCCTGGCGGGTTTTGGGGGGGGGGGCGGCGGGGGGCGGCGCAGGCAATGAATGGGGCGCCGTGTTTGCCTCCCTCACCTTGCCTAGCACGCCGATTCACGCCTAGGTAAATGAATTCCAGCCGAACTATCTTGTTCAACCCTCTGTCCCCCCTCATGCGAGCTTCGGACTTGATTCGTTCCATGAATGAATGGGAAACCCGGCCCTTATCCTGAAGTACACAGCAGATCTTTGTCCCAGGCCAACAACACACAAAAAGCCAACAGTCTTTTGTTCCTCCAGATGGCGTCATGAACCGACACACGACCTGTTCACATCCTCTCGCCTTCCCGACTGGCCTGGACTTGTATGCACCGATTTGTCCTTCTTCCTCGTTGTTGTCCCCATCTAGCGCCTCTCTCCCCTGAGGGCTTTTTTCCCGACCAAGATCTGATCAGACTCTCGAGGCTGCAACCATGACCGACTCGTCGCCGTCGCCCTTCTCTACTCCTAAACGCAAGAGACCGCACGGCACTTCTGAGAATGGCCCCCCTCCGGTGAATACACAGTTCCGCTTCGACGCCAGCGCGGCCGGCTCGCTGCCGCCTAGCGATGAAAGCAGCCCTCGAACCAAGGTCGCTCACAGGTTCGGAGGTCTCGTCCTTGCCGACCGCAGCGTGCATAGCGGCAGCGGAGGTGGGGGCGGGGTTGCTGCGGCAGCGGCAGCGGCAGCGGCACAGGCCCAGGTCCCTGCGCAGCGTGCGAGGCCTGGAGTTGCCGGTAGCGATGGGGACGCTGGTGCGACGGACACGATGCAGGTAGACGAGGACGAGTCCAAGATGAGGAAGCGCACCCGAACATTGCCCGAGCCAGACGTAAACACTGGCTCTGAGGGCTCTGGGCAACCTGCGCCGCCCGTCGAGGACGAGATCCATGCGACGCCTAACGCTCGAGAGGGCGAGCCAGGTGGCGCCACGGAGCTGACCGCCGCCCAACCTGGAGTCGCGCCGGCTGGTGAAGCTGCACCACCCCAGCCGGATCCTGTCCCCCAGGTTGCCATCGACCGGACGCTCCTGATCTCGTCGCCGAAGCCATCTCCGGCCAAGCTTTCCAGGCCCGCGCCCGCTGTCGAACCACTCAAGACGAAAGCAGGCCGAAAACGAGCTAGCACACCGCCGATCGCAGATACCAGCACCAAGACCGACCCGGTTCGAGCCGCGCTGACCTGGCACGAGGATGAAATCACAGTCTACGACCCCGAGGACGAGGATGACGACGGCGTGGGGATTAATGGCATCGGGTTTAAGCCGACCCCCGCTATTGCATACGCCCGCACCATGAAGAGGAGGCAGCAGCTGGCCGAGTACAAGAAGAGGGAAGAGAAGGAAGCCAGGGCCCGCAGGAGCCATAGGAGACGGGGCAGCCCAGAGAAACCCGTGGCACCGACGTTAAAGCACAAGAGCCGCAGTGACAGAAAAGTGCGGTTTACGGAGGCCGAGAGCACCGTGGTGATTGAAATGATCTGATGACCATCGCTTAGGAGGACCATCTGGTGTTCAGGGCCACGAATACCAAGACGCCTTGGATTATCGGCCTCAGGCCTCACCCTCCCACATTGACACACGAGCGATGTTTTGGAGAATGGAAATTCTGTCAGGGGGGTTCGGAGGTTCAGCGTATTTACTTTTTTAGGGACGCGGTTGGAGGAACAGGCTTTTGCGATCGCGGGCTCAAGGCTCGAGAGGATTCCTTTTTGAAGAAATTGCTTCACAGTATACCCATAAAACGCCACAGTAATGCAACACACAAAGAATTTTTCCTTCTTCTTTCCAGATGCCTTTTCGGTGCCTCACTCCATGTTTTGTGTCCTGTTTTTCTTCCTTTCTGCTTTCTTTCTTTCTTTCTTTCTTTTTTTTTCTCTCTGCGCCGGCCTGTGGGTTCTTACCAGAACCTGTACCAGCCCTTTTGCGCAGTTTTTTGCGTGGCAAGTTCTTGCTCTGTCTGCCGTTGTGACCTCTTCTCGTCCTCCTGTTTCTTCTGCTCCGCCTGCTTCTTGCTCACCACCTCGACCACCCTCTTCATGTTTGCACGCTCGACCCTCCTTTGGTACTGGCAGTACTCGTACGCGATGACACTGACTGCGACTCCGGAGCCGACAGCCCAGTTTGCCGCCTTTGGTATGGGTGCTGCTCGCCCGCCCAGTCAGCCACAGCGTCTCCTTCTCCTTTTCCTCGGCCAAGAATTTTTTTTTTTTTTGAGCTCTTAAACTTTGCTCCCAAGGGACACAATTCTGTAAACATACCGCCAGCAATGTACCTCAGAAACCCAACCGCAGAGCCAGATCCGATGCCCGTGAGCAGCCCCTCTCGCGTGCACGGCGCCTGGTGCACCTTGAGAAAATCATCCGCCTTGATCGTCGTCACGGCCTCGCCCAGGGTCGCGCGCTTGTTGGGGTCTACACCCTCTGGTATGGGTTTTGACTTTAACGAGACCTCGGCAAAACGCTGTGCCGCGGCAGCCTCTGCCTGCCGTTGTTGTTGTTCGCGGTCGAGGGGGGTAGGCTGGTCGGGTGACGAGGGTGAGGCGGACATGGCGGGCTACATCTAAGTTCTCTCGTGGCAGAGACCTTCGTCGGCGCATTGAGAATTCGACTGGATTAAATTCATACTGGACTTGACGTCCTCTACCGCAGTCAAAAGATCATGCCGGCTGGTCTGTGCAGCCTGCAGGGATAGCAGCTAGCGCATGCAGCCAGGACGTGGGGCAATAGCAAGCTAGGCCAGTATGGGATTCAGTGTACCACTGTACAGGGGCCCCCCCCCCAGGGCCCTGCAAAGTGCGGCGCGTTTAGACGCGGTCCAGCACTGCGCTCAAGACGCGTCAAGCAGATTCAGAGGGGAGGGAACCACTTTGATATTTCACTTGCAGCAGCCGACAACGCCATGTTGGATTCTGCTGACATGCCAATGGACGGAGGTTCATGAAGTCCTGCTGATGATCCCCCCCTTTTTTTCTTCTTTCCCCTTTTACCTATACCCTTCTGTTCCCTTGATCAGTTCACTCGTATGCACTCTTTACACCCGCATCGAGTTCCCCTTCACGTCTTGGGTTCCTCATTAGACACGCGTTGGCCCTCGCCGGATTGAGCCATTGCACACGGTGTCCTCGATCACGATCTTACCCTCCCGACCTGAAGACCCTCGACCAGTCTTCAATACTTCTCCCATCCTCCACCATGCCAAATACCTCCCTCCGCCGGCCCCAGAAGGGGTTCCGTGGTGGACGGGGCGGCAAGCAGGCCTACCACGGCGGCTCCAGGACACGAACCTTCACCTCCTCCATAAATCGCGCCGAGGCCACATCTGCCGACGAGAAATGGGAGCGCACGCGCCTCGCACACGCCATAGACGAGAACATGGGGTTTGCGCGGTACGAGGCGGGCCGCGCTCGCGAGGGCTGGCTCGTCAACGTGCAGCCGACCTCCCTCGAGGACCCCCGCGTGCCGGGCGGCGGCGGCCGGGCCGCGCTCGACTGCTACTTCATCGAGGAGGACGGCGCCACCTTCAAGGCGACGGTTGAGTACGAGCCGTACTTCCTCGTCGCGGTGCGGAAGGGCCATGAGATGGAGGTCGAGGAGTGGTGCAAGAGGGTTCCCGGCGGCGGCGTCGTGAAGAGCGCGAGGAGGGTCGACAAGGAGGACCTGAACATGCCGAACCATCTGCTGGGCTACCGGCGGACGTTCCTGGAGCTGAGGTTCGCCAACGTCGGGGACCTGCTGGCCGCCCGGAGGGACATCATGCCGGTGGCGGAAAGAAATAAGAAGGGCATGGACGCTATGGATACCTATGCCGAGGTTGCAGCGTGAGTACCACCTCCCCTGAGGGCGGACGATGGCCCTCGATGTGGGAGAGAAGAGAGAGGGAGGGGAAGAAAGAAGAAGAAGAAGAAGAAAAAAGCTGACAATAAAACAGGGCAAGCAACGGCAATTTTGACCTTTTTGACGACGACTCACGAGATGACGACCGGCGACTCAATACCTCTATTTCCGACGCCAGTGATTTCCTTGTTGATATAAGAGAATACGACGTTCCATACCATGTGAGAGTAATGATAGACAAAGGTCAGCTCCTTTGCCTTCCTGTCCTCCTTGTGGCTCGCAGCAATACTCATGGCAGAAAATAGGCATCCGCGTGGGGAAGTGGTACTTTGTCGAAGCAAAGCATGGCGTTACCACAATGACATGCAATGAAGAGCATCTCGCCATGGCCGACCCGGTCGTCATGGCTTACGACATCGAGACCTGCAAAGCACCGCTGAAATTCCCCGATGCTGCCGTCGACCAGATCATGATGATTTCGTACATGATCGATGGACAGGGGTTTCTCATCACCAACCGGGAAGTGGTATCAGAAGACATCGCCGACTTCGAGTACACGCCTAAACCAGAATACCCAGGACCCTTTATGATTTTCAACGAGCCCAACGAGCGCGCCGTCCTCGAGCGGTTCTTCATGCATATCAAGGAGGCAAGGCCCACTGTCATCGCGACATACAACGGTGACTTCTTCGATTGGCCATTCGTGGAGGCGAGAGCGAGCGTCAACGGCATCGACATGTACCACGAGATCGGCTGGAGGAAGAACAGTGAGGACCAGTTCAAGTCCAACTACAGCGCCCACATGGACTGCTTCCACTGGGTCAACCGAGACAGTTACCTCCCGCAGGGCAGTCGTGGCCTGAAGGCTGTCACGGTCGCCAAGCTTGGATATGACCCCGACGAGCTTGACCCGGAGCTGATGACACCCTACGCTGCCGAGAGGCCACAGACACTGGCCGAGTACTCGGTGTCCGATGCAGTGGCAACATACTACCTGTACATGAAATATGTGCACCCGTTCATCTTCTCGTTGTGCACCATCATTCCCCTAGGACCAGACGACACCGAGCGGAAGGGCACTGGAACCCTTTGCGAGATGTTGTTGATGGTCCAGGCGTACAACCATGAGATTGTGCTTCCGAATAAGCATGTGTCGCCCAAGGAGGCGTTCTGGGAAGGACATCTGCTCGATTCCGAGACGTATGTTGGTGGTCACGTCGAGAGCATTGAGGCCGGTGTCTTCCGGGCGGACATACCAGTCAATTTTGCTGTGGACACCGGCGCGGTCGACGAGCTCATCAAGGACCTGGACAACGCGTTGAAGTTCGTCATCACGATCGAGGAGAAGAAGAAGCTTGAAGACGTGGAGAACTACGACGAGGTCAAGGCACAGGTCCTCGCGCGGCTGAATTCGCTAAAGGCAACCCCGAACAGGAGCGAGCGGCCTCTGATTTACCACCTGGATGTCGCTTCTATGTATCCCAACATCATGACGACAAACAGGCTGCAGCCGGATTCCATGATACAGGAGTCAGACTGTGCCGCCTGCGACTTCAACAGGCCCGGCAAGACTTGTGATAGGAGGTTGCCATGGGCGTGGAGAGGAGAGTATCTCCCAGCAAAGCGAGACGAGTACAACATGATCAGGCACGCCCTGGAGAACGAGCGATTCCCGGGCAAATGGCCAAATTCGCCGATGCGCTCCTTTCAGGACCTCTCGGCAGACGAGCAGGCGAATCTCGTACGGAAACGCCTGCAAATCTACTCGCAGAAGGTCTACCACAAGATCCACGACTCGACAACGACCGTCAGAGAGGCTATCATCTGTCAGCGGGAGAACCCTTTCTACATCAATACCGTGCGTGATTTTCGCGACCGAAGGTACGACTACAAAGGCAAGGCCAAGGTATGGAAGGGCAAGACAGAGTCCCTCAAGTCCTCCGGGGCCTCCGGCGCAGACATCGATGCCGCCAAGAAGATGATCATCTTGTTCGACTCTTTGCAGCTGGCGCACAAGGTCATCCTGAATTCTTTCTATGGCTACGTCATGCGAAAGGGGTCGAGATGGTACTCCATGGAGATGGCTGGAGTTACCTGTTTGACGGGAGCGACCATCATCCAGCTGGCTCGCGGCCTTGTCGAACGGCTTGGCCGACCGCTTGAGCTGGATACAGATGGTATCTGGTGTATGCTGCCAGCCACGTTCCCCGAGAACTTTGCGTTCAAGATGAAGGGCGGCAAGAAGCTGACCATCTCCTACCCTTGCGTCATGCTGAACCATCTTGTCCACGACAAATTCACCAATCATCAATACCAGACTCTGGTGGACCAGAAGACGTTCAAATATGAGACGCACAGTGACAACTCCATCTTCTTCGAGGTCGATGGTCCGTACAAGGCCATGGTCCTCCCCACCTCCAAAGAGGAGGACAAGAATCTCAAGAAACGTTACGCAGTGTTCAACGACGATGGCAGTCTCGCAGAGCTCAAGGGTTTCGAGGTCAAGCGGCGAGGAGAGCTGAAGCTCATCAAGATCTTCCAGCAGCAAATCTTCAAGTTTTTCCTGGAAGGGTCCACGCTTGCCGAGTGTTACGCTGCCGTCGCCAAGGTCGCCAACCGCTGGCTGGACGTGCTCCACAGCAAGGGTGCGACACTCGCGGACGAGGAGCTCATGGAGCTCATTGCTGAGAACCGCAGCATGTCCAAGACTCTTGAGGAATACGGCACGCAGAAGTCGACGTCCATCACTACTGCCAAGCGCCTGGCTGACTTCCTGGGCGAAGGCATGGTCAAGGACAAGGGGTTGAACTGCAAGTTCATTATCTGCTCGAGGCCCAAGAATGCCCCTGTCACGGAACGTGCTGTTCCCGTGGCCATCTTCTCGGCCGAGCCAGATGTCAAGCGCTTGTATTTGACCAAGTGGCTGAAGGAAGTGCCAACGGATACGGACCCGAGGGCACTGCTTGACTGGGACTACTACCTGGAGCGCCTGGGCTCCGTCATCCAAAAACTGATTACGATCCCCGCAGCGCTTCAGAAAATCCGTAACCCGGTGCCGCGGGTGCCACATCCTGACTGGTTGCAGAGGAGGATCAATATCAAGGATGACAAGATGAAGCAGAAGAAGCTTACGGATCTGTTCACCAGAGGTCCACTTGAGGATGTTACAAACATCAAGAACAGGACCCTTGCGGATCTGGAAGACTTTGGCACGCAGCTGCTGAAGCCCAAACCTGTAGCCGAGATTGTTGCGGCTTCTCAAAAGGTACCTGCTGCGCAGAAGAGGAAATCGCCGGAGCCGGAGGAGAATCTCGATCCCTTTGCTACTCTCCCCAAGATCAAACCGAATCCTTCCGAGGACTACGCTGCCTTCTTGGAGTATCAGAAGAAGAAATGGAAGATTCAAAAGCAAGCCCGCATCCGACGAAGGCACCTTTTTGGCGAACGACGTGCGCCGGAGAACAACATTCAGCAGGCTTTCCGGGACCAGGCCGAGGTTACCTTCCGGAATACCTGGCAGCTCCTCCAGCTTAGGCCAACAGACACGCCTGGGCTGGTGATGGCGTACGTGCTGATAGACCACAAGATACACACCGTCAAGATCAAGGTGCCGCGCCAGGTCTTCTTGAACCTGAAGAGTAAGGATCTTCCGGATATCGAGATTGAGGGCTGCGACGTCGAGCAAGTCAGCCACACGCTGCCAAACGGACACTCCTCTGTGCATCTGTTCAAGCTGACGGTGCCTGAGGACATCTACTTTGCCGAGGCAGAGAAGTTCTCGCTGCTCTTCAACCATCCTAGCGTGGAGGGCGTGTATGAGAGGCAGGTGCCGCTGAACATCCGCGCTGTGCTGCGGCTGGGAAATCTGTGCACCATTGATGAGAGCAAGCCTGGTGTACTGGGTCAAGGTCTGGATCAAGGCTTCGAACTGCCAAGCCTGGTACGGCCGGCGAAGCCCAAGACGTACCTCGGCGGGTCGAAGATGGCCTTCATCTATCTGTCGCATATCAGCTCCGGCGAGAGGCAGATCTTTGGCATCTTCTCCAGCACAGGTGACGCAGCACATGTCATCACACTGCACAAGAACAAAGAGAGCGGCCAGGACCTGCCCAACATCACCAAGATGTACTCGGACCTACGAGCACGACACGCGGAACAAGCTGCTGTCGACGGCTCAAGCTGGGAAGAGTGCTTTCCCTACCAGGAGAAGCTGACCTTCAAGATCACCCAGGTGACGACCCGACGCAAGGCCTTCCTTGAAATCGGCGATGTGGTCAAGAGAATGAAAAAGGATGAGACGAAGCCGCTTGTCATGGTAATTCAGTCATCGCAGAGGAATCTGCTGGTGCACGACATCCCGGTCCTGGGCGAGATGCCTGTGCTGCCGCTCAAGTACAATGTCGACGACAGCTCGTTGCTGCCTCTCGGATGGCAATCTGTCGTTGCAAAACGGTTGATACATCACTACTTTGGACTTGGACCGTGGATACTGCATCTTACTGCCCTAGCAAGGTACGCGGATATACCGCTTTGCAACCTCGAGCGGGAGGATCCGCGCTTCTTGATCGATGTCGCATATGCGAGACGCCTACAAAGCAACAATGTGGTTCTATGGTGGTCTGCTGGGCCTCGCCCTGATCATGCTGGATACGAAGAGGACGACATCACCGGCCCTTTAGAGACGGTGCACATGCCCTCGGTCAATACTCCTGGCACGTACTCATCTGTCTGCATCGACCTCGAAGTCAAGAACCTGGCTATCAACACGATCCTCACGTCGTCACTCATCAACGAGCTAGAAGGCGCGGACTCGGTGGCCCTCAATCCTGCTGGTGACGGAGCGGGAGGAGAAGGCACAGAGGTGCTCTCTTCGGACAACGCCTTCGCCAACGCAGGCATTCAGGTCCTTCGGGAGATGGTCAAGGGCTGGTGGGCAGAGGCGTGCAGGGGCAATGAGATGGCGGACGTCATGGTTCAGCACCTCGTTCGATGGGTTGAGAACCCAGACTCCTTCCTCTATGACCGTGCCCTGCATTACTACGTGCAGATGATGTCGCGCAAGGCCTTCCAACAACTCATGGCAGACTTCCGACGGGTGGGCTCACAGGTTATCTTTGCAAACGCCAACCGGTTGCTGCTGCAAACAACCAAGGCAGAAATAGGGAACGCCTATGCATACAGCCAGTATATCCTCAAGTCGATCAAGGGTAAGCCGCTGTTCCACTTTATTGATCTGGAGATCAAGGAGTATTGGGACTATCTCGTCTGGTATGATGAGTTCAACTACGGCGGCAAGGCCACTCAACAAATCATCGAGGCCGAGACACAAAAGCTCGAGACGATCATGCACTGGCAAATGTCGACCTTCCTACCTGTCCGGCTGCAACCCACCTTTGCCGACTGGGTCATTGAATTCATCACGCTCATGCACAACCTCAAGCGTCCCATGTTTGGCTCTGATCCCAATTCGACGCCGCGTCTCACCCAGCTCCCTCACCACCGCGGCAGCCAAGACGACGAGCCCACGGGTGGCATCATCCTTGACAAGGCTTATGAGAAGCCCCTCAGGCGCGATATCCAGGGCCTGCTGGCGACACAGAAGCGCGAGCTGCTGCACCCGGAACTCGCTGTTGATTATACCTTCCCCACGCTGCCAGGCTCGCACCTAGACCTCAGTCACAGCAACGCAGTCCTTGAGCTTGTCAAGATGCTCATGCAAATCCTGTCACTCGACAAGAACATCGTCACCGACGCTCGGTATATCCGCAAAGACCTGCTCGCGCTGTTCGACGTGCGCGAGTTCAGCAAGGAAGGGGCATTCCAGAACCCATCCGAGTCTCTCAAGCTGGCACAGGTCAGCTGCGAGAACTGCACCATGGCGCGGGACCTCGACTTCTGCCGCGACGAGGACCTCCTGCCCTCCCCGGACAACCCGAACGAGCCGTTCGCGTGGAAGTGTACGTTCTGCGAGGCGGACTATAACCGGAACGACCTGGAGGAGAGGCTTGTTGCCGACGTCGAGGCCTTCGTGGCGGGCTGGGCGTGCCAGGACCTCAAGTGCACCAAGTGCGGCGCCCTGCGGGTCAACGAGTTCATGGAGCACTGTGTCTGCTCGGGGAGCTGGGTGGAGAGCGTGCGGCGGGACGAGGTGTTGAGGCGGTTGAGAGTATATCGGAACGTAGCCAAGTGTTTTGGGTTGAGGATGCTGGGAGACGTTGTTGAGGGGGTCTTTGATGATCTTTAGATGGGGGTGAACAGAACAGGGGTTTCAGTTTCCATTTGTTGAGGCGCATCATTTGGTCTGAACAGTGCTTTCCAAATCTGTTACATTGGGCATTGAATGGGCAGCATTGGCTTGGAGATGTTGTTGCCTTTTCAAATTATTAGAGGCGCACCTGCATATCTCGGCGTTTGGGCTTGTGATTGCAAGGTGTTGTTGGTCTTGGGGATAATCAAACTTTTTTTATTTCTATTTCCCCATGAGTACTTGCATTGTGCTTTCAGCAGTCCCACCTCGCTCTGCACTTTCTGGGTAATGATGCTTTCTTGTTTGTGCTCTGGGCCATAATCAACACCCAGTGTGAGCTGCATTCTTGTCCGTCAGGCTATAATACAACCTAATTTCTTGGTGATTACTGTGTCCCAGTTAGAGACAGGTATCTGATGATGATGTTGGGCCACGGGGAGAGCATACTTAGTTATCTGGTTCTTGACTTTGTCTTCCAGCAGTTGCAGTACTCAGGATTGTCTTGGGCTTCTTGCAGGGAGCCCCACCCTGACGTACTCTTTAGACAAGTGCCAAAGCATTCTGGTGTGAATATCACCTGTGAACCATTGAGGTGCCCACCTGCATTGGTGACCATGTATCACCGCCTCATGGGTTTTCTGGTCAATGCATTCCATTCTCGTGTAAGTAAAACACATTATTCTCTTCTCTGTATTTCCATCTATGAGCATGCTCTTTTCCAGTGACTTGTTGACTCTCGTGGCTCATGTAACACCCCATTGCCTCTACTGCTGTGCCTGCCCTCATCACCGTTATTGTTGTCTACTACAATTCAGCCAGTCATCTCTTCAATCACACTTTTCTGTTGAGGTCTAGCGTATCAAGTGAGTCACTGGCAAAGCCCTGGCTGGCAAGATAAAAAGTTGATCTCTGGAGCAGCCTGAACAGCCCTGATTTTCAACCCCACCACCTTGTTTTCCATACCTTTCTACTTGCAGTCCAGCCAGCCAGTCTGGGCAGCTATCTAATATTTCCTCAACAACAACTTTTCTTTGGAATCCAATCTCTCTCTGTTTTGTATCCTGAACCAGACGCGCTTCCCCCCCCCCCCCCTTTCAGCAGAATATACAAAGATCCTGCTTTTGGTTTATACACTACAAAATACTACACTACCATACACAAAGCACAAAAGTGCTTTCCACTGGTAGGGAGCCCAATTGTGTTTTTGTTTTTTTTATCAATTCACAGTCCTAACTTATCAGTTCTAACATATCAATAATTGCTGCAAAGTTGGCCTTGGAGGGATTCCTGATCAACATGCCTTTGAAGTACGCGCAGGACCTGGCTTTGGCCCGTGGCATGGACTCTCTGTGGATCGCAAAGATGGAAGACTTGAACAGCCCTCACATCACCCATCAGCCCTATCATCCTGCCACCAAGGTCAACACAAACATCACCCACTCGACGCTGGATAACAGCAATAGCTCCACTCCAGTCGACGATACCTTCCCTCAGAAGCAACATACCACCAGCAAGCCAGAGCAGCCAACAGCGCCCTCTGACAATACAAACATCGACAACCTATCGCAACATCTGTCACCCAACAAGAAAGACATCATAAAAGACAAGGCTCCAGGGCTCAAGATACCTATCGACGTCAGATACCCCAGAGCAGCACTGCCCAACCTCTGGGATTTGAAGCCCTCGTCGGCAACTGACAAAACCATTCCACCTTCGCCCATCCTCCCAATTACCGAGGCAGATATGATCGCAGGCCGTTTGCAAAAGAAGTCGGAAAAATCAAACGGCTCAACTGACTACTTAGATTCGAGCGGCAAGAACCCAAACATGAGCTCCTCAACCCTCTCGCAGTCACGGTTCTTCCCAGCCGGGTCCAACCCCAAGGCGACAATCACGCATTTACCTTCGGAAGCTTGCGCCCCAACTGTCTCGAACAACCCTCCTGCCTCGCCGATCTTTCCAAAGGGCCTCACTGGCTTCAGCAGCATGCCCCGCGCCTCTGCTAATGCTGGAAAGACCGACTTCCAGCCGACAGCCTCGCGAGAGATTTGGGTCACGAAGACCGCTCAGCACCGGGGACTCGACCGGCCTTCAGTTGGCGCTCAGACTTCTGCTGCTGATCACAAGAACCATGCTTCCCATGATGGCTACGCAGCGTTCCTCGGACCCCACCGCTCGCTCAACTACCCAGTCACTCAGCAGGGCGTGTCAGGCCTCAAGTCACAAAGTGGTAGAGATGTCGTCAACGAAGCCGCCGCGAAGCGCATGACGCCAGCCTTTTCGGAGTCGACTGACCTTGGCCATTATTTCCCCGCCGAGAACAATGTTGTCCCCTCGGGTGATACAAGCAGGGAAGCCTTTCTCAACAGCCTTGCCTCTGGTGGCCCCGTCTACCATACACAGCGGTCGACGATAGGTTTGAGTGCTGGGAACACCTCGATGCCCCCAACTGCCCCGAGAGGTGCTACGAGCATCGAGAACATCGAGCGGGTTGCTGATATCACCGACGCACAGAAGAGCCTGACCGTCACCCGCCCTGGCCAGTCCTGGGTGACCGAGCTGTCTGACTGGCGCAGCCCCAGGGCCCAAGTACAGAGGCCAGAAGGTAGCCATATCGGAAGCACAAACACGACCGCCTTCGTGCCTCCCCCCAACTGGGCCGGGGCCAACAGCACAGCGCAGTGGACGGGTGCTCAAGTTCCCACGAGCTTTGCAGATGTCCTTAGAGCAGACTCTGCCCAGTGTCTTGCCCAGAACCAGGTCCAGGCCGCAGGCGCTGCGGGCAATTCGTCCACAGGACGACGTCACAGGATCTTCAAGCCGATGACCGCCGTCCTGTACCCCAAGGCGTCCAAGAAGCCCCTGAGCGACGAAGAGAGGGCTCTGCGGCAGCAAAAGGGCATCTCGGATAATTACGAGGGGAACCCGGAGAACCCCAAGAACCAGTCGGCCAACATCCCCAACGAGGAGAACTGTGCCCTGTTCCTGACCAACCTGCCCGCCCGGTGCAGCTACCAGGCCCTCCTGCACGCCATCGCCCAGCACAGCATGGGCCGGGTCTGGAGCACCTACATCAACAGCCCACTGGGCGACGAGCAGCTCCAGCACGAGCAGCACCAGGCACAAGACCCCGGCCCGGCTCACCACCACTACAATCCCTCCTCCTCCTCGATGTCTGCCCTGCCTGGACCACCACCAGGACCGCCGCCGCCGCCGCCGCCACAACACAACAGCCGAGGCCCCCTCTCGCACCGCACCTCGGCCGCCAAGGTCATATTCTACCACCCCACCGAGGCCCAGCGCCTGCTCACCATCGCCAGCCGCGGCGACTTCAGGGTGGGCGGCCGCCGCATCCACGCCAAGTGGAACCGGCACCGGACGGCGGCGCAGAGCTACGAGAACCCGACGTCGCGCGTGGTGGTGATCTCGGGCCCCGCGGCCATCGTGGACCGCCAGTGGCTGGGCGACCTCTTTGACCAGTACTTTGAGTACCAGACGGAGGAGGTCCTGGTGCTGGCCGAGGGCGGCGGCTGGCGGACGCTCGAGTGGCGCTTCGGGAGCATGCGGGCCCAGGCGCACAGCGCCCACCAGCTCCTGCGGAGCCTCTACCCCGGGGTGGTCACCGTCAAGTGGGGGGTGGACCCTTGTGCTGGGTACCTGAAGCTGTTTGGCGAGGTCTAGCCCAGTGTTGCCTTGTTTCCTTTGCTGCTGCTGCTGCTTCTTCTTCTTCCTCTTCCTCTTCTTTTCCTCTTTCTTTGTTTTTTCTTCTTCTTCTTCTTCTTCTTCTTCTTCTTTTCTTTGGAGGAGGATCTCTCGGTGGTAATGTGGTGAGTGGATTTTTTGTCGACTTTGCTGATCAGTTCTGGAGAAAACTTATTGCAAAGTTGTTGTGGAGGGGTTGGCGAGAGTATTTTTTTCTTCTTCTGCTTTTTTTCTTTCTTCCGGCAACAAATGGATCAAGGTAGGATCATCACAGACAGGACTTGGGAGCACCTGGATTAAAGGAATGAGGTGTAGGCCCATTCAAAGATTGAGATCATTTGGGGTTTTCTTTACAAAGGTTGGCATTGTCTAATATTTCATGGACAGCGAAGAAGTTAGTTCCAGTTCATATCACTTAGAAGGGGTTTTTTCACTTTCTCTCATCAACACGACCGCCGTGTTATTTGGTCGCATGCCCTTTAATAATACTTTTAAGTACTCAACTCAAGTACTTAAAGAATCTTACCATGTGCCTTTGTTCTTTCGTATCTCCCCCCAAGAAAGACCAGATATTGAGCCTCCAAATTCTGGACAAGGGAAAAAGGAAAGAAAGGAAAGAGAAAAAAAATAATCTAATGTCTCTGCTTTGCAGCAACCTGAGAGGATCAGACATGTCACATCAGTGAGGGAGGGCCTGTGAATCAGCAGCTGAGGTGAAATTCCCTACTTAGAACATAGAATATTATACAGTAGATGGAGATGAGGTCACCAGCCCCACCAATGTTGAGCCTCTCCAACACTGACTGAATCGACGTCACACAACTTTTGTTGCCCAACCAGCAAACTCTCTCTCTCCTTGTGATTTCCCAACCACATTGTGCCACCACCACCCGCAACTTTGCGTTTAGGTTGGATGAATCTAGCTGCCATACGCCAACTTCGGTCCCTTTCTACGCCCTGCAGGAAGAACAACAGCCTATTCACCATGTCCGGTCAGGCGCAAAAGGACATCACCATCATAGGCGGCGGCATCATCGGCTGCTGCACCGCCTACTTCCTCACCCGCCACCCATCCTACGACCCAGACACACACCGCATCACGCTTCTGGAGGCCTCATCCACCAGCGCAGGCGGTCGCACCGAGGACAGCATACAGGATCCAGCGGCCCTGGCCGACCCGGACACGGGTGCCTCGAGGAAGAACCCTGCCCACGAGGGCATTGCCGGCGGTGCGAGTGGCAAGGCCGGGGGGCTTCTTGCGCTGTGGGCTTTCCCGTCCAACATCGTGCCCCTGAGCTTCAGGCTGCACGACGAGCTGTCCAAGGAGCATGGTGGTGACAAGCGGTGGGGTTATCGCCGCTGTTTCGCGAGCCAGGTCGAGTGCCAGGCCCGTCTGCCGTCTGGACTGCTAAAGGACGACAACAGCCAGGCCAGCAGGGAGGTGGCTGGTGCAAAGGACCAGGGCGAGGTCACCAAGGGACTCCACAAGGACCATCGCAGGAAGATCAAGGCTCTCCAGGACCTTGGCGCGCCAGAGGACCTGGACTGGCTCGACACCGAAAACTCGCTCGCCGCATACGAAGGCATGGGCACGCCAGACGACACCGCCCAGGTCCACCCGGAGCTCTTCACCCGCAGCATGGCCCAGCTGGCCGAGGAGAGGGGCGTCAGCATCGTCACGGGCGCTCGAGCGACGGCCATCAACAAGAGCAAGGACGGCCGCAAGGTGGAGAGCGTCACTTATGTGAAGGACGGGGAGGGGGAGGTGCAGCTGCCGACGACAGACTGTGTCGTAGCCGCCGGGCCGTGGACGCCTCGCCTGCTCCCCAACGTGCCCGTCACTGCCTCCCGCGCGCACAGCGTCGTCATCAAGACGCCGAGGCCGGTGTCGGCGTACGCCCTGTTCACGTCCATCGCGCTCCCGCCGGGGTTCCCTGCACCGACGCCACCGAAAGCGAGGGGCACACCCGCGGCGCAGACCCCCATCAAGAAGATGCAGGTTGTAGAGCCGGAGATCTACGCCAGACCCGACGGCACAGCCTATGCCTGTGGCCCTACGGACTCGACTGTGCCGTTGCCCTTGACGACGGCGGAGGTCGAGGTTGACCGGGCGCGGTGTGAGGATATCCTAAGCCAGGTGGGGGGCATCAGTGACGAGCTGGGAAGCGATGGAGAGGTCCTTGCACGGCAGGCCTGCTATCTGCCTCAGGGTGGGCCATTCATTGGTGAGGTGGGTGGTACCAAAGGACTGCTCGTGGCAGCTGGTCATACGTGCTGGGGGATCCAGAATGGCCCCGGCACGGGGAAGATTGTCAGCGAGATTATTCTTGACGGAGAGGCAAAGACTGCTAGACTCGGCAGCTGTGACGCGTCAAGGATCTTGTAGCAGGCCTCGTCACTGTTCACTGTTGTCCAATGCAGGTGGTCTAGTAGTCTGTCATTGCCGGCCAGTTGCATACACTCCCGGCGAGATATTAGATGAATGTCCAAGGACGGAGGTCCATGGGTATCAGGCTGCCGTCTTAATCAACATTTGTTGAACTCAAGGCGCAGGCCAGGAGGCGACCGCCTCAATGATAAGTCCAACTGGCAATTCTTCGTCTCGTCTTATTTAAAACATTTGACACAAACGAAGTGTGAAGCACTTATTGAACTAAGATCTCATGTTGGCCACCTCTCTATCTTTCCATATTACTTGTCCATTTCATGACTGGCTCCTCTTGCTGCTGATTACACAATCGTGATCTGCTCCCATTGGACGTCGTCACCATCTATAGCTTCGCCATCCATTATGCCGTCGACGTACGAGTGTCCCACATAGGTGTACTGCCTAGGCACGACATCCATCTGATGTTCGCGCAGAATAAAAGGCATGTTCCCCCCCGAAAGGATATAAATTACGTCGTCCACCTGAGTATCGGCCGGCCCAATCCCTATCCTGCCCTCGTAAGTGATGAAAAACCGCTTTTTCGGCGTCATAGCCCTGTATAGAAAGTCATTGAAATGGGCTCGATCATCAGTAATCGTTAATCTTTGTTGCTCGATGTAGGACATGTCAAGCTGACAGGTGCGCATGAAGGCCCGATCATAGGTCCTTCCACCAGGATACCTCTCCAAGTCCAGATCTCGGTCCTGTTCAAGTAACCCGCGCCATAGTGCTAGGATCTCCCCAACGAATGGATCATCGTGCCTGGCCGGGCCAAGGTGTGTTGATACAGTCCTGATCCGGTCCGTCTCGGCTCCACTAATCTTCAACTCGTCTTCTTGACTCAAACTCATGTCTTGCGCCCTGTCTTTCGAGGCACGGTAAAGAAAATATTCCCAGTTTATCTGTGATCGTACAATACCCGAAACTGTAGGATCGACGACCGAAGCCAGGTCGGGCACCCACGACGGCAGATCGGGGTCCCTATCGTCCTCGTGAAGCCTCAATAGCGGGTTCAGGTTGTTAAGAGAAACAATAGAATAGCGTGTGAACCTCGTATACACCACTCTTTTTGATAATGAATAGTCGAGGAAGTGTCTTGCAGCCGGATGAACCATACCAAGCAGCGCAAAAATCTTGTCCCTCGCATCGTGAGAGTGCCGGTGTCGATACAGGATGACAGCTTCATTGAGGGGAGCCGGCCTGGGTGTCAGTCGCACAATTCTTAAATCTCCGTCATAAGAATCTATGACCCGCCAAAAGTACGGTCGTAGCCTCCAAATCTGTTGATGGCATCCGCAAGACGGCCCATGCTGACCCATGGCTCTGCTGTGGTCGTGGCAGATCCATTCTAGCGTTCCACAAATAAGCTTCACTCGAGGGGGAAGGACAAGTTCTTGGACAGTCCAAATGCGACGCCACCATCCAAGTCTCATGAGCTTTTCCAGCCCGTCAACTTCCCGCCATACTACATGGACCCATCCGGGGGGTAGATTGTCTTCTGTGGTAGTGAAATGACCATCCTCACTCATTCCCGCCAGCTTTTGTAAGAAAATTAGGGCATGCTCCGCGTCTGCCTTTGAGATCGTGTTGATCGTGCCGGTTGGAGTCTCTTCGATGGAGAGAGGGTTTCCAGGTTGGCTTCTTTGCTCCTGGGATGCACGCGCTTTAGCAGCCTGTCTGGTGATTGGTACCTTGACTGCATCGCTTTCAAAGTCCCCCAGCCAGGCTAGGCACATGGCAGTCTTTGAGTAGACTTGAGACATCATTGCGACTTGGTGAGATTTCTCGACGTCGTCTTCCTGGTCGATGCAAAGAGCATCTACCCAAAGTTTTCGCTCCTCGTCTCTTTTTCGTACTGCAATTGCCTCTTCTATCAGCAAGGGGCCCCCCTGGCAGGAAACTTCATGGAATCCTAATATCGCACCCACTTACGTCGCCTAAGAGCTGCCCATAGGTTCTGCGTGACCAACTTCTTCTGGCCGTCAACCCTGATCCATCGACCGAATTCTGGCCTTTGGTCGCCCCACACATATGAAAGTGTCTCGTAGTAAGGGTTGTCATCCAGGTAGGCAACAGATAGTGTGGTCTCGATGGCATCATTTAGTTTTCCGGGAAGAAGACTGAGGATGCGGATCTGGTCCTTCACAGAGTCCAGCTCTTGGTACTCATGCGTGGTGCCGTCCTTTCCCAGGTCGGGTGCCGCAATCGACTCGGAGATTGATTTTCCAGAAGTTCTCGATCCTGGTGGCGTCGTCGTCTTCGTCGCATTTTGCTTTCGCTGCCGGGTTCGAGTCTTCGCAACGGTTTGTTTGCTGACGCGACCTTTTCGCTGAGTTACGGCGGTCTTTGTTCTTCCAGACGAAGTTCTTGTCGTAGGTGCCATGTTGATTTGGTAGTGCCGCTCGGTCGAGACCCTCGAATGTTGGCGATGAAAGAGTAAAGAGGAACCGCAGGAACGTTGCTGGCAGCGCGGGTGGCTGCGGCGAATAGCAAGTTATATAGCCTGAACGCACTCAGACCTGCATATTTTTACACTTCTCAAGGTATGAAAATCAAGTGCGGCTTAGAGAGCTGCACAGAGGAAATCTCGAGAGCACTGCCCCAGCTATAGGAGCGAGACGCCCAGCCATGCATGATGTAGCTGACCACCACTGCTAATTAGGGCTCTTGTATTGGCTGTTCGTGCATGTCAACCGCGCTTCTATGTTGGGGGCTGGTGACCATTGATAAGCACGCCAGCCTACTAGGGGAAGGATAGAAAAAGAAAAATGTCAGATCCATGCATTGGTCTTTTTGAATCACAATTTGTTTTTACTGACCATAGACGGTGCGCGCGAGGTCAGACAGAACGAGGAGATGCAGCCACCACGTTGCCCACCTCAAGACCCGTTTAAGTATGCTCGTAAGCCACTACAGTAGCCTCGAAAGTATCATTATTCTTGTGTTGTTCTTTCACGCCATATTGCTGCGTGACGGTCTCTCGGTTTCCTGGGCTGGTCACTCTGCCCCCAAACAGGCCATGGGCAGCTGAATGGCTGCCCCCTCCGGGAAGGGTGGACTGCAGCTTACTTAGTACGTGGCCCAGCTATCTGTGAACGCCAGTAAGCAGCCATGTTATGTCCCTCGAGGCACCTGCGAGGAATTCGCTTGAAATCAGAGCTAACTGTGATTAATGTGGAAGATGCGAGCCTTCTCAAAGTACTCAACCTTTGCTATTATGCTAACGGCAGTGTTCATGGTGTATTGTCTACAATTCATGGTGAAGTACACCTGCAAGAGAGGCTCTGGCCTTCAAGCAGTCATTGATGATGCACTATCTCTCCTATGTTTCTACCTTCTATGTTGCAAGCAGCTGGGGTCGAACTTCTCCGAAGTGCGCACAAATATGCAAGCCAGCCTCTATCCTGTAGTATAAATCCCCTCCCACCTGATATCTCGACTGCTAGAGCCCACGAAAAGCTTGTACTGCCCACGCTGAACCAACCAAACCTGAGATACTACATCCCAAACGCTCAGGTCTCTCCTAGTCAACTCAAAAACAATCTCAGCCTCTTCTCCAGGGGCAAGGGAGACCTTCTCGAACCCCCGAAGTTGTTTCTCAGGCGCGTTGGGGATGCCCACGTAGAGCTGAGCGATTTCTTCAGCGGCAAAGTTCCCCGTGTTTGTGATTTTAATCGAGACCGAGGTAATGATATCCCAAAGCGACCCCTCTACGATGGTCTTCTGCAACGCATTGCCGGGAAGAGCAGGGGCCTGGGCAGAGAGACTCTCATACTGAAAACTGGTGTAGCTCAGGCCAAACCCGAACTCGAAACGTGGTTCGATCTTGTTGGCGTCGAAATGGCGGTAATCGATGTAGACACCCTCGGTGTAGTTGCACTGCGGAAAGTGGTCGTCCTGCGACGCGGGCAGACACGGCTTGTACAGATTGCCATAGTCACTCTCATTCTTTGCCAAGGTGTACGGCAGCTTGCCTGACGGAGACACCTCCCCGTACATGATCTTCACCAGGGCTTCGCCGAGTTCTTGACCTGGGAGGTGGGCTATAAGTGCAGCCGTGACGTTTGGGTGCTGGATCCACTGGTCCACCAGGCGGATGCCGGCGGTGTGGACGATGACGATGGTGTTGGCGCACTTTGAAGCGACGTTGAGGACAAGCCCATCGCTGAAGTCATCGTGCAAGCCATCGCGGTCCCAGCCTTCAGTGGCCATCGCGTTGATGAAGACGAGACAGGCATCGGACATGGGATTGACCATGGGATTTCCAGAGCGGAAGTCCCAATTCAGATATGTGCCGTCTCTCTTTGCACGTTGAGTTAATGCACCAAAAGGCTGTGAAGAACGTCAGTACCTGGGGTCGGAGTTGAAGCGTGCATTGCGAAGAACATCATTATTACCGCATCAATATAAGCAGGACCATTGGAGCCGCTTCGGCCTCCGGCGAAGAGGACGCCTTGTGAAGCCCACTGGGAGAAGTGCGCTTCGTAGCCCAGTTCAGCCTGAGCCATCTCTGGCTGTGATTCGTACCCAAGCTCAAAGAGGTCGTCAATGTTCTTGCTCGGCGGCGGTTGGGCATCGTACCCGAAGATGGAAAGCATGGTAGGCCTTCCCAAGGGCAGAGCATTGTCGACATTTTTCACCAGGACGTGACCAGCAATAGCACCTTCCAGCAATACAGCTTCAGCCTCAGGACTTCGAGCGTCTATCAGCGAGTGCGGCAGGCTGAGATTCTGGATGCCAACCCCTGGCCTGGGAAAATCGGCGCTGTCTTGACCGACGAGATACCATGCTGCAATAATTCTGCTCGAGTGTCAGCATCGATGTCCCGCCAGATCTAAAGAGGAGTCCTGAACGCACCGCGTCGCCATGTCAGTCACCCTGTCCTCTGGTACTGATCCATTCTTGACTGCTTGGACGAGATTGCTGCCCCAGAAGCCTTCTTCCGGCATCACCATGTCCATACCAGCCAGCGCACTCGCTACACCACTATGCTGTCCATGCCAGTCAGACATAACGAAGCCTTCAAATTCAAGGTCTGTCTTTAGGATTCCGTTGAGAAGCTTGCTGTTTTGACAACCATAGGAGTTATTGAGTCGGTTGTACGAACACATCAGGCTGGCCGCTCCGGCCTTGACACCATCGATGAAGGGCCACAGGTACAATTCATGCAACGTTCTGTCGTCGATGTTAGATGAGGCGGCCTCTGTGCCGTTGTATGGTCTCCGCCAGGTCTCTTGCTCGTTGGCAATAAGGTGCTGTGGGAGCAAGAATACGCATTAGTCAGTCAGTCACCTTGGAATCCATTGATATTATTCTTCAGATAAATAGGCTTTCACACGCACCTTGAGATTGGCAATAACGCCCGCGTCCTGAATACCCTTGATTGTCTCTGCAGTCAAGACGCCAGACAGGTAGGGATCTACCGCAAAGCCCTCCCAGTTACGCCCGCCCACTGCTGTTCTACCCAATGGCCCAGCCACCGGGCCCAAAGCAATATTTGCTAACCGAACCGTCAGTTTTTCCACTGGCCTTCCAGAAAAGAGCTCTGCTGCAGCCCACCGATCCTCTCGAGAACTTACCTCCTTTGATACGAAACTCATTTCCCATCTCCAGGCCTCTGAGGTACGTGAGGTTCTTATCCCAGCTGGCCCCGACATGGATGCCACTGGGATAGGAGTTGGTCAGGTCTACACCTCGTACCCCGTTGCCCGCATCCTGAAGACACATTCCCGGCCAACCCAGCCGTGGTACACTACCTGTGTTGCCATGACAGGTGTTTTCCGAGCTGCTGAAGCCGCCTGTGATGTTGACTTTTTCTTCCAGAGTCATTTGGCTGACCAGACGGCGTGCAGCGGTGTAGGCTGGGGCCCAAATGCCGCTGCCCTTGCCATGAGCTGAATTCAGAAGCGAGAATTAATCAGTTAGATTATTCTGTCTGCTTTCAAGGGGAGAGGGCTTACGAGACGGATAGACCGGTGGAGACTGCCCATAGAAGTCCTCATCAGAAAGCGCATGGATATTGGGCAGCGCCAGGGCCCACAGCACTGGGAGGGTCGAAAGCTTCATCTTGCAGCTCTCCTGGTACTATTCATGAATGACTGCCAGATGAAACACTTTCGAGCAACCTTGAGGATGGCGTGTTCACACAATCTGAGCTTTGCGCTGGCCCAGGCTTCTGTGTCATTGTGGAAAGGTGCCTGACTGCCCAACGCGCTTGTTGAAACACACAGCTCCCGAAAGGCGGTGACTGACACCAGTCATTTAGGGATTGGACGAGACAAGAAAAAGAAATGTCGACGAACAATGACCCTAACCCTGGGGTTATCAACAATCTTCATTTTATCTGGCAGGGTAATAACACATATCTTTCATCGCAGAATAATAAGTCTAAAGAAAGAGGGAGAGAAATAAGAAGAGGGAGAAAAAAAGGTGAGGGAAGGAAAAGCGGGGTAGGAGATATGAAAGAAGAAGACATGGACCAAAAAGCAGTAGAATACATCAGGGCTACTTCCATTTAGAAAAAGAAAAAGAAAAATAACAATAATAATCAAATGGTGAATGTCCTTGTGGATTTGGGAATCCTCAAAGATTGACGCAAAAAGTTCGCAGGCTGGAGAAACAAGGCATATAGCACCGACAAGATAAGTGGCCTGCGGAGCATGTTGCCAGTTCTGACGGAGTAACCGACAGGGTGACAATGTGTGAGAAAGTCGATACGAATTTCTCAGAAGACTGACCAAGTAACTGATCAATGCAGGACACGACCTTGAGTGACTCTCAATCTGTGTGGCATTTCTGTCAAAATTCACACAAGTTCCGGTACCAAAAATTCTGAGTATGCATGGCTCCAAATTCGTATTCATGTTTTGAAGCCGAGAAATTTGAGCAAGCCTCCTTCCGGCCGGCCCTTGATAGGTGCAGGCTTCACTCCTACTGAGATATATCCCCCCATGACCTTCTCAACATACTCTCGCGGCAGCCCGGCTTCTTTCGTCCACTTCTCCAGCTCCTTCACTACCCATTCTCCCTGCAATTGTCTCTTGGCTAGTTTCGGCTCTTTCTGCTTCTCCCTCACGACCAGCAGCTTCTCCGGATCGACATGGACGACCGCCTTGACGGCCCGACTGGGCGTCCTAAAGAGTACCACTGAGCCATCCTTCTGGTACCTGTGCCCAATCTCACCGTCGGGTACGTGGAGATAGATGCGGATCTGTTTGAGAACCTTGAGGTTTGGGTGGAACGGCACGGTGGTCGCCCAGTCTTTTGCAGTCGCGCATGATAGGTCTTTGATGTCTGGTATCTTTCTTTTGGAGAAAGGGGACCGCCCGTACGTCGGCTGGTCCGGGCTGACAAGTTGATATAGGAGTCCCAGCACGCCCTCCACCGAGGCATCGTCCCCAGCAGTATTCCTCTGGCTAGGATGGGCAGTCACAGGAACAATATCAGGAAGTCCGCGCTCGCTGACTGTGAACTGCCACCCAGGGAGCCAGCCGAGCCCGACGCAGACCATGTTGTTGTCTCCGGGACCAGCGTCCTCCAGATTCGGCCTGCGTCCGAGCCTGACAGCTCCGTAGTCGAAATAGAAGAGGTCAGATTCATGCGCAATGAACTTTGGCTTGACTTGGAGCATCCCTTCTGGATACCCGGAGCCTTCGATGCTGTTGACCTCGGACAGGTTGCGTTCCTGGCGGCGAATCTTGTCAGGCACCTTTGTCATGTACGCCTCTGGGAATAGTGTCCCTTTCTCCCAAGGTAAGGCCATAGCTCATGAAGCTCCTGCTCAGCTCCCTTGTAACATGATGTTGGGAAGGACAAGTCTTCTCTCGTGTCTAAGCTCTTCCCAGATGTTTGATTTCGGCGACGATCAGGGACCTTGCAAAGAGGAGATGCCTTCGGATCGGGGAAAAAAAGCTTCGGTTGGAGATGATGACTTGTTAAAGTGAAACTCGCTGCCGTAGAGGGGCCAGCTCGAAGGAGGTATCAAACCTCAAAGATCCTTCAAGCACTAGTTGCGAACGAACTATGCTTCAACGGGCTCGCACCGAAGCTAGAGGACGTCGGGTCAGGAATGAATGACGGAGTTAGCCTGCCCTGCTTTGTTTGCGGGTGAGGTCGTCATTTCTACAGGCGTTTCGGCACGAATGCACCCCCTAAAACAAGTCCACGCCATTTTATAAGTATGCAATGAATATCCCTAGTTTACTTAGTCATGCGGCTGCAATCATAGCAGACAGGAGCGCAAAAGACTCGGGCGATATTGTATAGTCGGGACGCGTCAGAAAGGCTGTTTGGGTGGTTTCTATACGTAAGAGGTGGGCCGTAGAAATAGGCGAGATGAGTCCTTGTACGATATCGACGATTCGATGGCCATATATTAGTATTGCCAGGCGGATAGAACGAACGGCCTTTGTTGCTAGACTTTTCCTCAGTCCTTCCCAGGACACGGGTCTATCGTGAATGGACCTGCTTTAGCCGATGTAATGTTGCCCACAAAGATGATTGTGAGATTCAGCCAACTGTGCCATAAACTATCACAAGTCAAAACAAAGTCAAGAATCATCATGTATGGCTTGTGTAAGTACGTAGAACGACCGAGAATCGGCTCGGACTCCGTAAAGCCGATGATGGTGGAGCACTTCCGCAGCAAGGCGAAATTTCGAACCCGGCACGGGCGAGATCTTCACAGCCAAGGCAAGCCCTTGCAGAACTGTGCATGACACCGACCAGCTCCCGATCAAAGAGGACTCCGCTTTCTGGCGATCATCATGCCAAGCGGCAGCAGAAGAAGTAGATCCGGGGCATGTATGTGCAGGATACATGCGGATGGCTGACCTATCCATTAGTCAAGTCAGTACGCGACTGGCACAAGAGAAGGAGGAGAGAAAGAAAAAATAAACCTGAAGGTAAATGCTGCAAGAATTTGGAAGCGGTTTGAAATGGAATTGCTAATTATCGGGCAAAATACCCATCAAAATATATCATGATGCACGGCAAAAATAACACATTCGAGTGGTTTGTCCCTCGAGCCGGATTTGAACCGGCGACCTGTGGATAACAGTTCTGATCGCTCAGAAGCTGGAAATTCTCATACAATTACAGTCCATCGCTCTGCCACTGCTGAGTGGGTTAGTATGTAGTTCCCAATTTGTGGGTTTGTTGCGGGGTTGGGTAGTACTGACACTGAGCTATCAAGGGATTGATTTCATTGTCTGCCGAACGCAAACCCGGTTCCCTATAATACCAACCAATAGGGCCCGGCAGACTACAGTAATGAGGAACAGAGTCATTAGTCTCCACTCTCTCTGTCTCTCTCGCATTGATACAAAAGATATGTTATACGAAAGGACCGTTTAGACGGACCATTCGCGTTGTAGAGTAAATCCGGTAGGATTTTTGTTATATGCATGTGGGAAAGTTTAATATTCGGAATATTGATTAATCCCGGTTGTCCAGGTGCCGTTATTCTACGTACAAACCAATGGCTGCCCCTCACAGTGATGGAGCCAGGCGGAGCGGCTCATATAAACGGCTTATGCTTCCATTGTAAGTAGCAGGTTCGACCTCGAGCTGCCCCTCATAGGCTTTTGTTATATCAACTTTTGCGTGTGCTTCTCGGAATTTTACAAAAAGAAGAAGATCATTGAAAAAACATTTTGTTCTTGTGCGCACTAACATGACGACCAAGCTCCCAACCTTAGATCACGCCAATGTTGGCAAGCTGACCGGAATCCGCGTCCCTGCACACCCAGAAGTCGACCAGTATCTCGGCATTCAGTATGCAAAACTGGCAAATCGGTTCGCAAGAGGCACATTGGTTGAGACATCCACTGCTCCCATCGAGGCGACATCGCTAGGGTGAGTCGTCGCCATTCATCATGCTCTAATAACTTGTAGCCCTCAGATATGCCCCTTCTCTCTCTCTCTCACGAGCGCGATTCTATTATCCATCTTCTCGGACTGATCCGCCAGCTCACTCGACAACAGACGTCTTCCTATTGCCAATCCCAACAATTGTGACAGTGAACATCAGCTGTTCCAGCATACTCTGCCCCATCCAGAGTATGAGTTCAGCGACACCGAGTGTCTGACCCTGAACGTATCCCTCCCCTCGTCGAGAACCACAAGCCAGTCCTTGCCCGTAGTTGTCTTTGTTCATGGAGGTAAGTGACCAGTGGGGCCTCTCATCTTCGTTCCCACGCCTCGCAAGGAATTGTAGAAGAATACTTAACATTTTTTTTGCTAATCAGGTGGTTTTGTCACCGGGAGTGCAAACTGGCCTCAGTACGATCTTGCTGCTCTGGTTGCGCATAGCGTGAAGATCGGAAGTCCTATCATCGCAGTCGGCATCAAGTAAGCGTGTTCCCTTTTATTATTTCAAAGTTCCTCGTTATACTCCATTACCCGAATGATTCCCATGACGAAGATTGCGCACATCGAAATCGAGAAGTTTGATATATGCTGACATGCCATGGCCCTCCAGCTATCGGCTCGGCATCTTTGGCTTCATGACCTCTTCCGCCTTGAGAGAGGCCGGTTATCAGCCCAACAACGGGCTGGACGACCAAAAGCTCGGGTTTCGCTGGGTCCAGAAGAACATCTCTGGCTTTGGTGGAGATCCAACGAGGGTGACTTATTTTGGGAGCAGTGCCGGCGGCGGTGAGTACTTAATGATCATACTTTGCACCTCAAGCAAAGGGTTCTCTTGTTTTGCATCAGGGCTGACTTGACTGTCGTTATTATTAGCGGCTGGTTTCCACCACCTACAAGCCAACGAGCCACTCTTCAGCCGGCTGGTGGCATTAGGCGGCAACCCTCTGCTCCAGCCGATCCCAATCAACGTGGCCGAGATCGGATACGGAATCGCGGTGGGCGCCCTGGGCCTCGACAAGCTGCCACCGGCGGAGCAAGTCCAAGCCCTCCTCGACACCCCAGCCCAGGACCTGCAGAAGAAATTGGACGGCGTAGGGTTCCCGCTGACCGCCGTTGTTGACGGCAACTCCATCAAGGCGACACCCACCCTGACAGGCCTTGCCGACACGGGCGCCCTAGAGTCTCTCTTCCCGGGGGTCGGTTGGTGCAAGGCCATCATGATGGGAGACGCCCAGCTCGACGGCATGATCATCGGAATCACGGCGCTGGGGCATCGCACTGACAACCTAGCCACGTCGCTGAAGACATCTCTTGAGGCCGTCTTCCCGGACGACGCTGCCAAAGTACAGGCCGTCCTGCGTGGCTACGGTGTAGACGAAGCGGATCCCGACAGGGTGCCGATCCTCAACTTTATCAACGATGTTGTGTTTGCTCAGGGGACCAAGGCGGCTGCGCAGGCCTGGGCCAGAGCCGGGTCACGACTGGGTACAAAATCCTTCTTGACGCACTTCAACATGCCCAACCCTTGGGCTGGCCCTTGGCAGGGGCATGCCTCCCATGCTCTGGATGCAGTGATCGTGCTGGGCAATTTCGACGAGTTCCTCAGCGATGGGCAGAGGGCGTGTGCCGAGAAGATGGCCAGCGACCTGATCACGTTTGTGTACGGTCAGGATCCTTTCCCACCGTACTCTGGAGGAGAAGGCGGGGCATCGGTGGTCTATTATGCTGGGGTCGATAGCAAGGAGGATGCGTCTCGTGTTGTTGATGATTCGAAGGGGTCCGGTAGACGTACAGTTTTGGAGGACATAGCTGGCGGCCAGGCCGAGGTGCTGGACAAGCTGCTGGGTGCCTTTGGGTTGTTACTGCAAGGCCCGAAGTGATAGATACGAGATGATCATCGTGAATGGCACTGGATAGATTGCTCGGTGTATGGATGATATGGCATTGGGGCCCTGGTATCCTCTGACCCTCCAGACGCTGCAGTCTGTCGTCCCATCACCCTTCCTTGTATTTAATACACAATCTTTGGCCTCTTCTATTCATTTTGAGGTTCTCGTCCGACTAAAGTGATACGTCTAGACCACCCACAGGTCTGTCATATGCACCAGTTGAAGCCACCGCATTTCTTCCATGTTCCCCTGCCAATGATGATGGTGCACAACCCGTTGGCCCAGGCCCGATGCTACTATCATGAAGCATCCCCTCCGTCAAAATTATTAATCAAACCTTAACTTTCCACCCACCACCAACCCTCCTCGTCCTCGCCAGCCTCGCACACGTCAGAAACCCCGCCCCAACCAGCAACGCGCTCCCAGCAAACGCCTGCGCGCCATAATACTTCCCCCCACAGGCACTAATCAGCGCCCCATCGATCGGCGGGCCGATGAGCGTGGCGAAGCTGTTGATTGTAAACACCATGCCCATCCGCGTGCCGGCCTTGCGCAGGTCCGTGGTCAGGCTGGTCAGGCCCGCAGGAAACAGTGACTGAATCCCGCCGCATGCGATCCCGTAGAAGACGGTCCAGACGTAGAGGCCGGTAGAGGTGTCGACGGCGATCCAGGCGAGGCTGCAGGCGCTGGCGATGATGGCTGTCGGGACAAATATGTTGATGGCGCCGTATCTGTCGGCGATGTAGTTGGGGGCGAGACGGCCAAGGATGCCGATACCATTTAATAAGAGGAGGAGGTTGAGGGAGTCGGAGTAGGAGAGGCCGATGATATCCTGGGAGAAGGAGGAGATGTAGTAGAAGCCAATGTAGACTCCCATGAAGCCCTGCCGTTAATGTTTAGTCCAATATCCGTCTCCGTGTCTCTGAACCAAGGAGAACTCTACTGACGGAGAAAGTTCCCGCTGCATAGAAACTGTATTCTGGCTCCTTAAACGCAGCCCACTCGACCAGCGCTCCCGATTTCCTCGGAGGAACTCTGGTCTTCAGCCCGAGGCTCGCAAGAGCCAGTCCAAACAACTGCACAAACCCAATGGCCCTGATGGTCCACCCAAACCCAACAGTCGGCAGAAGCTGCCTCGCCATGGCAGGGAAGATGAGCCCTCCCGTGGCGCTCCCGCACGCCGTCATCCCGAGAGCAATGCTGCGCTTCTTGTGGAAATACGTCGACACGGTGGCGAGGGCTGGGCAGAACAGACAGCCGTTCCCAACTCCCATACACACGCCCTGCGAGAGGAAGAGCTGCCAGTAGGATGTGCACACCGACGTGGTGAAGATACCCAGCATCGTGAAACATGTGCCGACGGCGAAGACGGGGCGGAAGTAGCCAGCGTCGGTAAGCCGGCCGGTGAAGGTGCCGATGAAGAAAAGGAGGAAAACCTGCATCGAGCCGATCCAGGCGATGGTAGAGGGAGGGAGGCCGAGTGCGGTGGAGTAGTACGTCTCGAACAGGCCGAAAGAATTGATGTAGCCCCTGCGATGTTTGATGGCGTCAGTCTCGACTTCATCTATCGTCCGGGGATGCGCCAGTGAACTTACCAAGTAGTCATGACGACGAGGTGAGAGCAGGCGACTGCGGGGGAAGAAAAAGAAAAGTTTCTTCAGCTACCCGAGCACCATCCAAAGACCATGTGATAATTACGCCCATTTAAACCCCAAATGAAAAAAAAAAAAATTTAGAGAGAAAAGACAGAAAAAGACGGGATTACTCACCAGCTGTCCATGCCTTCAAACCCCCATCAGGCGGCGGTCCTGGGTTCCAGCTCTTCGCTGAAGCGCGGCTGACGACCCTCTCGACCACACCAGCAAGTCCGCCGCGGACACTCTCGCTCCGCCGCTGCTCAGTCGTATATCCTTCTTCTATTGTGTGACTGCTATCATCACCATCATACTCGTCTTCCGCGGATGGGATGCCTAGGCTGCTGGTCTGACCATCTGACTCTCTTCTCACTCCGCCATGATGCTCCTGTTTTTCTAGGTCAATGACCGATGACTCTCTTTCAGAGCTTGCCCCTGTGGCATCTCGTTGAAGGACAACTTGGGCAATCTTCTCGGCCTCGCCGGGTGTACTCGTCGCCGATGGGTGCTTGGACATTGTAGCTGTCGGCCTCGAGGTCCAAGAGACCAGGAAAATCGGACCAAAGAGGCTCGGAAGCAACCTAGGCTCACGGAGGGAGTTTTAAGACACGAAATTTGCGATGTCCACAATAGAGGCGCGCGAGAAGAGGTACTTGGTCGTAGTATTATAGAAGAAAATTTCATTACAGGCGTCAAGGATGAAAAAAAAAAAAAAAAAACCAAATAAAAAATTGCTCAGCGGCGAAGGGAATCTCGTTTTCACCGTCACGTGTCCATTCCACACAGCTTCAGATGAATCAAAAAAAAACAAAAAAAAAAAAAAAAAAGAGAGAGACGACAGTACACGTAGTAGACTCTAAAGAAGTGACCTTTAGCTTTGGGCAAGAAGGCTCGCGAAACAAATGTCGGTAAACGGTGACTCAGGCGCGCAAATGAGCAAAGACCCGCTCCGACTATTATGTACACGAGACGATGTCAAGAATTCTAGGAACAAACCCGACCGCCGTGAGCGCCGCGGAGTCGGTGAAGACTGACTCTTTTGCAAGGGCCGATGGTGGAGACACGAGCTGTTTCCCCAGAATTTCCCCAAGTTGCTTCTCAGAAACTTTTCCTCGCTCGTGTGAAGGGCGCAGCAAATGTGTGTTATTCCCGGCCAGGACAAGACAGTGTCGGCGAGGGCGTACGATGCAGCGGCTTCTTCACCACGGCAGTATTCCAGTTTGTCGTTGTTAGTGCCGGGATAGGCCGACCTCGGCGGCAATGACACTTGTTTGAACATGAATGGACCGAGGTTGAGACTGTTGGGGGTGGCAGACTCGTTTGGCTGATATATTTATCCTCTTCCAGTGGTAGGGTGTGCCATTGACAAGGACCTTGGCTCATGACGGATATCTTGATAAATAATAGCACGACACTGCAGTGTCAGTAACTTCATAGAAACAAAGTTTTCATTTGCGTTCTCATATAGAGACTAACTTCGGGTGGAGACATGGCCTTGCACAAGTGGAAAGCTCACAACCATCACAGAGACCTCAGGATGCCGTAATTCCATCTCATCCCTCCATACTATGATCGTCCACCGATTTCCTCTGACAAAAATACATTAAGTTCAAGTGAGACTTCAACAAAATTTGTACCGCAAGTGTACGCCCATCCACTCAAGTGAGATGACTTCCAAAACCGCAAGATGACCAACAATTATCTCGCGCATGACGGTAATAAGAAGATGCCGACTGTGGTCATTAGAATATGTGAACATCACTTTATGAGACACATGTCGGTGAGGCATGATCCTCAAAGACGGGCATCATGGATGCGTGGCAAGACCTGGCGACGACCACGCTTTGAGATGGTGTCTCGAGCCTGAGAACGGTGGACAGCAGACTCGCAAGAAGAGTCGGTCCACATGAGCGTCAGGTCATCAGCCCACCACTTCTGTGGCTGGCCATCGGCGGTGACATCAAACAGAAGTGTTGTGAGGTTGTTCAGTCCGCCGGCTTGGTCCGCTTCCAGTAGACTTAGCTCGCAATCCTCCTCTGCAGAGCAAGCCGATGTGGTAAATGTATGAGAAGAAGTAGTGACTTCAGTCAGAGTTTCGTTGTCCCAAGCCCGGCCTGTGAGGTTGAAGTTGCAAGTGCCACCGTCCGAAGCACAACCGACACGGAAACTGATGAAATCGAACGAGGAGGGGTGGGTCTGGAAATCTTCAGTGCCGACCTGTGCAACATGCTGCTTATCCATTGGGAGTGAAAACTCGACCATGTGGGACCCGGATGCTGCGTTGAAGGGACAGAGCGAAGCTGAAATGACTCTGAATCCATCAGACCAAGTGAGACCGGGATAGGAAGTGTAGAGAGAAATGGGCGATAGATCATCAAAAGTGACCAGGTTGTCAAACTTTAGTCATAGTTAGTCAAGCGAGAAATGATAGCAAAGAAGAACGAAGATACCCACGTCGAGCACCATTTCATTCTGATCAGTAGAGTTGCCGCATGTGGCGGTCGTTGTAGGCCGTGGCCGAATGGCTTGTGCCTTGATGCCCGGAGAGTACCGTGGTTTCAGTGTACTAAGGGTCACAAGCGTTGTGAGCATTGCCGATGGTGTGGATTGGGGCAAGCCCAAAGCAGTCTGCGACTGATCTAGACCTCCCTGGCCAGGACCTTCTCGGGACTGTTGTTGGCCTTCTTGAGATTGTCCCTGCTCAGCTTGAGACTGAACTTGGGCGCCTTGAGATTGGCCTTAGCAAGGGTTAGTCTGATCTGATTGCACTGGTAGTAGAAGCTGATGCTCTCACCAAGACTTACCTTGCACAGATGGAGTTGTCGGGGCCTGTCCCTGTCCCTGTCCCTGGCCCTGGCCCTGGCCCTGGCCCTGGGCGGTTCGGGTAGGAGCACCTTGACTTGCAGGTCCTTGGCCTCCTTGGCCTCCTTGGCCACCTTGGCCACCTTGACCACCTTGCGTTGGAGCACTCTGGCCGCCATGACCGCCCTGGCCGCCCTGGGCTTGTGTTGTGTGAGCTGGTGCCGACTGGTTAGGTCCCGCTGCTGCTGTCTGGTTTGCAGTCGGAGCTGGTGTCACGCTGTTGAGGGTTGCGGACTGGCTATGGCCGCCCTGACCGCCCTGAGCGCCCTGAGTTGGGGTAGACTGAGCTGGTGCCGGCTGACTGGGCCCAGCCGCTGCGGTCTGATTAGCAGTCGGAGCAGGAGTGGTGCTGTTGAGAGTCGCCGGCTGGCTGTGACCGCCTTGTGCTGGGGCCGACTGGCTATGGCCACCCTGGCCACCCTGTGCTTGTGTCGGCTGAGCTGGTGCTGACTGGTTAGCAGTTGGAACAGGCGTGGTGCTGTTGAGGGTCGCGGACTGGCCGTGACCACCTTGGGCTGGAGCAGATTGGCCGTGGCCACCCTGGGCTGGAGCAGGAGCTGTGCCATTGGGGGGAGCCGTGGGACCAGCTGATATGTATGGGTCAGTCAAGAATAACGAAAAGCCACTCGGGAGAACAGTGAAGATAGTAGTATTTGTTGGCGCGGAGATTCCAGGGGGCCTGGTGATGGATGACATACCGTGTCCAGAAATGGTCCCGTTGGCCGGAGCAGAGGTGGGAACTGTACCGTTGGCAGACGCCGTGGGCGATGCACCAGCATGAGACTGAGCCCCGGCTGGGGAGGTGGCGGGAACTGTGAGATTACCTGAGAATGTGGCGTTGGTTGGAAGAGGCAAGATCAGAGTGCTTGAATTCAGCGGCACAACCACGCTTGTGGTAACCGGAGCAGTCCCGTTTGTGGGCACTGGCAAGGCCGGAGTGGTAGAGTTCAGGGGAAGCACGACGCGGGTGGACGTCATGGGCGGTGATGTACCAGTCTCAGTTCCAGGGGGTAGGAAGGGAGATCCAGTCCCATTGGTGGTCGGGACTGGGGACAGGACAGTGGAAGAACCCGAAACCGGAGCCAGGAGTGTTGTGGAGTTAAGGGGGATGAAGACGGTTGTCGCTACCGCTGTGCCATTCACGGTGATCGTCTCAACACTGGCGGTCACAAGAGGGGATGACGAAGGGATGGATAGAGGCAAGGAGGTGATGTTACCCGTGGGGAGAGGACCCACAAGGGTCGTGGTGTTGACGGGCACAACAATACTGGTAGCTGCAGCGCTGCCGTTGATGGAGGCAGTCTCAAGGCTGGCAGTAATGGTGGTATTGGTGGAGAGTGAAGAGAAAGGGGTCACAGGGCTAGTCGTGGCTGGTAATGTTGGAGTGATGGTGGCCACAAATGGTGTAGTCGTGTTCGGGAAAGGTGGGAGTGCTGAGAAAATGATTAGTGGCGGAGTTCAGGTGGGATGAATAGGGAGATCACAAACCGGTGCCAGTTACAAAGACTGTGTTCACGGCCGTCACCGTTGAGACAGTGATAACCGACGTGCCCACACCCACGAGCGGTGTGTAGGTGTATTCCGTGGTCATTGTCATAGTGGTCAAGGGAGCTCCATCTGCAGCCAGGACCGTGTATGTCATGACAACATCAGAGACGGTCGGGGTTGGTGGCGCCAAAGGAACTTCGGTTGTGCCAGAAGAGATGGTCATAGTCTTGGTGACAGTCGAAGGTCCGGTCTCTGGGCCAAAAGAGAGCAGAGCAGTCGCCGTCAGGGTAATGACGGAGGCTGGTGAGCTAGGTCCGCGTGGGATCGTAATTGTGAGGATCTCTGTACTCATCGATGACGAAGGAGAAGGAGAAGGAGAGATCAACACGACAGAAGATGTCTCGAAGCCGTATGAGGTGATCCCAAAGGAGGAGCTGGTAGCAGTGGTGGTGGGCAAAACGACTCCTGAGCTTGGGATAATGGTCTCCAAAGTCAAGGTGAAGCTAGCAGTACTCGTTGACGATGGAGTCCCGACGCTCGGAAGAGTTGGTAAGCCGCTTGGAAGAGTCATTGTAGTGCCTGCAGGAGTTGTGCTGACTACAGGGGTAGCCACTGCACCCAGCGTCTCGATGACAGTATAAGTGCTTGTCTCGATGACCTGCGGAGTGTACCCAGAAGTGACAGTCGTGGTAAGCAAGAAGGTAGACACCACACCAGCCGCAGCCGGGACCACTGGGGTCTCAGGAGCCGAGATCGAGGTTGAGAAAATGGATCCGAAGGGGGAAGAAACTAGATTTAGTAGCAACATGTCAGTGGGAACTCTGCAGTCTAACCACAAAGGACAGGGAATGAAGGTGAGCACATGCCGACTGACTTACCAGTAGAAACAGGGACCGTAGAGGTGGACTCCGAGACAGGAGCAGTAGACACGTAGGAGGTGAAGGAGGGACCAGCAGGGCCAGTCTCAGAGGCAGACGAAGGAAAGACCGTGACAGTCTCAAGAGCGATGGTCTCGGTGCTGACCATGCTCATGACTGCGGTACCGAGAGAGGTAGTTGGAACCTCAGCAGCACTAACGGTGATGTACACGGTGGCTGGGGCCACCGCAGAGCAGGTGGCATCATCGCGACTGTAAGAGGAAACAAAACAAAGTCAGCCACAATCTAGGTCTTTGCTGGCACTATGACGCAAACATGCGTTGATTTGCCAGAGGACTCCGCGCTGCCACTGCATACATTATCGACTTGTGGTGATGGCAAGGAGAGGACGTGTCTGGTGAACTTACCCAGAGGGCACAGCGGCCGCGCTGCCGAGCGAAGCCAGGGCCGCGAAGGCACCCAACGACGCAACCACGCGCATCCTGAATGTTCTCAACAGTCAATACGCGGGAGAGAATGCTTCGACGCGAGTGCTGACGAGATTGACAGAGGACGAATCCGTCTGACGACCTTTCTTTGCGGTCGGACAAGATGGGTAGACCTGTTCAATAATAAAGAATGACAGTGTAGACTGCTCAGGCTGCTCACCCTAAGACGGGAGAGAAAAGGAGGGATGGACGGAGGGTGGGATTGGTCAAAACGATCAAGTGGAAAGGTGAGGGAGATGGTGAAGAGGAAAGGGAAAAGGGGAAATGGGAAATGGGGGATTCGAAGATGGACGACAGTGTTGAGTCAGAGTATTGAGAACGAGGGCCGAAGGGGAAGGAACAGGACGACAGGCCCCACCCGAAAAGCTCTGCCCAGCAAATTATGTGGAGGGAAGGTGGGAAGGTCGAAGGAGAAGGTAGTTGGTGGGCAGTGGGAAGTTGATGAAGAGGGAAGGGGCAATGATGTCGTCCTTGGATCCGCAATGCAGGTGCAAGGGTGTCTGCCGACCTCCTGGAGACACAGGGCACCAAGGGAAGGTGAGCTCCTGCTCCTGCTCCTGCTCCCCCGGAAGACCACACAACTAAGGTACCTTGAGCAATGACCACAACTCTGGGCAGTCTCGAGTACCTCTAGCTTGATCACAGGGCTGGCTGGCGACTTCCTGTTGGGCGTGGGGGACATGATGTTGCTAGACAGGGAAAGGCTTGGAAAATCCGCAAGCGAGTACAGCCGGTTGCACCACTCGCCACTTGTAAGAGCTTTTGATCTCGTTTGAGGTGCATTATCTTGTGCTGTGAGACCCAGAGAATCGTATACTTCTGTAATATACCCAGGTAGATTAGCTAGAGTCCATCATGATAAATCTCATCCTTGGTAGGTCTAAAGCCTCAGAGATCAAGTCCCTGCTTCGCTCCTCTTATTGGATTATGGCATCACTTGGGATAACCTCTCTATTGATGCCCCAAGGGAGACAAAACAAAAAGATCCATGGATTTGTTGACTTTGATATAATGAAATGTTTGAGGAACCTCGAGGTGGAGATCGTGCAGCTGTCACCTTCGAAACATCGAAAGGACTGTCTCACAAGGCTCCTTTCATCTGTCTGCTGTAGCTCAATGTCCTTTTCCCAGTCACACAGTTCCATGTATCAAATTTGGACCTGGCCAGATTGATGAACAGCAAGGCAGCCTGGAGGGCAAGGCTAGCCATCAATGGATGCAGCATCCACTACCGAGACACAGGCCTCTCTCGGGATAATTGGGGGCCAGGATCATTGACAGCTCGGTGGAATGCCATTTTGAGAGCTGTCTCGGATGATAAACAGAGACTCGACTCACAACATCCTACAAAGGATCATCCGAGTATGGCGGCGGCGGCTCATCTTCATCCACGGTCGCACCCGTCCTCCCGTTCGCCTCCTGTGGCCCAGCCTGTGTTCCCTCCCCATCACCTCGGACCTGTCCCTCCTCCGCCCTCACCTGATCGTCCGCGCCCCAACCCCTGGCCTTCTTCTCCAGCTTCGACACCCACAGGGCACACCCGGCGGCAGTCGTCAGCAGGAAGAAGAATGCCAGGAGCGGGATCAGCTCAAGGACCATGGCCACCGTGCCAAACCAGACAAAGTCCCATGCATATTTCTTCGCCTCCAGCTTGCGTTCGCGCCGGCCCAGCCCGCGCAGCTTGTACCACCTGTGGAAGCTCAGCTTGCCCAGCCTGCTGCCGGTGATGATGATATAGGCCGGCGAGCCGACGGCGGGGATGAGGTTGAGCGGGAGGTAGATCACGAGCTCGAAGAGCTGGGTGAAGCTCCAGGGGGCGTATTCAGCGCGGGAGGTAGGCTTGCCCAGCATCTTAACCGAGTTGGGCGCGTCGGGAAAGAGGAGACGTTGGGGAGCAACGAGGTCGACGAGACCTTCATTGATCAGGGTTGCCTATGAGGGTGAGTTAGCATCCGATGGGAACGAACATCTCTTAGGCAGGCATATTTGAGGACGGACATCAAAAATATCCACTCTGCATTCGTCCACAAAGAAGCCCTCGAACAGTGCCTGAATCAAGACCTGCCCCTCTCCAAGCGTCAAGATCAAAGCATTGACCCATGCCCCTCTGCCCTGCCAGATGGCCAGGAGGCCAACTTGAGGCAAGTAGGCAAAGAAGAACAATATCAAATAGACAATCAGCGAGATGATTGACAGAGGCAGCAGCCTTCCCATCCATAGCGGCCAGAACTCGCGATGTCGTGCAAAGTACCACATGCCTTGGACGGGATACGCAGCTGCTCGCCCAGCGCGGTAGATGTAGTTCAGGAACTGAGAGTTCATAGCGCGGCTTTTTAACCTCGTCCGGAGGTTATCGGGAGCCATTCTAAATATATGGGAGAAAGAACAGCAGAGAGGGGTCAGGGTTGTGGTCGTGGTCGTGATTGTGGTCGTGGTCTTGCAGCTTGGGCGTAGATTTTGGTGGTTGTTGTCGGAATATATCTACCGTCCAAGCTTCAGCAGCTATCACCAAGCCTCGAGAGATGACGTCCCATCTAGAGACCCCGGCCCACTTTAGCAGGGTACATACAGTAGCGGCAGGCAGTTGAGCCTAAGCTCCTTGTGCCGGGCGTCGTGCGGGAAGCGCCCCCACCTTCCCCAGCCCTCAAGAATAAAATGCCCCCTGTCAGGTGCCTGTCGCCCGATGCACAGCCCACATTGACCTGATACCTGCCGATTATTTTCTACGCAATCTGCAATCGCGTGTATCTACACCCTTTTTTTCCGTTCTCGATCTACAAAGCACCAGCAACCAAGGTGGCGGCTACGACGCCAACCGCGACGACGATGACACGCCCTACAGGACTTCATACAAAGCAACTTCGGGAAGAAGACCGTCGTCGCATCATCATCCTCTCCAAAGATGCAAAGTTCGGCCCAGCAGAGATTCGCAGAGCCACTGGCTTTACCATGGCCCAAATCAAATACACCTTAAGACACGGCGTAAAGACAAGGTTTCAAGATAGGGGAAGGGATCCAAGAAGTGAACGACGCAAGGGCAGGCCCCAGAAAGCAACAGAAGAAGAGGTAGACAACGTGCCGAAAGCGGAACCCGACCAGGAGCCCAAGCATGAGGCTCTGAGTGGGTTTCAGAGGGCCGTCCAGAGTGAGCCGCAGTATGAGCCACGGATCGAGCTCCGAAACGAGGTCCAGAACGAGCTACACATTCAGCCCCTCAGCCAGTCACAGAATGATGCAGAGAATGGGGTACAGGAAGGGATGGGCGAAGAGGTACAAGACATGGTGGGAAACGAGGCATAAGATGTGGTAGAAGTTGTGCTGGAAAATGATCAGGGATAAGGTGATAAAGAGCGGATCGTGACATGCCATGGGAGTAATTAAATCCACCACGCAATACCTTGTTAGTACCCGTCCGCAAAACAGATCCTTCCCCCCCATCCCCCCCCCTCCTTTCTTACACGAGCCTCACGAAAGAAAAGATAAACAAGAAGGAAAAGTGTTCTCTTTCCTCAAGCTGCCACAATCTCCATCCTTCATCTTGGACTTGTACTTGTACCCAGTCTGACAAGTATAGCAGCGAAAAGCTTCAACTTTGTCTACCCGTGGGAGGCGGGCTTTGCCATGGACCCCTAGCAGATGGTACTCATACAACTTGAAGCCACGACTAGATGTCATCTTGAACGATGTTGTCGATCAGCATAGTCAGAGAACAGGGCTCAGACATGGCATTCACTTAGGCAGAGCGCGTGAGCCGGCATGGACACACCATAAGTCTTCTCATTATCGAGTCGGACACTTCCGATTCACGGCAACGCGCCGCTCAGCCGGTCAGCGGTAACTAGCTGCGTATCGTTGAGACAACGCAGACCGCAAGATGCCTCCACATTTCGAGCACGCCTGAGCCCATATGCTCATCTACTTTCACGTGGAGGGTCCTGGCGTCAACACTCAGCACATTAGCATCTCACAGTCGCCCTTTTTCGAGAAGGTGGACCACAGCTAGGACTTGGGTGCAAAGAAATGGAAGTGTGTGTGGTGTTGAATATAACGTAGTTTTATGAGTTCGGCCTGCTCTTCTTGATCCAACGACCCGATATCAAGCATCAATCGATAGCTTCTTACTTGTGCATCAATGAGCCTAGACCATAATTGTAATTAAACGAAACACTTCGGTCATCGAGCCAGAGACCATTTTCACAAACCTCAAGGAGTAAATTCCAACAAAAGCCCATTCTTCTGCATCATGTATGATTTCCAAGTCCGAAGGTTGGGGTCCGCATCCATCTATGGGCAAACTCATGTCGTCGGACTATCATAAAATAATTATAGGAATGGGGTAACATTCAGGACGAAGTAGTAACAGACATCATTTCTACAACTTTCTTCACTCCTCTGGCTTGATACTGAAGAGAACCCTACTTAAATTTCTGGGGGCCTGTTTTATGTCTCGTTACTATGCCTCCTTTCCTAATCATCCGAAGAGGGATGGATCATGCACCCTGGGATTCCCGCGGGTCTTTAGACGCGGACTGCGTAATGCACTGCCTCCTGACCTTGGTTATCTCCTACTTATCACCGCATCACGAGTGTCAAGTCTCTAGCACCTGAGTAGATCTTCACCTGAAAGACCGACACCGCCGGAACACCGGTGTTCTACATGCAAGTATATCTCAAAATATTTTCAGCAAGGAATCAGAAGACCTCCGACGAGTAGTCATTGACGCGAGGGGCGGCTCTAGATGCGCTTCTTTATCGGTCAGAGGGTAACATTCAGAGGATCCGTATGCCCAGCAACGTTGGTACTGCAACCCATGCATATGCTGGAGAGAGGTCACACGAGCTTCCCGTTCCGGACAGCCGACATGGCATGCAGGTCTCCAGCAACCCAGCATCTGGGAAGCTGAGAGTTTCCTACCCAACTATTAGAGGAGAGAAGGAAGCTTGCTCAACATTCTTCTTGAAGCTATCGATTGTGTAATTAAGCAACGCATCAACGTGATCGTGAATTTTTTCAAGATCACAAAACACGAAAGTCATCTTTGAAGGCGTCTATTGCCCATGTACTGAGCGCCAAGCACTTGAGAGCAGCGCTCAATATATTTCCGACGTATGCAGAGCATACATCTCTGCACATGCTAACGCTTGCATATGCGGTGTGGTAGGAATCGCTAAGTATGCAGCTACTTACCGTGTCTGCCGAGGCTTGGACGATCCGCCTGTCTGGGCCCGAGTCCGGATTCGAGTCCACAGTGCTAATGGATATCGAAATTCATTATCAATGACTTGCTTCTAAAATAGGGAGATATTGCTCTGTGTGTGTGTAGAGGTGTGTGTGTGTTTGTGTGGTGTCCGTTCACCTTCACCATTAACAAGACCCTCTTGCGTCTTGTTCCAACCAGGTGGTCTGCAGCCTTATCTTCAAGCACTATTGATGCTACCATAAGGTCACCACTACCCTGAAAACCATCACGCAAGATAGATAGCAGCAAATGGACAGCACATTATCTTACGTGTGCGTCCTGTCATACACCATTTGAATGATGCGGGCCGACTCTGATTAGAGCCAGAAGACAATCTGGACCCAGGAGCAATACCTCCCGGTAATAATCGCTTCTATAATCTGACATCAACGGCATCGTGATTATCTCCGCGTGCTACTGTGGATGCACGTCGGCAGAGACGGAGAATTTTATTATCTGATCTACTCAAATACAGGTTTCCCCAGTGTCAACACTATTAATCCACAGATGGTGTCAACGGTTCCTAAAATGGTCCGCTTACACACTCAGGCACCGAGGCCGAAGCAGAGCATTCAATGGTGAGGAGGACATCATACAAATAAGGAAATATAAAATACTCAGCATGGATCCAGTAGATACAAGCAATCCTATTGTCGTTGGTCCTCAACTTCTTCCAACCCTCAAACCAGGTCGCTTGGTTCTAATTTACTCTTCCGCCAAGTTCATTCACAGATTCACATTATGAAAGTTCCGCATCTACTGATCCTGTCTCTCGGCAGTGTTAATGTGCTTGCTGTCAGCCGCCGTAACACTCTCCAGCCTGCCAATGCATCTAATGGCACGGCGCCCCAAGCCAAGAGATATATTATTGAATTCAAACAAGTAGGTGTTTAGATAGATTTCACTCCAACACAGACAAAAGCACTTTGAAGTTAACCATAAGCCATACACTCTAGGGGTCCGACTACACTGCCATCCAGGACAGCATAGCAGCGCAGCCCGGGACCACCATTCTTCGCACATTTGACACAGACGTCTTTGCGGGTGTCAGTGTTGAATCAAGCAGTCAGAACGTTGACTCGCTCTTAGCACTCACTTCAGTGGCGCAAACATGGACTTCAAAGGTCATCACGCTCGACACATCCGTTCCTTCTCGGACATGGACTGCCATCGACGCAGCATACGAGGCCGCATCAGGTAATTACTCAGTGCATGCACAAACAGGTGTCGACAAGCTCCACGCCGCCGGTATCCTCGGCGAGGGTGCAGTGATCGCGGTGGTCGACACAGGCACGCAGTACACCCACCCCGCCCTCGGAGGCTGCTTCGGCGCCGGCTGCAAGGTCGCGGGCGGCTATGACCTCGTGGGTGACGGGTGCTGGCCAGATCTAGGATGTGACCTTGAGCCAGACGACGATCCTATGGATGAAATCGGGCACGGAACGCATGTGTCGGGCATTGCGGTGGGCCAAGCTCCCAACGGCATCTTTGTCGGGGTCGCCCCCTCGGCCACGTTGCTCTCGTACAAAGTCTTTACTGACCTCGACGACACGACCGAGGACATACTTATCGAGGCGTTTCTCATGGCCTATGAAGCAGGCGCAGACATCATCACCTGCAGTGTCGGTGGTGCCGGCGGCTGGTCCAGCGATGCATGGGCGGTCGTGGCCTCGAGGATCGCAGATCAGGGAGTCATTGTTACCATAGCGGGAGGCAATGACGGGTTAGAAGGGCCTTATTACACCTCGGACGGATCGTCTGGGCAGAATGTCCTCGCCGTGGCTTCGATCGAAGCAGAGACGACGGCTGAGATCGCCTTCCTTGCTAACTTCACAGTGAGCAACCAGACGAGTTCTGCCGCAGTCGGCTATTATTCGGGGTTCGAACCGATCCCATATACATACAGTACGTGAGATGAGTGTTTTGATGGTCACATGCCTTCCTCCTCCCCCCCCCCCCCGGGCGGGGCTTTTTCCCCCCTGGCTTTTGTTTTCTATCGATTTCTCGTGGAGCAGCTTTTTCTTGACATTTGATGCCCTTCTTCTTGTGCTTCTGACTTAGAGCAAAAGTTCTGGAATTGCTGCTATGCTTATCTTAACATCATCCAACGATCATCTATGCTGACACTTTCCAAACAGCTGGATTCCCCATCTATGCTCTCTCCCTAGACACAAACTCAACCACTGACGCGTGCGAGCCTCTCAGCCTCAATCTCACTGGAAATATCACGCTGGTCCGCGTAGGAGACTGCGACAGCAGTATTCAGCAGACCAACGTCCAAGACGCTGGCAGTCATGTCACCTTGTGGTATCTCGGAGACGACCCCCTCGACATTCCCGGATACCTACCCACCGGAGGCTTTACGGGCGTCATTTCTGCCGACAGCGGCGCCGCTATCATCGACACCATCAAGACTGGTGGTAGTGTGATAGGTGACTTCACGACCATCGACTCAACTAATTACTTCGTTGGCATGCCCAACCCTGAAGGCACCGGCGGACTACCCAACTACTACACATCTTGGGGCCCTTTGTACGATCTCAGCATCAAGCCGGATATCGCCGCACCTGGAGGTGATATTCTCAGCACATATCCGACCGACGCCTATACCGTACTCAGTGGGACCTCGATGGCGACGCCATACATCGCGGGCGTGGCGGCTCTGTACATTGGCAAGTTCGGCGGCCGCAACAATTCTGCTTTCAGCGCCAGCGATCTCATGATGCGCATCATCTCGAGCGGCGGTTCCCTCCCCTACTTTGACGGACAGACCTTGACCAACTACGGCCTGTACGCGCCCACGGCGCAGGTTGGCACGGGAATAATCAACGCGACCAAAGTTCTCGACTTCACATCATCCTTATCATACTCCAAGTTCGCTCTCAACGACACGGCAGATTTCGTTGTGACTCACTCGGTCGAGATCACGAATGCTGCCGAGGAGACGGTTACGTATACTTACGATGTCCAAGACGCCGCGGGGTTCGAGACCTGGCTGCCTGCCAACTCCAGTGACGATACCACACCAAGGCCAATTGACTTTGAGGAGCTGGTGCCGATTGAGATCAAGCCTAGTGTCTCGCTCCCAGCAGTTGCAACTCTTGCAGCTGGAGAGACGCGTACTGTGTCGTGAGTGGAACGAAACCCTCTGGATTATGAATGTTTCGTTATGTCACGAGCACTCTCAGCTTCCACAAAAGCTAACTTGTTGATAAATAGCTTTGAATTCTCGTACCCGACAGGGTTCGAAAACCTCCCATTGTATAGCGGCAAGATTCAGATCAACTCAAGTCTTGGTGAATCATTATCAGTGCCCTACCTTGGTATGTCCTTTCCCCTTTAATGTACATGACCATGAAATCGCCTGGGAGATCTTGACTATGCTGACTGATTTTAGGTATTGCCGGTAACCTTGAAGAAACAATCGCCGATCAATGGCAGGCTGGTTATCCTTATGTGGTGTCAGGGCTCAGCGCAACCAATATCAGTGACAAGTCTTCGTAAGTCGTCTTCCCATTCGGCTGGTATTCACTCATTCAATGCATCGGACTAATCCTATTTTGGAAGATTTACTTTCAACCTTTCAACGACCTCACAAGACTTCCCCCAATTATTTCTTCGAACACAATGGGGAACCGAAGAGCTACGGTGGGATGTGAGTCTCGTTTGAATTTACCCCTGCCGTGTTTTTCCCTCCCCCTTTCCCCCACTCCTCAGCTTAGCATGTGCGAGAAAATTCTGACGAAACTATTTTGTGTAGATCTTTGAAGAAGACTGGACAGAGTCGGAGTGGTCATACCCGCCGGTGGCTGGAAAGGATGGCTACGTGGGATCAGTCACGTACTGGGAGTACTCGGGCGACGTCACTGTTTACGATGCTTCGGCGTATCCGAACACAACCATTGCGTTCCCTTTGACAGACCTGGCCCGAACAACAGTGGACCTTGAAGCTGAGGAGTACTGGTGGTTTGGAGGGCTTGCAAACGGAAGCCAGATTGAATCCGGTGATTATGTGTGAGTTCCCCTACATTGTGTGGCAGCGCCTCCGATGATTGTGCCTGTCTTTTCCTTTTGAGAATATCTTCTTGCCCAGGGCTGACGAGATTGATTGCATATCAGAATGCGTTTGGCAGCTTTGTTGCCTTTTGGAGAGCCAACTTCCTCGCAAGGATGGTCCACTTATACGAACAACTTCACTGTTCTGCCGCTGTAGATATGCTTAAGTGTTTTCAACTGTTCCATACGCAGACCTATCGCTTGATGATTAATGAAAGAGTATCGTATTATCATTATCATGTCCCTACTTTATCAAACCCAGGCAATCAGTGCAAGTTCGTGAGGTCGTACTCAACGAAGGACACAAATATGGGCACACCTTGCTGCTACATCATTAGGCCACCAACTCGGTGTCACGCAAAAGCCTTGGCTTCAAAATTGCAAAATGAAATCTTGATGAATTTACACAGGTATTGACCGGAGTCTCATCCTCATCGCGTAAGGTTAGTATCTAGTAATTGAGGTGTGATTGTTTGTCAGCCCTGCTTCGTCGGATCAAGCGAGGCATCAGACTGAAGGTAGGTTTACCCAAGGGCTATGTTCCCGTGGAAATCTGTCTGCCAGTGCTTCCCGTTCCAAAGCAGTTATACCGTCCCCTCCCCAATCACCTCTCCAGAACGTTCCTCCGTCCTTGCCCTCACCCGAGTGTCCCTCAGCTCCAGCCACCGCATCAACAAAGACGTCAATATCAATACAACACCAAAGGCCGCGCAGGCAATAAAGGCAGGTTTGAACTCCGGTGCCTCTGAAGTCCTCCACACCGCATCTTGAAACCAGATCTGATTAATGTAGGAGAAGACATTCGAAAAGGCCGTCATGAACCCTCTCATCTCATGATCATCCGGCATCAGGTCGGGGAACCATGCGTAGTACAGGCCCGGCACCCCGGCAGACGTGTAGGAGAGGTAGAAGCAGAAATATTTGAGCCCGATGGGAACATTCCAGACGGCGAGAACGATGGTAGCGAAAATGGTCCCTCCCTGCATGACCGTGATGGCCTGCCACCTTCGGCCTGCGAGGAGCGGGGAGTCGGACAGTATACCAGCCGCCACCTGCGTGACGGCGCCGATCGCATATTGACCCGCAGGCCACACGTTTCGCTGGTAGACGGTGTGTCCGGTGGCCTTGAGGTAAAGGGCGAAGAAGGGCTGCTGCGCGGGGAAGCTGCACTGCACAAAAAAGTACGCGATACCCAGGACCCAGAACTGCCACGTCGCAAAGATGCGGAAGATCTTTGTCTTGGTCCACGCCGACGCGCCCAGCAGTTTATAGCCATCGTCGACGAGGCGCTTCTGCGCGAAAGCGGCCTCCTCCTTGGAGAGATAAAAGGCGCGCGTGTTCTCTGGGAAGTCCGGGTTGAAGAAGTACCCCAGCACGCCGACGGGGAGGCTGATGATGCCGCAGACGATGAACAGCCACTGCCATCCCGAGTGCCCCAGCTTGCCGTCGAGGCCGTCGTATGCGCCCGCCTGGAGGTAGCCGGAGAACATGCCCGCAAGAGTCGCCGTCGAGTAGAACAGGGTCACTCGCTTGGCCCGCTCGCTTCGCGTGTACCAGCTGGAGATGAGATAGATGATGGTGGGGAAGAAGGCGCCCTCGCACAGGCCGACGAGGAACCGGATGGCGTAGAGCTGCGACACGCTCGTGACTGCTGCGGAGCAGAAAGTACAGACGGACCAGAGGATCTCAAGAGTCGAGATGATGTAGGACGGCCGGACTTTGGTGACCAGGATGACAGCGGGGATCTGACTGATGACATAGCCGGCCGTGAAGACATTGGCGGCGTATGTCAACTCGTTACCGCCCATGTTGATTGCTTCGGACATGCCTGACACGTAGGCATTGCTGATATTTGCTATACATTTATATGTCAGCCATTTGGAGGTGTATCAACGAGATGAAACAACTCCATAATACCTTGATCAAGATTCTTGCAAAAATAGCCAAGGCACGTATAGGTCAGGAGGAAGATATCAAGCTTGAGGAGAAACTTTTTCTCAGCGGCTGGTTTATCTGGGTCATCCCAGATATAACGCTGCACAGTATGCCAACGAGATCTCTTCCTATGACTGAAGTCAGATTGTATATCGCTGTTCTCCCCCGAGACCGCCTGGGCCGACTTCTCGTCGCCTCTATCAGACGCGACTGGTGACATGGTGTTGTTCGTCGGTAGGAGATGTCAAGATTGAAGATCTCGCTCGACAAGACGGTAGTATTCAACAAGAGAAAGACCAAAAGCTTGAGATTCCACCGAGGCCAAGGCGCATTTTATCAATATCCAAAAACGAGAGGGCTGGTTGACAAGTACGTACTATTCTTTATTTCATCTAGCCGAATCGTACATTACGTTCGTCCCTATAAACATTGCCGCGAATTTACAGCGAGATCCGAGCCCTGTCCGCACTGCATGGGTGAGATGTCGCCATGCTGCCTGCAAATGAGCTGAGATCCTCATATCACCAATGTCTGCGTGGGCGCGGCTGTGAACAGCCCCAGAAGACGGACCCCCTCCCACAAACACACATGGCGACAAATAGGCTTGCGGTTCCCACGCGATTACTCCCAGCACCCACTCTTTTATTCCCATTTTCTTTGGAAATCAATGCAGTGGGCAATGTGAGGGGAAAATGACGAGATTCGCACTATTCGGTTGTTGGTTACAGCTGGGTCGGGTCGGAACGGGCAGGGTGTTCCTTTCTCATGGCTGAGATCAAATTGCGTGATTGTCACGGTGCCTCAGCATGTGGAAAATCCGGGCCTGGGAGGAATTACAAAGCATGAGGGAAGTGATAGGAAATAGAAACATATCTACCATGGTATTGACATATTCTCGGTCTTATGGACTTGAGTAAGTATGTATACATATTGATGATCTCAAGAAGTATTGTTGACTTGTTATATTATTGATTGATTATAGCAACTGATTTTCACGTATAGGCCGTTTCAGCACGGTAGCATAACATGTCTTTGTCACTGAGAACGCATTATTTTATGTAATTAAGTATGGAAACAATTGCAACGTTTTTTAATTTGTTTTGAATAAAAAACCCAAATCGATTCGTGTCTCTCCGAAAGGTTTGGCACGAGACATCACGGTATTCATTACACCAGACATATTATCTTCAAACTCCAGCTTCTCGAAAATGCCACTTTCGCACACAAGTTGTAGAATTTGTAATCCTCAAGTGACAAGTCACGCACATCTTGCAGCATCGAGATGTTTGAATCCACTGCATACTGATTAATCTACTTCGATAGCACGCTGGTGAGACAAGAAAGAGAAGAATTATGTCCGAATGACCGCAATCACCGACTATAAAAAATAAATAAATAAAAAACAAAAAAACAATAGGAAGCAAATTCCGGACCTATCAGCCTTTCCACCCAATCAACCCTCACGTTTATGGAAACCGTAAGCACACTACTGACTCAAGTAGAGGTGGGAAGGAGATCTTTTCTCGTCTATTAGACGCCAGCATGCAAGAATCATGAGGGCTTGAATACATACCGTGGCACACACATAGAACACAGCACTCACTCACTCACTCATTAGCTCGTAGCGCCCCCCCCCCCAAAATCTCCCACACCACCCTCCTTCTTCCGCGGCCCAATCGTCTCCATATCCACATCCTCCTCCCCGAGCTCCCAGCCTCTCCCCCGGAACCTCCTTGGCCAGATCCCATTCCTCCCAGGTGCCAAGATGCCCCTGGGATCCAGAGCATCCTTGATGGTCTCGTTGAGCCGCAGGAGCGCCTGTCCGCCCCAGCCATATGTTCGCGCGATCTGGTCCGCAAATAGTAGGTGCGTGCGGTACTCGCCGAACCCCTGGGCGGCACACGCAGCAATCATGTCGCGCATGAGCCGCACGGCGCGGCTCTTGTCCTCCCGGTCCGCCCGGTCGTAGACGATGTTGGCGATGTAGTGCATCTCCCTGCCCGCGACGCAGAGCGTGGGGGACAGGTCGAAGCCGTGCCGGGCGTGCAGGCGGGCGACGATGTCGTGGAGGGTCCTGGCGTCGCGGCCGCGCGTGGGCGCGATGGGGGAGAAGAAGAGGTGGGCGCCGTTGGGGACCCAGCCGAGCCAGTTGAGCTCCGTCAGCACGGGCACGCCGGAGCAGACGAGCGCGCGCGAGTGCAGGTAGTGCGAGGCCGGGACGTCCCGGGGCAGGAAGAAGCGGGTGTCTGGGATCTGCGAGGTGAAGGCCTCCCTGACGAGCTGCAGCTGGTCCTGGATGGACTCCGGGGTGCCGTACTGGGTGCCATAAAAGATCCAGGCGCACTCGCCCAGCGGGAGGCTCCTCGATGCCCTGGCGACCTCCTCTCGGGGCATGGGCCCCGTGCCGGACCAGAACACGGACCTGGGTTTCCCGGTGACGTTTAGTTCCTGTATGACATGTCGCAGCTGCGGGATGTTGCCCAGGATGCGCTGCTGTGCCAGGGGCCGGATGATGTCTACAATCTTCTCAAAGTCGTCGTCCCTCGGAAAGGTCAGGCAGTAGCTCTGGTGGCCCGTCGGCGGCATCAGGTGGAACCCCATCTTGGTCACGATGCCAAAGTTGCTCTGCGAGAAGATGCCCTCGACCGCAGGGCCGTACGCGTGCTGAAACGACTGCCACGTGGGGTTGTCCTCGCCCTCGGGCCCGGGCATCGCCCCCATCCCCGTGCGCAGGAGCTCGCCGTCGGGCAGGACGAGCTCCATGCCGCAGTGGTTCGCAAAGTGGTCACCGTACGGCGTGTACCCTACGCCTCTGTCGAGGGCGTTGCCGAGGACGCTGCCTCCGCCCAGGTCAGGCGTGTCGATCCAGAGGGGTAAGTTTCGGGTCTGGATCTCCTCGTAGAGCCTGAAGTAGGTGACGCCCGGCTCCACGACGCAGCTCGCGTTCTCGGCATCGATCTTGAGGATCGAGTGCATTCGCTTTCCCAGGTCGACCACAACGCCGCCGGGGACTCGAGGCGCAGCACCGCCGTAGCCGAGATTTCGCCCCAGCGAGATGGGGTAGATGGGGATGGTGTACTTGTTGGCCCAGCGGACGACGGCCTGGACCTCCTCGGTCGAGCCTGGGTAGACGAGCGCGCTGGCGACGAGCTCGTCGTGGTCGATGATGTGAAAGGCGTCGTGGGTGTTGGGGGACTCGAGATACCAGCCATCTTCGAGCTGCTCGGCATCGTTCACGACGACGTTGTCTGGGCCGATCTGCGTCTTGAGGTCTTGTACTGCATCCTGGAAGGTCTCGAGAGTGACGTCTGGAGGCAAGCGAAGGTTGGATCGCCGTGCTTGCTTGACAGGAAGCGTCCGGCCTTGGCGTAGTAGGTTCTTGACCGTGTCGGCTTCTTTGGACAGCCGCAAGGGGCTGCCCGAGTAAACATCGTCGAGGGTGGGAGGAGGTGTAAGTTCTTCTGCTTCTCTGCCGGCTACCATTTTGACTTTGTTTTCTTAATCGACCAATCAATATAATTACACTCAAACTGATGAGAAAAGAGGACAGTGGTGATGGATTCCTTGTAGGATTGGCCACATGCCATGTTATTATATTTTGATGGAGTCATTGGTTGGACAACATTCTTATGCTGTCACCCCCGGCGTCAAGTTTCTCCTCAGAAGGCATTGATTGCCAGTGGATCGTCATCTCCCGCCCACCATCACGGCAAAAGCCTGCATCACAATTGCGTATATCGGGCCTCAAATCTTCCTGGACCCCGCATGTAAGACGTCTTGGGAGGGACGCAGCAGCGGGGTAAGTAGTCTGTCCTGTTTCGCTATGATTACATGGCTTCTTTTGTCCCTGCGATCTCGGGACAACTTTTCATCGAATACCGAACTGCAGTGCAAAGTTGCCCAGAAACGAAAAAAGTATCAATAATATTGACCTCTTCACTTTGAAAGCAGAGAGAGAAAAGTGAATCAACAATGACTACAACCAACGGAAACCAAGACCGCATCAAAGGTTTGCAACTGACCACCCGTCTCGAAACTTGCTTCAAGAGCCCAAAAACATAACAACATTATAAGCAAATATTGACTTTAACCCATTGATATCACAGTCCTGGTCATCGGTGCTGGCCTGGGCGGGTGTGCAGCAGCCCTCGCCCTCAACCACCACGGCCATGACGTCACCGTATACGAAAAGCTCACCAACTTCCGCCGGCTGGGAGACTCGCTGGGCCTGGGGGAGAACGCGCTCAAGCTGCTCCGGCGCTGGGGCGGCGACGGCCTGTACACCTCGCTCACCTCCATCGGCAACCAGTCCGAGGACATGCAGATCCGGAGGTGGCGCGACGGCAGGATCCTGGCGCAGCAGCCGCTGATGGACATGGCGGGCCACATCGGCCACCGCGGTGACTACCACGAGGCCTTCCTGCGCGGGGTGCGAGAGGCGGGGGTCGCCATCCATATGGGCTGCGAGGTGGTCAGCTTCCAGGAGGGGGACGCGGGGCGAGGTGGGAGGCCGAGCGTTGCTTTCAAGGACGGGCGGGTCGAGGAGGCGGACGTGGTGGTCGGGGCCGAGGGCATCAAGAGCCGGGCGCGGGAGCTTGTTCTTGGGTTCGCAGATGCGCCCAAGAGCAGCGGCTATTCTTGTTGGAGGGCGTATTTCCCTGGTGAGCATCTGAAGGATGACCCCCTGTGTAGGGACTTTGTGGATCATGACTGTGTGAATATCTGGTATGTTGAGCTTTTTTTCCCCCCCGGCTCAATCTCATTCTTTACATCCTTGGACGACACACAAGGCTGGAGGAGGAATTAAAGTCAACTATCAATTTCTCTCTCAATACTTAAAAATGCCTCCAGGATTGGCGAGGACACCCACCTCGTCCAAAACACCCTCCGCGGCGGCAGAGAGTTCAACTGGATCATCACCCGCAGGCTCTCCCACGAGGAGGACATGGAGATCAAGGAGTCCTGGTTCCAGGAGGGCGACCTGGCCGACGTCCGTGCCCACATCCGCGCCCTCGACCCCCGCATCGCCGCCGCCATCGAAAAGACGCCGGCCCTGCTGGACTGGAAGATCTGCTACCGCGACCCTCTCCCCACCTGGGTCTCGCGCAGTCACAAGATCGTGCTGCTGGGCGACTCCTGCCACCCTCACCTGCCGACCAGCGCGCAGGGGGCGAGCCAGGCTACCGAGAGCGCCGCCGTGTTGGCTGTTTGTCTGAGGCTGGCTGGGCCTGATCGAATCCCGCTTGCGGTAAGTTTGGTTGTTTTTGGGTGTAGGGAGAGCCGGTCGAATTTAGTTTGTGTGTGTGTGTGTGTGTGTGTGTGCACTAAACTGACAGAAAAGGCGCCAGACGCGGGTCTATGAGAAGATCAGGTTTGGGCGGACGCGCCAGAGCCAGACGGCCGGCGTGGACCTGAGAGACAGGTGGCATAATGCTCTGAAGGACCTGGAGGACGGGGTGGAGATCGATCCCGAGTCTGTCAAGATGCGCAACAGGTGGTTGTATGCGTATGATGCTGAGGCTGACACGACGGCGAGATGGGATGAGGTGTCGGAGCAGGTGGCGAGGGAGTTGGTCGAGGACCGGATCACGCCGTTGTGTGATACTGTACCGACCAAGTCAGCTCTGAAAGGACTAGACCAGGCTTAGATAGGGGTGAAATGGTAGAGGATTCATCAGGTTATTAGTTAGAAAGAGAGAAGTAGAAAGCACATGTTTGTAGCATCTGAGAAGCACATGTCAAAAGAACAGCACAGCTACCAGTTCGCCATAGATACGTACGTTCTAGTCCCAGTCTAATGAGCTTGGTTGATGTAATGACCACCTAGCTATCCATTTATTCGTGTGGTGATGCTAGAGAGGAGAAGAATCCTATAAATATGCCTTGGTTCCATCCAAAAGCAGAGTCCCAACGTAGAAACTTCTCTACACACTCTCTTCACCACCCATCACACTTCCAGGTCTCGAGCCGTGTGCTGTCCTCCTCCATACTGGATTATAACAACAGTTTTATAATTACTATTTCCTGGCTATCACCATGGCTATTAAAATCACCCCTATTCTCCTCTTCTTGCTTTCATCGTCAGGTGTCTTCACCTCGCCAGCGCCCCGGCCTAGGCCCCTCATGGAGTCCACCATTGAGAATGTGCCGCCCCGTAAGTAGTATCATCTCTATCTATTTATCATACCATCCCCCATCAACCTAACTCATATATGACAAACCTTCCATCTTCTTTAACACATTTTCATCAGCAACCGAGGACGGGTCCCCCCGCCCAGTCTGCGAAGACCTCGCCGACTGCTTCCCCTGGGCCTCCAACCAGTGCAAGCAGGCCGAGGACTCAGGCCTCCTCGTCAAGGCCTACTGCCTCGAGGAGTACTGCTACGCCCTCTGTCCCCCCGTCCTGCCCAGCATCCCGTCTGACTGGGAAGAGGATGATGATGACAACCATGAGTATTACTACTACCCGGCGGACATGGTCGACGGCGAGGGGGATGAGGACGAGGCGGAGTGGCAGCTGCAGCAGCTCGAGGACGAGTACGAGTCCCTGGTGCTAGCCAACCCGCCCTTCCCGCTGCCCACCGTTCTGCCGCCCGGAAAGAAGCCGGTCCCGACGACCAAGACCAAGACGCACAAGTCCAAGTCGTCCAAGAGCCACAGGCACAAGGCTTCCAAGACGCCCAGGCCCACGCCGGTCGAGTCTGTCCAGCCGACCGAGGTCACGCTCAGCATCTCACGCATCGTGATCACGAGGCCCCACGGCACCGGCCCTGCTACTGTCGAGAACGAGGCCACTTTGCCTGCCAACCCGGTGCCGACCATCTGACGGCCGTCAAAGTTTTTTTCACACACACGGAGAGAGAACACTCTTGTGTGATTTCTTGTGGTAGTGGACATTTTTGGTGGTCTGGTCGGGTAGATTTGATGTGCGGCTTGCTTAGAGACTGACATGGCTGTATACACACACACACACACACACACACTCATTTATAGGAGATGTTAGTTCGCTGTTTTCTGATAAGAGATTCACGAGTGCGTTCCAACAGGGAGAAAAAAAGGAAAGAAAAAAAAAAAGAGGGGGGGGGGTTCAAATTCACAAGTAGTGTTTGGAGTGAGTTGGGGCAAAAATCCAAGTGTTTAATAATTTTATCGATTTCTGCCCGGTCTATTCTATAACTAATGAATCCTGTCCTTTCTGAAGAAACCAATCTTGAACCCCCCAATGCAATATGTCTACTTGTACGTTCTTCTCTTGTATGCCGGGTGCTCGAATCAAACATGATGATAACTTAAAACATGCCAAATCTACCAGAACAACCGATCTCCACGGAACTTGACCGTCTCCTCGTACTTGCTCGGCCCTTTCAGGGCGGCAGCAGCACGCTTAGGGAAGCCGTCGAAGGACAAGGCGTACGTGGCAACCGAGTGGGCGACCAGCTTGGTGTTGATCTCCCACGTGGTGGCGTTGACATTGCCCCTGTCGTCGCAGAGCTGGTGGTAGCACGGGTCGTACCACTCGCCCGCCGTGCCTCCAAACATGTCGGCCTCTTGCGGGGTCTTGATGCCTTCGGCGCCGGTAGCGATGCCGCCTGCAGGGATGCCCGCCCGGATGAAGCCGTCGTAGTCACTGCGGCCGTCGAAGGGGACGAGCGTGTAGTTGAGGCCGTGCGCCCTGTACCAGTCGATGTAGAGGTCCCTCAGCTCCTCCGACCCGGTGGGGTTCTCGTCGTTGGTGGCGTTGTAGACCTGGTAGGCGTGGTTGGGGCTCGCCAGCATGTCGTAGTCCATAAACAGGCGGATCCTGAGGTTCTCGTCGGCGGGGAGGGTGGAGGCGTAGAACTCGGAGCCGAGGAGTCCCTCCTCCTCGGCGGACCACCAGCCGAAGCGCACGCAGTTGTTCACGCTGAAGTTGGTGAGGTGCGTGGCGATCTCGAGCAGCGACAGGGAGCCGGAGCCGTCGTCGTTGATGCCAGGCCCCTCGGCGACGCTGTCCGAGTGGGCGCCCAGCATGACGCAGTTGTCGGGGTCGCCCTCGGCGGTCTGGATGACGATGTTGCGGGTCTCGATCGTGCTGACGACGCCGTCGATGTATGCGATGGCGTCGACGGCCTGGCCGCCCTGGAGCTTCTCCAGGATGGGCCCGGCCTCGTCCAGGTCGACGCCGAAGGTGGCCACATGGTCATCCTGCGGGGTGCCCATGGTGCCGTGGAGGGTACCCTTCTCGTTGTTATAGACGACTGCGGCGATAGCGCCCGCACGGCCGGCGAGCGCAGACTTGTCGCCAAAGGAGCACGAGCCGCGGCGGATGAAGGCGATGTTGCCCTTGACGCCCGCAGGATAGTCCCTGGAGAAGCAGCCCTCCTCGCCGACGAGGACGAGATCGCCATGCACGGGCTCCTTGTCCTTGGTGGGCGGGGTCAGGCTCATCGGCGAGGCCGACTTTGCTACGGCATCGCCCAGCACGAGGCGAGACTCGAACACGCTGCCGGAGTAGGCCGGGAAGGGCTGCTGGACGATCTTGTAGTAGCTTCCCAGCTTCGAGATGGCATCCTGGATGTACTTTAGCGTTCCCAGATGTCCTGTACATTGGTTAATAATGAACATTGTAACCGTCGGATCTCATGTGAGAAGGGACGAGACAACAACAAGCCTCTCTCTCTCTCTCTCACCTTCACTCCCGATGACCCGCGTTGGTCGGTTGTAGTCATGCCAGCTGAGCTCGGCTATCTCGTAGAGCTCTTCTGACCTCCTGAGCAGGTTGTCGCCGGAGATGGCAGCCTGCAGTGCCTCGCTGTCGACCAGAGGCTTGCCGGAGGTGGTTGGGGACAGCGGCGACTGCTGCGAGTCATCCAACAGAGGCTGCTGCTGCTGCTGTTGGAGGGAGGAAGCGCTCGATCCAGGGAGGAGGGATGGGGCGAGCGCCATGAGGCACAAGCCCTTGTACGCAGCCATCATGAAAGTTTGCGTGAGAGAGAGAGAGAGGGAGAAACTCGAGTGACAATGTTGAAGGATTCCGAGGCGGGCGATGACGATGACTTGTCGTGGTGTTGCGCCGTGTTGCGCCGGGAGATTGAGCAAGTAGGTACGCGTAGTGAGTACGTGACTGCTGCTGTGGACCGCTGATAAGGTGTCACGAGAGCCCCTGGTCTGCTGCATGCCAGGGTGTACCCCAGCGTACAGGGGGGGGGCTTACAGGGGGAGCCTACAGCTTACAGGGGGGGCTTACAGGGGATGGTTCTGGCAGCATGGCAGCCTGGCACTGTCTCCCAAGCACTATGCTTGTCTCTCCTTTGACCCCGCGTGACAGGGCAGTAAACGTTGAGCTTCTTGGATCTGATTTCTTTTTTATTTTCTTTCTTGCCTTTTGCTTCTCTCTTTTCCCTCTCCAAAGGTTGAACTTTGAGAAATCGGGGCATTAAAGTTGAGCCGCACATGCAAGATCCGTTCACATCGGAACATATTCCCTTCAGGCGGCGGTAGCGATGTGCTGATAGCTCACCGGAGGCCAAATCAGATTCTGGGACCTTTGGCCTGCCTGCCTTTTGGGTGGGAGGGGGGGGGGAGAGGGTTAGCATGCCATTCTGTCCAATGTGAATCGCTCATTGATGGCTCAAAAAGTTGTCTATCGCGGTCCAGCCTCGAAAGGGACAACACGCCATCTGCGTCATGAGGTGACATTGCGCCGCCACCCTGCAGGAGGACAGCAGTGCGCCTGAGATGCATTGCTACTTATAAAACAAAAACATTCGTCCTGCATATGTCCTGGACAGCCAATGTCTCGGAGAGGATTTTGTGTCAGATAAAAAAGGAGTGCTCCTCACCGGCAACTGCTCGACCAAAGGCATCTCGTGATTTACTCATCGCAGCACGAAGACGGCCCATAACTGTTCAAGTCATCATCATCATCATGAAGCTCCTCTTCCCCATCGCGACGGTGCTATCAGCGTAAGTCCTTGCTTGCATGCTTATATATTTCCCCAGGTTCTACCAGGACATAAAGAAGAAGAAGAAGCTCACAACACCCAAAAAAAACCCCACCCTCCCCTCCTCCAGGGCCGCCCTGACCGCCGCGCAGGCTGTACTGACCACATCCACCCCGATCTCCACCATCTCAAGCACCATCTACTCCGAGATCACCACCGCCCCCGCCACCACCTCCTCGGCCGGCGGCACCCCCCAGCAGACCGGCTGTCCCACCGTAACCCTGACCAGCAGCATCTGCAGCACCTGCGCCCGCCCGGACTGCATCGAGGTCAAGGCCCTCACCCAGTCCTGCGGCTGCCCCGACATCGGCCCGACCGTCTTCGTCAACTTCCCGTGCGAGTCTTCGTGTGCCGGGCTCGCGTGCAGGGCCGAGTACGTCTTCTTCACCGAGAGCTGCACGGCGCCTACAGCGAGCGTCGGTGGTTCGTCGCTGGCCTCGAATTCTTCCTCTTCTTCTTCTGCGGCGACGGCGGGCTCGAACTCGACTGGGCCGTCGACAACGGCGACGGGCGTTGCGGGGTCCAACGGTAGCACTGCTGCGACAGGGCTGGGCACCACTTCGACTTCTACGGGCACGCAGACCACAGGCTCCGGGTCGGGGACTGGGTCGGCTGCGTCCAGTACGACGAGCGTTGCGGCTGCGGCGAGAAGAATACGACCCTTCTGGGTTGGCTGGCTGTAGGGGACAGTATTTACTGTACTGTACACTATCATTACTTACTTTTTCAAAGCATATCAAGCAAGACCTTCAGCAGGATTTTAGCACACAATTTCAGATTAATACAATAAATACACCCATCGAGAGAGAGAGAGAGAGAGAGAGAGAGAGAGAGAGAGAGACAGAGACGATGTATTTGCCTTGCCTCCATGGCATGTCTTGAGCCCAACATTCGGTCTGGGAACATTTGTTCCGAAGCCACTCATTATGGCCTGCCGAATCAAGATACGCAGCAGCCATAGAACGTTTACGTCATCTCAATTCTCTGTAGCCAAGATAAAACGCTAGTACAAATCAGGACGAGCTGGTCAAAATTCTCTTCCTACCCCCGGGACTCCACAGAGATTTTTCCAACATACTTAGACTCTAGTTTTTCCCATGATTTCCAACAATCAAATAGGTCTGCTGGCCCAATGGCAAGGCGTCTGACTACGAATCAGGAGATTACAGGTTCGACCCCTGTGCAGATCAAATTCATTTAGAGAACTGTCTGTATTTGTTTTTTTTGGTGTTCTTTTTGCACTTTTGTCCAGCGTGTGCAGTCCAAGAGGCTAGAGGTGCACATTTAGACATGTCTGTCCACAGCTTGTTTGTCACCTGCACACTATAACAGAGTCTTTGATTTTTTTATTTTTTTTATTCCTTTTCTTTTCTTCTCTCTCATCTCATTCAATTTAGTATGAATCAAGTGTTCAGTCTTTTAGTCTTGTTTGTTCAGTGCTCACCATAGTAATAATGATGATAATACAGACATCAAGAGCACCCCTCCTTTCATGAATACCTCCTGATTACTCTGACCGCCCTCTACAGGCTACAAAGATGCCATCATTGACAGATCTCCCTGATGAGCTCAATGTACCCCGCAGCAGCAACAGCGGTAAGGATGTGCCACCACCCATGGAGCTCCAGGAGATATGCCCACGGGAGCCCAACGGCCTCCCGCAGCGCCCGCAGCGGAGGGCAGAACTCCAGGTCGATCAGCCACAGGGCGATTGCCAGCACCATGGTCCCCGTCGAGGACCAGAACCGCCTAGACACCTTGGACATGCCCGGCCGCGGCGGGCGGGAACGGGACAGGTACAGGGCGCGCGTCCACAGCATGTTCTCCATGACGAAGAACGAGCCCCAGTGGAGCTCGACGATCCTCGTCTGGTGGTACACGGCGGAGATGAGGACGACCACGGAGAGCAGGGCGACGGTGATGGTCCTCTGCGCCCGCGGGGCGTAGCCCGTGGTGTAGAGCGGCTGCAGCAGGGCGGAGCCGAGGAAGAACATGGACATCTCGTCGAGGAACTGGGTCTCGCGGTGGAGGGTTGCGTGGAAGAGGAACGAGAAGATGCCGATGAAGAGGAGTGAGAGGGCCATCGTGTCCATGCCGCCGAGGATGCCTTTTCGTGCATCTCTGTGTGAGATCTTGAAGGCGTAGTATACTATCAGTTATTATGTCAATTGCGCGTTAATAATTCATAACTGCTGGATCGGATCGTGGCCTGCTTTCGCTATCTTTAAAGGAGGGGGGGGGGAGGTGTGAAGAGGCTAGTAGCTGCACAGCGTAATTATGGCTTACCGTAAGCGAGGTTCGTGAAGGTATTGAAGAACTCGGCTATGTACTTGGTGATGGCGTAGTCCTCCTCGCAGAAGCTGTTGAGTAAAGGCCAATTAGTCGCCAGGGTTTCGAGGCGAAATGGCGCTCGTTGCTGGCGCCGTGGCCAGGACACGTCAACACACAGAGGTAACACGATGCCTTTGTTTCCTATAGGGTTCATACTGACTTTGCTGTGCTGGACGGAGGACCCCAGTATCCCATGCTGGAGAAGGGATCCTGGCCAGGGTCATGACGACTTCGATGAGCCATGGTCCCTGAGATCTTTAGGCTTCAGAACACCAGGCGCAAAAGGCAACAGTCAGCTAACTCCTAGGGTTGACCTCAGAATGTTATCTTGGCTGCTGCTGCTGATGATGATGAAGAAGAAGAAGAAGTGGGCTGCTGACTGTTACACAGGTAAATAGCACACAATCTGACCTGCGTTGAGAGGATGTTCAAGTTCTGTGCATTGAGGTTTGCTTAGAACATCGCGCCACGTTGGACAGCTCAAAAAAAAAAAAAAAAAGGATGCCACACCCGAAGTTGAACCGTGCAAGGCCTGTCACACGCTAACAAGCAGGGAACTCCACTCTATTAAGTTCATTCTATAGACTCTCACACTCCAGCGCTTCAATAGTACTAAAGGACTACATTCATCTGAAAGTATTATAGCACTGGTGGAAGAGCCTGAGATGCTAGATAGTGTCATTTGTGTCTGCTGAATGAAGTTGGTTACAGTAACATCCAAAGGCTTACTACAACTTATGTATTAATTAAGTTCGAGCTGCTGTAGAGCTCAGACAAATGTAAGCAAGAAAAAAGAGAAAGAATATTACAGGCCAGCATTCGAGGCCTCAGTACTGTCACTCTTGTGGGCAACAGGTGGTGGGCCTATCAGAGCCTATATAGGTGCAACAAATCACTCTTGAGTTTATCAGACACACTTACTAGAAATATTTTCAGGTTCCAGAGAAATAATGTCACCAAATGAGGGCAACAGTGTTATGTGACAGGTGCTGTACATTGAAATTTAGGAGTTAAACAGTCATAGGATTTAATTCAATATATTAGTATGTGGTGCTCCAATATTTTTACTTGCCCACAAGCTGCAGCCAAGTCTTACATATGCTCACTTCTTTTCCTCCCTCAGAGCAACATATAAGGTTACATATCAGTGAAACACAGCGCAAACTGAGAGAATGAGTGGATCAAGCGGTTGGGAGCTTGACCTTTGACTCTTGGACACTCCTCTATCACTATTGAAATGCAATTCATCCTGGAACGAAGCATTTGTTATCAAACAGGACTATGATGCAACCACTGGAGGTGCAGTGATGAAAAAAGTTCTGAGTGATTGATTGAAGTTCCTCTATGCTCCCGGGTGAAACATAATAATATACAGTGACTGAGGAGAAGCGTATTCAATTCCCAGACATTCTGATTCACATTAAAACAAAATAATAAAAAAGCACTTGTCTGTTTATTTGGACCTAATTATAAATACAGTATTCCATCCGCAAACACATTCTCACGACTCCTGTCCTTTAGACTATCAACTTCCACAACCCCCCCGCACGCCAATCTCCAAATAGTCTTTCCACCATAGGCACCAATTAGCAACCACACAGGTAATTACATCAGCTCTCAAGACTGGAAAAGGCGAATCTTGATATCATGAATTCTTACTGTTTCTCTATGAACTTGCTACATGTGTTGCTGGGTATCAGTTATTTTGGAGTGACCTCAGCATCCCTCCTTCGCAATGACGAGGAATGTGTGAACTGGTCTGTGGCTGTGCCGGATGCACTCAACTACACCACCGTCAAGCCCCCTCACCTCACCATAGAAGCTCTAGCCAACGTCACGTGCGATTCTCCCGAGAACGCAGACTATGCATTTGCGATTTTCTTGACAGGTAGCGATAACGCCAACTATCTAGAGGACTCTCAGATGTCCCAGATTTTCCTCATAAGCAATGGTACGAGCCTACCTCTTTTTTTACTACTCTCTTTATATATATATATATATCCCTTTCTTTTGCCATCTGGTCCATGCGAAAGGTGGGCTTCAAAGAGATTTAGGCAAGTGCTAACATCATAGTAAATTGTGTACTTTAGAAACCACTGATCTCTCGACCAAGGCAGTTACGGAGTGGTTGTATCCCTTCCCGGGAGTTCATCAGCTGCTCGCCAACAACACCACTCTCAACCCGAGCTACGCATATCAGGTATTTATGAAGAACACATCTAACTTCCTACTTGCCAGCTCACCAGTGTTCAACTTGGAGCCGTATCCGAGCGGCCCTGGCACCTCAATCATTGTTCAGATCACTCTGCTAGCTATACTCTTCTGCGGGCTCGTGCTACTATTAGCAGCGTGTGGGCAAAAGTTCTGGATGTTCATTGGCCACCGCCGGGGACAAAGTCCGGACAGACCAACTGGCAGGGTGACGATCATCCATGACGTCCATCATCATCGGGTCCCGGGATTCCAGCTCGACCGCGGCCGTTCCGCGGCGAGGAGCCGCCGACTTCGAAGCCTGTGGCCACGCTCCGGGAGTGAGTCGCGGCGGGAGAGGCTGAGGACGAACATTGTGCACCTAGGGCCCCGGGCAGATGATGGCATAGAACTGCAGACCTTGGCTGCGGTGGTGACGAGGACGACGCCTCCGCCACAGTATGAAGATATCGGGCCGCCGCTGAGTTATGAGAGTATCCTTGAGCCGCCGCCAAGGTATGAGAGTCCTCGCTTTGGCGCCTCGGCTATTTATACACCGTGGCCGCGGCCTCCAAGGCCTCGTAGATCGGGGGATTTACCTCGATGATTTCCTCTCCGTCGCGCCGTCGTCCACACGAGTTGTAATCAATCATTAGTAATAGATGGCCATTTGGCCAATCACAATAGTATTACAGCGTTCATAAATAGTTCAATGTGATTATTTGTTTCCCTCAATTCTGATTCCGCATCATGAATGACCGACAACAAGGTGCTATTTATTCCCTTTTGATCGTTCTTCAGAAATAAGACATTTATCACCAGTGGAACCGCCCAGTACTGATGTCAGTGACAGACCAGGTAATTCAAAGGACGATTATGCGTGGGTTGTGGAGCTGCGTCCTTGTAAAGCTTTTTACATTCGCACCTATAATTCGCCACCGAAGCTGAACTTATTCATTCGATATATATCTTTTTTAACCCTCTATCCTTTCCTACAACTTCTTCCTCACAGTGATGCTTATTACAGTCAAGTCTTGCTTGGATTCCAGTATTTATTTACTGACCTAAGTTTGATTTAGTCTGGCAATTTGTACGGTCAATATGGACTGCACGGGCGAAGTGTGGGAATTCACCCCTGGGAGTTGGATGGATTGCACAGCTGCTTAATAAACTGGAGACTATTTACTATAATGTTAATGTGTGCCGAGGCACGCCTCACCGTTTTTGCATACAGTAAGAAGCTTATTGATTACCGCCGGCCAAAAACCCTGTACAGTAGTAATACGTGCATCCCAAAGAAGAGAAAGAGAAGAAATCCCGATGTCGAAGATCAATACGATTGTCTTGACAATAGTGAATCTATGCATGCTGCATATGGTAGTAGTAGTAGTAGTAGTAGTAGTAGTAGTAGTAGTAGTAGTAGTAGTAGTAGTAGTAGTAGTAGTA
>JACWQW010000072.1:111132-209471 GCA_014849355.1 Cryphonectria radicalis | reverse complement strand
CACCGCTCTTGTTAGCATAAACCCTTTGTGTACTTTGGAATCTTCGGATTACTGCAGTGCTCATTACACCAAGGGTTAGGGTTATAAAAAAGGGAGGATCTGTAAGTCTACTCTCAGATCCCTAGAGCCTTATACCATAGATCTGCAAGCCTGCTTCTAGATCCCCAGATCCAGGGCTGAAGAGCTGGATATATAAGAGCACGCTTTTTACCATCTAGATAGATCTTGTATATAGCTCTTCAGTTATCAATCTAAGTGTCAGATTACCCTACAGTCTGATAGCCCCAAAGGCAGTAAACACTTGCACAGTTTACTTAGTTATATTTCCGTATTGAAGGATTAAATACTTTGACACCTCTCTTGTTAGCATAAACCCTTTGTGTACTTAAGGAATCCCCGGATTACTGCAGTGCTTATTACACCTTGAATACAGAAATATAACTAAGTAATCCGTGCAAGTATTTACTGCCTTTGGGGCTATTAGAATATAAGGTAATCTGATACTTAGATTGACGACTGAAGAGCTATATACAATATCTATCTAATGGTAATAAGCATGTCCTTATATATCCAGCTCTTCAGATGTGAGTCGCTAGAATTGCTGGCAATTTCAGCGATCTATGGTATGGCAGTTGTTAGGATCGGTAGCGATTTCAGCAACTGTCCCTCCTTTATAACCCTAACCCTTGCTTGTGTAATTATTCCTTTCCTTGGATGTTGGATCTGTTGTTCCTTAGCTTCCGGGTAGTTATTCCGTGCGTTCTGCATGTTGGATGGGTTATAACAAGAAGCCATAACCGGCATCCTTATTTTTCCGATGCATATCGCGCATAATTGTCCCGAGCTAACTATTAGTTTTCTGCAGCTCATACCTGTTAGCGATCTCTACAGAGGGTGACGGCATAATGGCTCCGGATGGCTTGCAGTTGCCCGCATCGTCGCTTAGTATTAGAGCCAGAATTGTGACCGCGGGCTTGTGTAATACCGTAGCAACAGCTTTAATAAAACCAGCCGTTAATATCCTGATTATCTAGCGAGGGGAGGGGGTGCATATAAGGAGAAGACCGGCAGGAAGATAACAAGGCATATCTGTCCTTCTCATAGCAATCCATCAAGTATAGGTCGAAGATGCGCTCCGCTTGGGATATACTCGCTCTGTCATGCTCCGCGTATGCGGCCTGGGCTATCAATGTTAATGGCAATAGCCTGACTGTTGATTTAGGATACGAGGTAGGTAGTTGATTGTGGAAAACTCCGCAAGGCGATACTGCTCTAGTCTTAAGAACTATATTGCTGAAAATCTATAATCATGCAGATTTACCAAGGTTACTACAATGCTAGCGCAAATTTGAATATATTCAAAGGGTATATATAATTTCCGCATCCTCCCGTAGATAGTCTTCAAGTTCAAGACTTAGGAGGTAATATAATGCGACTTACGATAATTTCCTGTATAGTTTACGATATGCTGCACCGCCGACAGGGAGTCTACGGTGGCAAGAACCTCAACGTCCTGCTCTGGATCGAAGTGAGATACTCGAGGCGACAGCCTATCCACCGCGCTGTCCCCAAGCTCCAGATTCGCCGCTGTAAGTTATCACGGCTTCCTTCCAAGGCGTGACCAGGCTAGATACACTCAATAATACTGAAATGGATAAACAGAGCGACGGATTTCGATTTTAACGAATCTGGCTTGGGCAAGGAGGATTGCTTGTTTTTGAGCGTCTTTGCACCAGCAAGGTGAGATTTTTCCCTCTTTTGATATCGTAAAGCAGGAAGCAGTAGTTGCTTGGAATAATCCAGAAACCCGAACTGTCCTTATGCTACTCAAGGCTCTAGACTGCCAGGCGCTGACCAGTTAGATTGTAGTGCCCGTGATCTGCCAGTCCTGGTCTGGATCCGTGAGTAATTACTCTATCGTAATGTTACGCCTCGTAGCAAGAATTGAGCAATACGACGGCGAGCATATGATATATCCTCCTTGGCAGGCTGGCCCACCGGTTTATTGGTTGGTGCCAAAGTCCGCAGCTCTATTGCTGGAGTTCGCCGGCATTCATATGTCCACACCAAGCCATGCAGCTCCTGCAGCCCTTAGCTGATTTGTTTCCTATAGATGGGGGAGGTTATGGCACAGGACAAGGCAACAACGAGTTCTGGGACCTGTTGAGTACGAACGACAACGGGTTCATACTCGTCCTCATCCAATATCGTCTGGGCGCTTTCGGCTGGCTCTCGTCCGAAGACCTTGTCAAGAGTGGTGGTATTCCGAATGCCGGCCTTCATGATATGCACTTCTCCCTGCAATGGGTACAAAGCCATATTTCGAGGTTTGGAGGCGACCCAGACAGAGTGACGATCTCTGGCGAGAGTGCAGGCGCAGGCGCAGTAATGCTCTTGGCTATGACCAATAGCGGAAGCGAGGGCACTTCTCTTTTCAACAATGCCATTACTGCGTCACCATATCTTCCTACGCAGTGGGATTACAATGGTCTCGAGCCGACACAAGCATACAACAGGTTTGCTGCTGGTGCGGGTTGCGCAGATGCCTTGCAAAACCAGTCAGTATTTGACTGCCTTGTTGCGGCAGATACCATCACCCTACAAAACACGAGTGCTCATATCAGTGGTGGCTATAAGTATGGCCAGTGGGCATTTGCTCCCGTCACCGATACAGACTTCCTCACTGAGCGCCCATCCGCCCAGCTTAATGCAGGCAGGGTCAATGGTCTTAGGATGCTAACAAGTGTAAGTTGGCAAATTTCACCTGAGTAGGGCCTGTGCCATACTTCTTCATCTTTATAATCACCAGGCTATTCCACCAGCTACTAATAATATCCTTCGAAATTCAACGCTAACGTGATCACTGACGAGACACACAGAACAACGCGGACGAGGGCCAGGGCTTTGTTCCGCAAAACATCACCTCGGCATCCGACTTTGCGGAATTTATCACGGGCTTGTTTCCGCTCATGTCGAGTGAAGACATCGACCGTCTGCTCGAAGCATACTCGATCGCACCGGTGATCCAGGGGCCTCTGTTCAGCACCCTCGGGGACACTGGCCCAACGTCGCTCAATCAATCCGAATTCGCCATTGGACAACAACAGCGGGCGAACAATCTCTACGCGGAGACAACCTTCGTTTGTCCTAGCTACTGGCTGGCAAACGCTTACTCGAGGTCGGCCTTAGGTGCGCCTGGAAGCAATTCCGCGAAGAGCGCAGCTTGGAAGTATCAGTTCTCGGTACCTCCCTCTGAGCACGGTGCGGATCTCGATGCTTACCAGGCTTACAACCGAGAGGCCCTGGGTGAGGGCACCATGACCACGGCTGCGAGGCAGGCAGTACAGTTAGCTTGGGGAAGGTTTATCATCTATGGTATGTGATTCCAGAATCGCAGTCTCTGTCCGCCCTTCCTATTGCTACCTCCCCAAAAGCACAATACTCGGAGCGAATGAAGCATGATACTTATGCTGGCCGTCTCTATAATTAAGTCAACTTCTGCAATGCACATATATTCCTCTTGTCAACTGTAAATTAACACACAAGTTCTGAGCAGATGACCCTACCCTCCCTGAAGATGTTGTCCGATCTCTGACGACGTCGGCGAATGGCACATCAACGGGTGATGTTATCTCAGCCATAGCCAGTGAGAACTGGTCCAAATGGTCTGCGGACGCGTCATTGGGTGGGAATCATATGTTGAATATCAACATGACTGGTGGTGTGCCCGAAGTCATCAGCTGGACGCCTGTCGATGGGACAACCATCAATGTGACACAAATGGTTAACCCTGGGCTGGAGGCCAGATTTCGGATAGTTGATGCAAACTCCTGGGAAGGTGGCAGAGGCGAGCGATGCGGGCTATGGCAGAGTCTTGGTGCTGTGGTCCCGGAATGACTGACGGTCAAGGCGCATATGTTGTATCCATTGCTGCTGCCCTCGCCTGCTCTATTGGCAGATCAATCTTCCACTCTGCCTGCCTCTACTGGGAGCCCATCATAAGGTGATCTGGAGCCTTATACCTACAGTTATAAAGACAGGTTATTCAGAGTAATAAGTGCCTTTGTAGGATCTCTACTAGACCTCTAGGAATGACCTTCATATTCTCGTCTGATCACAGTGTAGAGATGTTATGTCTCTAATTATATAAATGAAATTCATGACCAGGGGGGGTAGATGCTTCCTGCCAAAGAACAATTCTCACATTGTAGTATTGGGGATGCTGTGATACTACTTCGCTGGACCTGCTGAGAAGATATAAAAAGCAAATGATTGAATGTAACAGTCATTACACTGTATATTGATTACTACTTCCTTTAAATCTTGCCCTTAGGTTTACAGCTTTCCAAGGCATTAATATGACAAGCAAAAGGCAGCAAGTAATAATTAGTGGTTAAGCAATTATAGAATGATATCTAGAAAAAGTTGCTAGACTCCTTTTAGCAGAAGCATTTGCCATATAATAAACTACTATCTACGAGCGAGTAGTACTTGTATAACCCTATTTGTTTCTTCTCACATCAAATTATTGACATCTCGCTCTACATTGTATGCTAGAGTTTCCAAAGGCGCCTTGACTGCAAAAGACTTGAAGCCTATAGAGCAATCATTAATCACTATCATGCTACAAATAGCCACAGGCAATTGTGATGCTGTGAAGTCTTAACAATACCATAAGCACTGCATCATTAGATAGATGCCATATCAGTAAATCATATGCTTTGTTAGCCAAAAGAGGGCTGGCTGTAAGCCAGCCCCGATGCAGTTTGGCTATGGAAGTCCTCGCACAGAACAGCAGCAAATTCTCACTCATTAGATACCCCCGGAAAATGAGCTAACATGTCTCGCCATCTACATCTGTATGAGTCAATTCAATACTCAAACAAGCACTCACGCATCTGTCTGACATGATGTGTTCAGAAATGACCATCTTCTCAGTGTCGTCTATTTTACACTATTTGACACATACTACTTGCATGCTACCAGCTCATGTAATAACCGCCACGAGGATAAGGCAGAAAATGCCTTGCCCCCAAGGGCTAAGCATATTATGTATCTAGACTCACAGCAACATGCGCCTAGGATCCTCGATGTACTCCTTGATCTTGACCAGGAATTGGACGGCCTCCTTGCCATCGAGTAGACGGTGGTCGTACGTCAGAGCGAGGTACATCATCGGCCGGCTCTCGACCTTGCCGTTCACAACAACAGCACGGTCTTTGATGGCATGTAGACCCAGGACGGCGGTTTGGGGAAGGTTGATGATGGGCGTGCCCATGAGAGAGCCAAAGACACCACCGTTGCTGATGGTGAAGGTACCGCCAGCCATATCCTCCAGCGTGAGTTTGCCGTCACGCGCCTTGGAGAGACAAAGTTAGCAATTTCCATACAGAGGGGCACGGGCGCACGTCATCAACAGCCAAAAGAAGTATGAACCTACCTTCTTGCCCAGGTCCGCGATGGACTTCTCGATGCCGACCATATCTAATGTCTGCGCATTGCGCACGACTGGCGTAACCAGTCCCTTCTCGGTAGCAACAGCCACGCTGACGTCCACGTAGTCCCTGAAGACAATCGTGTCTCCTCCGTCGGGGCCCTCGATGGACGCGTTGACGACAGGAAGATCCCTCATGGCCAGAACGGCAGCGCGCGTGAAGGCGCTCATGAAGCCGAGCTTCACGCCCGTCTTCTTCAGAACCTCATCCTTGTAGAGCTTGCGGAACTCCATGATCGAAGACATGTCGACCTCGTTGAAGGTGGTCAGGGAGGCGGCGGTGTTTTGTGACTGCTTGAGACGCTCGGCGATCCGGAGACGCATGCGGTTCATCTTGACGCGTCGCTCCTCACGGTTGCCCATGCTCGCGGAGCCATCGCTCGACTCCTTGGCAGGCTTTTGAGGTGGTGGCGACGGCTCCTTCTTAGGCGCAGGGGGAGGCGGTGCGGGTTTGCTCTCCTCTTTCTTGGGCTCTGGTTTCGACTCGGGCTCGGACTCGGACTTAGACTCCTCCTTGGACTCCTCCTTGGACTCCTCCTTGGCTGGCTCCTTGGCTTCCGATTTCTCGGCACTCCCGGAGGGGGCGCCACCCAGCTCCAGCCTGACAATGTCCTGGCCTACGGTGACGGTGTCCTCCTCGTTGACGAGGAACTCCTTGATCGTACCGGCCTCGGGGGCGTTGACAGCGACGTCGATCTAACAGAGAAGGAGTCAGCAGGGCCCAGAGGGCCGCCAGCCCGGTGAGAAGTTGGCACGCCCGCGGAGCGAGCTGATCTGGCGCACCTTGTCCGTCTCGATGGTAGCAATCTCCTCGTCCTGCTCGACAAAGTCGCCCACCTGCTTGCTCCACTGCTTCAGGGTGCCTTCTGAGATGGACTCAGCCATCTGGGGGACCTGGACGACCCTGTCTGCATAGGTGCGAACATGTCGCATGAGCAGGGGCAGAGGTAGTGTTGTGGCCTGGTGCTGGAGCGACTGCAGCGGGCGCAGGTGCACAGCGCGAGCTGTGGTTCGTAGAGTTCTCAACATTCTGGTAGGCAAACGTTCTGGCGGGGGTCGAAATGGATGATGACGGTGCAGAAGGTTTGAGGCGTGGAAGAGGGGGCGGGTCGCACGCGACGACAAAGACGGCGTTGACTCGAGGTCCTAGGCCAGCAAGAAAGGAGGACGGAGAGGACAGCTGCGAGGTAAGGCAGTTCGTGCACGGAGGTAGCTCCAGACGATATGTGGGTGTCGGACGGAAAAGAACGGAGAGGTCGACGTCAGGGTCGGATGGACGGAATGGGTGGGATTCCCGTATACAGTATGAATTGAGGAGGGTGAGGATGGGTAAGGGTAGGCAGAGCAAAAACCAAAACTGGGTCTGAGGCAGAAAATGTCTCTCTCGCCCAAGGTATCGTGGTGCTCTACCGGATTGGTGAAGGAGAAATAAATAGAAACCTGCAGCCTATCCTTGTCTGGTTGGCGACGCAATGTACCACCAAATCCTGTCAGCGCACTGCAGATGTCGTGCAGGTCTCTGAGTCCCGAGGTCTCTTTCCCAGGTGCTGCGGCAGGAGTGGCCCCCAGATCTGCTGCCGGAAGCGACAGGCAGGGTTTTGGAGGTGAGCCTCTGTGAGACCTACCTTCTGGTACCTCCCCTGTGACCCGTTGGCCCTCTGACCTCACAACTGAGACTGCAGCCAGCTGTTAGCAGCAAGGGGGCTAGGTCACGGCTTCCCGCACCCCCCCCGGCCCCGCTGGAGGATACCACCCAATCAGAGATTGATCCGTCTCCAATTACCAAGCCATGCAGGCCTGTCCACACTTTAGGCCTCGCAATTGAGGCATCTATCTACATCCCTACAGCCAAGGCCCATCAGAACCTCAATTGACGTCTTGCCCGGGAGCTCTTCTGGCGCGGCTATCGAGAACCTACCACAACCTCCCGCCGCCCTCCCCCATCGACACGAACTGCACCACGTCCTCACCGCCGACATCGATCTCCCTCGACACTCCCCTGCCCATGCCGAGTTGAATCAGTCGCCCCACAGGCTAGACGTATCCCAAGAGCGCCGCGATCTTCCCGGCCCGGGCTCAATACTTTGCGACCCTGCCTTTGGGGTCTCTACAACAACCATCACAGCCTTTGCCCGTCATGTCGTCTCGGCAAGCTGCCCTGTGAGCACTTGTGCCCCGTTCTCCCCCTTGGTCGCTGGCCAATGGCCGACTGACCTCCTGGTCTAGTTCACTATACCGGCGCTCGCTGAAGCTTGCCCTTGACTGGGCCGTGCACCGGCATCTCTGGCGCGGACAAGCCATCTACATAAGGTCGCTCTTCGAGGCCAACCGAGGCATCACCGACCCCAGGCAACAGAGGGTATGCCCCCTCCTCTGCGAAGACGGCTCCGAACCCTGCGCGAGATGGAACGCGTCTCGGCTGGAAGCTGATTACTGGATTACTACAGGCGTTACTCAAGGAGACCGAGAAGCTGCTGGATACCTGGAAACATCCCGATCCTTATTGCCACCCCACGGCACCAGGAGGTATGCTTGACCTCGGTCGTGACGCGCTTGGGACTGCTGAATACACGCTCAACATCTTCTTCACCGTGCAGGCTCTAAATACGAGAGAAACCTACCGTCTCCAACCGTTGCTGGTATGTCTGGCCTAAATTTTTTTTGTTTTGCACACGTTCCCCCAGGACTGACCATTATGCAGAACCTCCGCGTCTCAAATTCTAGACATGAACATGGCAAACAGGCGGAAGACTTGTACATAGAGATGGATATTCAGTGGAACGTGAGGAAAACTAGAACGGGACTAAACAAAAAGAAAAATAAAGTCACTACATCACGAGAAGTCTTAACTTTTCCGGAGGCTACCATCATGATGAGCTATTTGCTACGAACAGAAGTGCCCCAGTGGCCTACGAACGTCCTCCTGCCACCCGCCTCCCCAACATCAACTTCTGGCTGCACTCCGTGTCGCTGCACTAGAGCCTTTGCCACACAGGTTGTGAGCGCAGAGCCAGCTGGGCCATGCTTTTCCATTGAAGAGGTGAATTTGTGTTATATGCACGACCTCTATATGTATTGAACGCGGCAGGCGGAGGTGTTCGAAGGACAGTCTACGATCTGGACTCACGGTCGAACCAGAGCTGCCAGGAGGGATCACGACTCAGACTGGTTGACCGGGAGAGTATTGCCGCAGCCGCAGCCGCCTAGCCAACAGCCCTGCATCGTGATGTGCCGTGTTGCGACGTCTCATGCTTCTCATTCCAGAAATTTTGGTGCGGACGGTGCACGCGACAATCGCAGACGACGCAAAATGGTGTTCAAGTGGTATTCATTTCATGACCATGACCTTGGGAATTAATGTACAACCCAAACGTGCGAAAAACACAACCCTAAAGAGACCCTGTAACCGTGACCCCGATGTCATGAACAACCCAAACGTGCCGGCCGAAAAACAAAAGCAACCCCGCAAACACCCCGCATGTAAGGTAATTTACAGCTCCTGGCTCGCGTTCTTGGTACCCTTGCCAGTCTTCTTGGGCAGGAGGTCTGAGAGGCACATGTCAGCATGCTATGTTTTGTGGCGTGGGGCCAGAAGGGAGAGGACATACTCTGGTGGATGTTGGGGAGCACACCACCCTGGGCGATGGTGACGTGACCCAGGAGCTTGTTCAGCTCCTCATCGTTGCGGATGGCGAGCTGCAGGTGACGGGGGATGATACGGGTCTTCTTGTTGTCGCGGGCAGCGTTGCCAGCCAGCTCGAGAATCTCAGCAGCGAGGTACTCGAGGACGGCAGCCAGGTAGACAGGGGCACCGGCACCGACACGCTGGGCGTAGTTGCCCTTGCGGAGCAGACGGTGGACACGACCGACGGGGAACGCCAGACCGGCCTTGGAGGAACGACTGTAAGAGTTTACGGTGTCAGTGAAACACGATCATATGGGAAGTGGATGATGCTTGTTGCTGAATGTTGTTGAAGACGCGGACGCGGGAAAAGACGCGCGCCGCAGGAGCAGGTAGCCAAGGAAAGGTGGAGTACTCACGATTGCGCGCTCTTGGAGCCGCTGGCCTTGCCGCCGGACTTGCCACCAGTCATTTTGAATGTGGGTTGTTGGGTTGGAAAAGTGAAGAAATGTAGATGATCAGAGACGTAAACGTCTTACTGTTGATGCAAGAATGGAGAAGGTAGTTGGTGGTGTGGCAAAGATAGTTGTTGTTGTAAGAGTGTTGGATGGGGTCAGTCAAAGGGCAAGCCGTAGTTTGGTGGGGGAGACTGCAAGTTAAGTAGTTTCGCGCCTCGATAGCGCATCACAGATCACCGAGCGGCGGCTTACGAGCTAGACCAAATGAGTAACACGCTTAACTTTGACCAGCCAGCTGGTAAACTGCACGGGTGGTTCCACTCTTTTATGGCTAATCAGCGCAAACAAATAAGAGAAATGCATTGTCTAGTGGGAGATTCATCGCTGCCATCAGGGTGTCTCAAATCAAAAATGCACTGGCGGATCAAAAGGCCCTAGCTAATTGTAATATGCTAACTCATCGCGAAGCAAAAAATCCATCGCAATTTCAAATAAAGTATCCCAATGCGAATTACTTTCCTTCATCACATTTCCTCTACCGCGCGCGTAGTGTCCTCGATCTTCCTGTTCATGACCTGGCCTGCTTCCCAACAGGCTTTTGCAGCCTTGTACCACTTGTTGGCCGCGATCTGGGCCTCGTCCCTCTGCCGAATGAGGTCGAGAATTTGGCCCTGCAATTCCTCCACGTTTGTTCCAGCTTCGTTATCAGGTGATGCTCGAGTAGCGTTTTCAAGCATGCGCGGAAAGGGAGGGCTCATGAAGAAAGTGGACAGCCGTTTCGGCTCCGGCAGGGTTGATTGTGGATGGGCGGTCGCGTGCATGAGAAATGCGTGCGTCGTGGGTTGCGCAGGGGGCGCCAAATGAGTCGAGGCATCGTGTCGCGCACGTTTCGAAGGGGGTTTGGGTTCGCCGGGGCTCTTCGTTGTGTTCGCGTTTGCTCTGAAGGGGGCTGCCTTCATGGCCGTCTGGTTTGGTACCGGTGAGGGTGAGGGCGAGGGCGACGTTGAGGGCGATGGCACCACCCCCGGCTTGGTAACCGTAGCTAGGAGCTCAGGAAAGATGATCTTTCGCTTAAGACGAGCTTGAAGTTCATCAATGTAACGCTGTGTGAACCATGTGAAGTCCCAATCCTTGTACGCCGCCGCTTTGTATTTTTCTAGTTTGCCGTGCGTCCGAAATGCGCGTGGCAATACGCGTTTCTTGGTTTTGGGGTCTGGGCTCAGGGCGATGACGGTGAGGAGATGCACGGAGAGCTTCCTGAGCTCATTTTTGACTAGTGGGGGTAGGTCGCCGCGTCCCACACGACGTTGGTGTCAAATGCTTGTGATTTTGTCAATAAGTTCTTTCGCGTTACGGAAAGAGGTGGCGCTGCTTGGTGGTTGATACCAGGTGGTTGTATCCTCGATTTCTTTCAGAACATCGGCCTCAGCAGAAGGAGTCAGCCATTTTTGTGTGCGAAGCCAGGCAATTCCGTCTGTTTTTAGCTGACGCAAGGTGTCCAATGACACCTTCCTGTCTGTCATCGTGGCGCTTCGTTGTTGCGGCTGGAGCAATGGGTATTTTTTGTAGATAACGGGTAGCTGACTCTGAACAGGGCTTTTTAGGGCTTTGGGCTTGCAAGAATGAAGGGAAATTGGCGAGTAAACTGCTCATTGAACACCGTACTGCAACCGGTGGGAAGTAGCCCAGTGGTGCAGCTGGCAAGCTGCGATGATACTGTTGGAAAGTTGGAAGAATTGGTAGCTGGGAGTTGACGATGGGAGCCGACGGCTGAGAGTGCCCAGCTATGAAGCTGTCAGTTGCTATTGCTGATTTTCCAAAGTAGCCGCTGTTCCCTTTGCGTTCCTTCCTATGTCTTCACCAGTAGTTGTATTATGTCGTCGCCCACATCTTCAAACCCCACCAGATATCGCGGGCTGCCGTTTGCCCAACGTTAGGCCAAAATGCGTACTATCGAATGCGTTTGCGTGCGTTTGCGTGCGTACTTCCGCCAGTATTCTGCTCAATATATCAGATTTGGCGGGGTTTAAACCATCTACGCTCACGACATCGTGGATCTTCTACTGGGATATGTTCGATTTGCGTAGCAACAGTAATAATTATGTTGATAAGTGCCTTGGCAGACATCAAACTCGTCCGCTTCTAGAGGCCGTCCAGTGCTGCTGCTGATAATACTGAGGCGCTACCAATCATTGAAGAAATACATAGGAAAAACTCCCATCTCCCCACCGTAGACCGAAACTGAGTACCAAAAAAATTACCCCCATTCCCTTCCCCCCCCCCAAAAAATGTGCAAGTTTCAGGCGTAAAGAGCCGCGTCCGGTTCTACCAGTGGTCCCATGGATGAAACTCGGCGGCGTTTGGCGAGACCGGCATCACATTGCGACCAATCGTGAGCGAACGATGAACAACCCCGTTTGTTCTTCTTCCCCTCGTTGATGAGCTCCCACAGATGTAATAGGATATCGATGCGGGCTTCGCGTGGACCATCCACCAGCAGCTCTCCGAACGAGTAGAGCCTAATCCTCATATCAGGGGCTGCAGGATAGGAGGGACAGATGCCACCCTGTAGATAGTTGCCATCTCCGAGCTGCCGGCAGAATCGAGCTGGAAAGTTACGATGGACCATCACGGCCAGCGAGAAATGCAGATCGGGCCAGTGATCCTGCGTCTTGGCGAGGTTGTCGATGTCCGTCGTGAGCCCATCAAGGCCGATAGACAGAAACCAGATCTGGCTGCCAGGTTGGACGGCGTCCAAAAGCATCTTCAGGTCATGCATCCTGACGGAGGCGTTGGTGGTGAGAGGGACGCCCCGCGGATAGCTGCCGATGTCGAACCCCTTATCGTACCAGAGCTCTGCGCTGCTGTAAGCGACCCTGATCCAAGGATAGATGAGACATTCCCCCTTGGTCTCTGCCGTGTCCCGGAGGACCTTGATCAGAGTACAAGCTGCCTCACGACAATGGGCGACATGTCTGGCGTATAGCTCTCTGGTCATGTTACGGCCGCGACTATACCGCATCCCGACGATGATGAATGTTGGAGAGTAGGAGGCCGCCACGCGCACTAGACCTGTGGCTCTTGTCTCCCACGTTTCGTCCTGCAGTGGGCTGTGCCGGCTAGACCACAGCGTCTCGGGAGTCAAGACACGTGTGCCGGGGAGCTCGCCGGGACCAATTTTGGACACGAGCTCGGGCGTGGACACGCGAGGGGGCGGTGGTAGACGGAGCGCAGGTGAAGGCTGAGGATCAAGATCGGGCATGTCCTGGATCTTGTCGCCGAAACCGCGCGGCACTGGCCGTCATGTACCGTCCCAGACGATCCCAGAGGTGACAAGTGATGATGGTGGTGGCGGTAAAGGAGAATGATGCATATGTTCAGAAGACTCGACCAGAGTCTTTCGAGCATGACGGACGACATGCACTGGAGATTCTCGTGGCGGGTTGCGTTGCGGCCTTGATGGGATTTTAGGCGGCGCCGCCCGGGAGTCGAGGCCGTACGGAAACACAAACCGGAGACCTGCTGCGGGTTGAGATGGCTGCGGTGGACTTGGCTCTGGATCATGCAGAATTGCATGCCCAGAAGGCTCTGGAGGGCCGCATTCACCTAATAAAGGGATTCCCGGAGGTAGAAGTGGCATTAAATCTGGCGGTGGTGGTGTATGTGACGAGACTGGCGGCGATCTGTCCTGGCGGCGGCGCTTCATAGGATGACGAAGGACACGATACGGGGCCGCGTATGATGGGGCAGGCGGCTTGTCGCGATCTTCAAGCGGCCCGCAGTCGGCCTGGGATGGGATACCCGGCGGGATGGGGCCGTTTGGCGTGTATAAACATGGTGAGGACTGCTGGTGGTGGTACTGCTGCTCGTGGTGAGGGGTGATAGGAGAGGCGGCCGATTCTGGCGTATCCGGCGTAGATACAAGGCTGGGCACCTGAGGCGCCTCAGGCTGGCGTTCTTGGAACGATTGGAACATATCTGGGAGGGGGAGGGGGGGCGGCAGCAGCAGCCCCAGCCTGCGACCCAATGACCGTAACAGGATTGAAGGTGGGGTGGCCGCCAGCCAGAAACTTCGCAGACTCGCCAGGTATGTGGATTATCCGCCTCGGACCCACATGAGCTTGCGATTTAGACATTTCTTGTGATTTTGTGGATACCCCGTCAAAATAAAGCCCCCTGTTTTTTTAGTCCTGTTCGATTACCCAAGCTCCTTCCTTAGCTGCGCTGTTCCAAAATCACACCCGCACCCGCAATCAGTAGTGGCACTCAACTCCAATCGCGTCCAGCTACAAAAACTTGGCCTTCCCCCATTCTCTCCCACCTGTCCTATCCACAGTCTATCCAACCCAACCACAACCAACGTCAACCGCTTCTTTTCGCAACAGCAGCCAGCCACCATTTCATCTTTGAACAACTTCACATCTCATTTCTCTTTCCGCAACAACATTCAAAATGCCTCCCAAGACTGCTGACAAGAAGCCCTCCGCCTCCAAGGCCCCCGCCACTGCCTCCAAGGCTCCTGAGAAGAAGGATGCCGGCAAGAAGACTGCTGCTTCTGGCGACAAGAAGAAGCGCACCAAGGCCCGCAAGGAGACCTACTCCTCCTACATCTACAAGGGTAAGACCTCTTCCATTATCCAATTCAGTCTTTATGATTTGCATTGCGCGACGCGTCTTTCGCGATGCGCTTTCTCTCCCTGTGACGGCCTGCTACAGGGGCGCGTCACGGGATGGCGCAGCCGCACTGGTGTAGCGCACCACGCGACTTCAGCATCTCAACAACCACATTCGGCCGCTGACATGCATCAAAACAGTCCTCAAGCAGGTCCACCCCGACACTGGTATCTCCAACCGTGCCATGTCCATCCTGAACTCGTTCGTCAACGACATCTTCGAGCGTGTCGCCACCGAGGCCAGCAAGCTGGCTGCCTACAACAAGAAGTCTACCATCTCCTCTCGGGAGATTCAGACCTCGTGAGTCATCACCCACCCATACTCCCCTACTGCCCTTGCATCACCTACACCACGTCCATGGGCTGACATCCTTTCCCCTCCAGGGTCCGTCTCATCCTGCCTGGCGAGCTGGCCAAGCACGCTGTGTCTGAAGGCACCAAGGCTGTCACCAAGTACTCGTCCTCCACAAAATAAGTGGTGCTGGGTTGAGTCTTTCCTTTTTCTGTCTTTAGGCACGGGGCGAGCCTTGGCACTTGGTCCATGATGAGATATACCAAGGCCCAATGATTCTCGGGTGTCTTAATGCGTCACGGATGGTTTGCTTTTCGGGCAATGCTTTTAGGGTTTCCGGGGTTTGGCGGGTGTACAATATTTGACTTCAGAATAGGGTTTCGGAAGCAATGACATCGTGCATATGATCAACAATCATCAACTTTTGTTTCTTGCTCCTCAGATCTACATTTTTCTCTCTCCCTGTGTTGACTTGTCTTGTAATAAACTCACAAACATCGTATGGCGCACCAGGTCTGCCACCAGCGCCGCCACGACTCCCGACGCCATTCCTGAAGCTCTTACCGCAGAGACCGGAATGCATGATGTCTTGAAAACAGGCACGAAGCCGACGACAGATAATTTCCCAGAGCTGCCTAACGCCGATCAGAATGACAACAGCACCAGAGAAAAACGCCCCTTTGCCCCGACTGTAAGACCTCGTCTATCCCAAGCCTGCCTTGCTCCTCTTGACGACGTGAGCGACTGGCTGCAGGATCCCCTTGTTATCTGTAGCTCCGAGGGCCATTCCCGTAGACCAGCCCATCTTCTCCAGCATGTTGCGACCCTTGTTGCTCTGGCCCAGCTCCGGCGCGGACCCTCCCACCACCTCTCCATCCCGATAGGAGAAAGCCGCGTGATTAATGCCACGGCGACCGCCAGCGCCTCCACCCCTTGGAGGTCCCTGTGCGCGCTGCACGTCCATGCGGTGGAAATAGGAACGGCCGCGCCGGGCAAAGACCTCCTCAAAGGATACATGCTGGTACCTGACCGTCCGACCCGTGCGGTGCAAGACTGGTCGCCGCTGGTCGCCTTGACCAATGGACTTGGACTTGATGTTGAACTTGAGGGCCAGCGTGTGCACAGTCTTGCGCGCGTTGGAGTCCATGGGAGTCAAGGTGAGGCTGAATGAACGTGTTGTCAGCTTCTGGCATCGATGGGACAAAGGCCCCATCCGAAGGAGGGGGAGAGGGGGGGGGGGAGGGGGCAGACTCACAGCTGTTGGTCTCCGAGGAGGAAGCTCCTCATCTCCTCCTTGATTTGGTCGATCGTCATGCCGGTGGGATACTTCACACGCAGGTCATCTGGATCGACATTCTTGCCCAGGAGACCGTGCGCACGTAATTCCTCGCGCGCCTGCTTCCGCTCCTTCTTGCGGAGTCGGTCTTTCTGCCACGTCGCCTCCAGGGTCGCCGCCACCTCGTCGTCCAGATGATCAAAGTTCGGCTGGCCGCGCTTACTCTTAGGCATGCGCGGCAGATTGTCCCGACTCCAGTCTGCCAGGTCCAACTCGTCGAAGACGTCGGCGACAGCACTCGCGCTGGGTATGTGGCTGCGAGCCTTCTCCTTGCCCTTGGCTGCTGGGTTTGCAGCGGACATACCCCGGTTGCGTGCAGCTCCTCGCTTGCTCGATGACGGTAGGAAGTCGAGGCTCTCGCCGGAGAAGAGGACGAGGTCGTCGTCGTCCAAGCCGAGCTCCTCCTGCTTGGCTAGCAGCCGAGCGAGGGCCTCGTCGTCCATGAACTCTGCATCGGAATACACATCCCCATCCACATTGGGCAGCCCGGGGCCCCGAAAAGTATCGTCCTCTCCCTCGTATTGACCTTCATCCTTGTCCTCGAGTGCAGTGGAACCATCACTATCAGGCTCATCTTCTGCAGTCACGAACTCACCATGAGATCCACCAAGGTCGCGGGTGCTGGAGAATGTCTGGTATGTGAACCGGTTGCCACGGACGCCGTCCTGGTTATCGTCCTCATCATCCTCATCATCATCATCGTCCTGGGCCATGTTGGCGATGTAATCTGCAACCAGATCGTCGTCGTCGTCATGCCCACGTAGCTGCCAGGGCTGCGGAGAGGGTGGGGATGGGCTGCGTGGACCGCCCTGGTCAGTGGCTTCCAGGGAGATGCGCTGCATAGTCTCTTCGACGGTCTGAACCTCGATGGTCATCTGGTCGACAGCGGCTGGTTGAGACTCGCGCTGTTGGGCGCCCTTCCTTCCCCTGAAAAGAACGACTTCCTCACTTGAGTCGCTGGCAGCACCGGGCGGGTCGGGGCTAGGGCTTCGGACGTGGACGTGGACGTGTTGACGGTCATGGCGGGCAAGGGTATGATCGCCCGTCGTGTCAATGAAAAAGGGGGCATCCTCCGCCTGGTCGGCATGATCCTCGACAGCGCCATCTAGACCACTAGCATGCTCGTGGTCGCTCAGGCTGGTACAGAGGCCTTCTAGATCCTTCAGAGGCTCGACGACGCCAGCGCTCACAAAGGTGACAGGCAAGCCGCGCAGCTTTCCGACCGTGTCCAGACCAGTATGGTTGTGGGACGTGTTTCGAGCCTCGTCAGCCATGGAAAAGCCTGAGATCCAAAGTCAGCGCGTGCCCGCACCTAGGTATTCATTCCATCGATGAGCTGACCATGGTTCGCAGCGCCCCGAGGCAGGAATTGCGATGCGATGTTCTGGTTGTGCTGGTTTCCTCTTGAAGAAGCAGTGCCATTGGCGGCAGAACGAAAGCGAGCAGCCTTGGCTGCCCGGCCTTGCTTGTTCTTTGCCATGATCACGACTCCATGAGCTGGTGGGAGACCGAGGGAACCTAGTTTCAAGAGTCTTTGGGCAAGAGGAAAAAATCTCGTCCTGTTGGCTGTATGCTAAGCCCGCGTCGGGGTGACTTGTTTTGATCACTGACTGACTTCCTGTAGTGAAAACGGAAGGCGTTCGATGATGTCGCTCTCGCCCTGCAGGGTCCGGGATACAAGGGCGGGTTTAGTTTTGAGGGTCCCTCGCGCCGGATCTTTCCTCCTACGCGTTGCCTGGAGGTGGGCTTCTACACGCTATGTACTATAGTAGTTTAGCGCATTCCCTGTGGTGAGGGATGGCAGGCAGCTGAGAACTTGGGAAAGAAGAGAAGCTACAGGGACAAAGGAAGATGGTTGATAGACAAATATACTAGATGACTAGCTATTATATCCTGTGATTGTTGATATTAATGTGTATATCGATCATATCTCTTATAATGGATGACAGATCTTCATAGCAAGTCTTGGGTTTCTCTGAACCTTTCCCTCTCATACATAGCAAATGTTGAATACTCTTATGTCGATACACATGCTGTCATTCCTGGAAATTGGTACTATGTGGTTGGGTACTGCCCTTTCTAATATAGGGCTAGAAGAATTAATCTGCCTTGTTGCTTTCCTTCCTTGAGAATACTTAACCTTGATTTTTTTTTGGAGTATTTTAGGACTTGTGGTGTGCCAAGTGCTTGAGGGCCTGTCTGTACCATAGTGCTCTGATAGGTGTACTGCATGTACAACGGCAATGATGTTAGGGGGGCCCTGGGGAGCTGGGGGAGGCTCACTAACAGGTGGCGGGCAGGAGCCAGCTGAGCCTGAGGGGTTGTGTCCTAGGTAGCACCTGGACACGCCCGGGTGACATGTGCTGCTATTCAAAGGGTGTACCACTACCTACTTCTTATTGCACGTTGGTACATAAAGTACTACTACTACAGTAGTAGCAGTACATTAGTACGGGCCGTCCTCCTGATAGATAACGATATGGTCCGTCACCGTCATCCTCCTCTCCAGTATTGACCACTCCGCCTACCCGTCCGTTTTTCCTTCGCATCTTCCTCCTCCAGCCATCATTCGTTACACGTGTTTATTATTTCTTAGCCCGTTCAAGGAGGGCTGTTCTTCTCACATCTACAACCAGCAGTCCAGTCTGAAGGCTACATAGCCTCGAATGTGCGGGCTGCCCTCGCTCTCTGCTGATCCATGCTTGTGCCTTGAGGGCATGTAGCTTGTGATCTAGGCTGGCGCTTCCCCCCTCCAGCCCCCCCCCGCCCCGTCTTCTTCCTCTCTCTGCCCTGCCTTCCAGCGGTCGCCAGCTCCTCAGTTCGTGCCGTCAGCTTTGAGGCAATCGATAACTTCGTCTGCCCGATGCGCAAGGCACCACCTCGCCCATTGCCGCCTGCTTACCGACCCTTACCAAGCCCGAGCTCAGCCAGGTGTGCAGCAGACGGCCTCTTTGGCCGACCTTGGACGCTCCTCGTCGTCTGACGCCCCTTCACTCTCTCCTGCTCCCTGCCGCCTTGCCATCTCGGCTACGACATGGCCGATATGTCCCAGAGAACGCAGCAGGCTGTCGACACGGCCATGGCCGGTGCTGCCGAGATGAGCCGTTACGGCCGCCGCCTCCTCAACATGCTCTGGGACCCGGAGCCTACCAACGACCGCTCTCTTAACAGGCCCGTATGGTGTCTAGGCTGCTCGTACGCCAACGAACCTACTGCCGTGGACCATCCCGACCATGACGCTTCAGCTACCGTCCGTGCAACTCCGCCGACCACCCCCTCCACCACGACCCTACCGCACCCTTTGAAAGCCGTCCCCACTACTCCTCCCGAGTCCTCATCCAGCAGCTTCTCGTCGTCTGTGGCATATGACGAGCTTTTAGAGGACGCTGGCTGGCCCCCAGCCTTCCTTGATGACTTCGAATCCCGCGTCTGGATGACCTACCGTTCCGAATTCGAGCCCATCTCCAAGTCCAATGATCCGCGAGCGTCGGCCGTCCTCTCGTTCGCGATGCGCTTGAGGACCCTTGCCGACCAAGGAGGCTTCTCCTCCGATACTGGCTGGGGTTGCATGATACGGTCTGGTCAGAGTCTCTTGGCCAACGCTCTTGTAATATGCCAGTTGGGTCGTGGTATGTGCCTCTCTTTCCCTTCCTACTACCCCCTCCTAGATAGGCTTGTTCGGCAGTTGTTGACATGCATGTATGTTATTAGATTGGCGCCGAGGCAAGGCCGCTCGACAAGAACGGGAGATTCTTGCCCGTTTCGCAGACGATCCTCGAGCTCCCTATTCCATACACAATTTTGTGAGGCACGGCGCGGTGGCCTGCGGGAAGTTTCCAGGAGAGTGGTTCGGTCCTTCGGCGACAGCTCGGTGTATACAGTGAGTCCAGCTACCATACCCAGGGTTTCGCTGCACGGTGCTGATACTTTGCCTAGAGCTCTAGCCAATTCAAACGAGTCATCACTGCGTGTCTATTCGACCGGGGATCTTCCTGATGTGTACGAAGACAGCTTCATGGCCGTTGCCAAACCGGACGGCGAGACCTTCCACCCGACACTGATACTTGTGGGCACACGACTGGGGATTGACAAGATCAATCAGGTCTATTGGGAGGCTCTGACTGCTGCACTACAGATGCCACAGTCTGTGGGAATAGCTGGGTGGGCACCTATCTATCCTTTGTCCCCCCCGCCCCAGGGGGGGCCTCTTGACGTATCCTTTTACTAAGATCGATGTTGATGCAGTGGCCGCCCGTCAGCCTCACATTATTTCATCGGCGCGCAACGTTCCGGGGATGCCTACGAGCCTGGGTCCTACCTCTTTTACCTCGACCCACACTGCACACGGCCTGCGCTACCGTTCCATGAGGACGTTGATCAGTACACGAGTGACGACATTAACACGTGCCACACGCGACGATTGCGCCGACTACACGTGCGCGACATGGACCCCAGCATGCTGATCGGATTCCTCATAAAAGACGAGGATGACTGGGACATGTGGAAGGACTCTGTTAAATATGTGCAAGGCAAGACCATCATCAACGTCGCCGACCATGATCCGGCACGCGGGATGCCCACCGAGAGGGAAGCGGCTATTGATGAGGTTGAGACGCTGAGCGATGATGAAGACACGGTGCTGGACGAATGAGATTTTTGGGATTCTGGCCCTTCGATTTGTTGGGATGTTATGTTCTGGTGGGCACATCAATGCACAGGCGTTCGGTAAGTTTTCGTGTAAGTCAATTTTGGGCCTTGAGAGGCGTGGTGAGGTGAGGCGTTCCTGGCGGCAAAGGTGGTGCAAATAGCTGGAACACACACAAGAATGCTAGCAGGGCCGCAGCCTTACCCCTCCGGTAGGCACTGCGAGGGAGGGCGGTGGTTATCTCACGCTGAGAATGGCCCCCCTCTGCTCTTCAAGCCGTCTTTGACGATGGCTGCCTGTAAAGGCCGCCGGTATTAAGACATTGGAAATCATCTCTTGGACTTCTTACCCTTTTTGCCGGTCTGCCTTGCCGGCTGTGACTTCAGCTGCGCGTGGTCCTCGTCCTTGATGTGCTTGAAGAGCTGTGTTCGGGAACCAAACACTTGATCGCAGACGTTGCATTTGTTCTGCGGTGCCAGGTCAGTCTCTAGCCGCCTCGGGGCAGGTCCATAAATGCCAGCACGTACTGTGTCCTCCTGGGCCTGAGCAGCCGCTTTTTTGGCCCTCTTCGCCTTTGCCTTGCCAACCTTCTTTGGCGCAGTGTGCCCATCGTCTTGTAGCGTTGCTTCTGTCAATTTTGACACCAGCCCGCTCCCCCCCATATCCTCCCCCCCTTCGTCCTGGGACGAATTTGCTCTGATGTCGGAGGCGAGGCGGCCCTCGACGACATCTCTCGGCGCGTACTCGTCGTCTAAAGTGTCCTCTGAGGATGCCCCTGCGGTGTCGTCTTCCTCGTCGGAGGGTTTGTTGGCTTCCCTCGGTGGTGGTGGGGCAGGGTCCGTCTCGTCTTCTGGGACCTCGTCTGTGGCTTCCGGAGACTCTGCGCCGCCCGCTGGCTGATGTGCACCGTCGGTAGGCTCTTCTATGTCTAGATCTAGATCGTGACCCTCCTTTTTCATCTGTCTGCGCAGCTGTTGGACAGCCTTGACGTGCTTCTTGCTCTTCTCATGCGCCTCGTACTGCTTCTCGCTCTTGAAGAGCTTATTGCAGACGACACACTCGAACTGCTCGACCTCGCTCTCTTCGCTGGTTGTCGCGAACTCATCATTGTGCTCTGCCTCCTCCTCGCCCCTCGACTGCGCCCAGTCTGCCACCACAAACTCCTTGTCTCTCATCTTCTCCTGGTTGGCAGCACGCGCGCGGGCGGCCTGTGTGGCGGCGCTGTCGCGCAGGATCTTCTGGCGCTCGGCCTCGGACTGCGTGTTGGGTATGTACCTCGGATCCCGCTTCTTTACGAAGGCGACCAGGGACCGCACGGCGTCGTTGAAGTCGCGGACCGCGTCGTCGCGCATCTTCTTGTTCTCCTTCTCCATGGTCCTCCGCACGCGGCGGTCAGGAGCGTCGGACAGCCGCCATTTGTCCTTCCAGCTGAATGATTTTTTGGTCGAGAAGTTGGACCACACGGCATAAAAGGGTTTGGCGACGGAGTCGTGGTCGTCGCCGGCAGAGCCGAAGGGCGGGTATTCGACGGGATCCTGGCCATCCCATTCGCAGGCCGCGGTCTCCTCGGTGGCGAGCTGGCCAAAGGTGATGTCGAGGATGCCAAAGAAGCCCGTGGGGCTGTCGTTGAAGGGGACGCGGGAGTTGAAGCGGCCGATGAGGTTCATGATCTCGTCCGTGGTGGTGAGGCGGACGTTGTAGTGGGTCTGGGGCCCGCCATCGTCGTCATGGTCGGCGTCGCCGCGGAGGATGGCGTCGCGGTGGGAGTCGTACCAGGCGCGCTCCTGGGGGTCGGCGAGGACCTCGTAGGCGGTCTGGACTTCGGCAAACTTCCTGGTGGCGTTCTCCTCGTCATTGTAGTTGCGGTCGGGGTGCAACTCGAGGGCCTTCTTCTTGTAGGCCTTCCGGATCTCTGCATCCTCAGCATCACGATCGACACCCAGCACCTCGTAGTAGCAAGTCTTCCGGGTCAAGAGGGCGGGGTCGTCGGTGGCGGTGCCAGCACCTTCTTGAGAAGACTGCTGGGCACCCATCGTCGGACACAAACCCTCGATGGATTCGTTCGCTCTGGTATGCAGGAGGAGCCTGTGTACCCTTGGGCTTGTCGGTGTGTTTGTCCAGGAAAAGGAAGAAAGACGAGCTCGAGAATTGGGGGAACGTGGGGCATGCGACAAGATCTCCCCCGCTGAGCTTGTGACAGGGCGCGTCGAGTACTAATTAATGTACAAGACTTAAAACCCTAGGCTCTTGAAGGCGGGGTGGGAAGGAAGTACCAAGCAAAAGTGAGAACAGATATTTTTCTGCTTTTCTCATTACGATCATATCTTCTTCTTCTTTTTCCTCCTCTTCTGTTTCCTTTCTTCCTTCCTTGTTTATATATTTGTGCAGTAGTATCCAGGTAGCATAGTAATACTATACATCTTGTATCGTACTATGTACATAATGTGGTATTTTACTAATATGCAGGTCCAGCAAGGAAAAGGGGGGGGGGGGGTTACACGCAGTACCCGTCCCGGCTGGCTTGCACGGTTTTGGACTAGCCTCAGCCTCTTCTCTCTACCACAGTACTAGTACATTGTGCTAGGCGTTACTCAGTATGGTGCACTAAGTAGCTCACAGAATTCGACGCGCTTCTCGACTGTCTTAGTTGGTTCCTTTTGCCGTCCCCCAATTATCGTGAGGTTGACGGCGAAAACAGGACTTGACTCAGTCCTTGTCCTTAATCCAGTCATCCATCTCTCATCCATCTCCCAGCACTAACTAGATCACAATATAGCGCCCACGTGGCCTGTCTGTTTTGGAAACTCCTGGCCCTCGCTATATCTCGACTACGAGAAGGTTCATTTGCCTTACCCTGCTCACGTGCCACCGACAACGAGTGATGAACCCTCTTCCTCCTCCCTCGTTTTTTCCCTAAACAGCTGCAGAGCACGAGCCTGTCGCCGCCTCTCTGGCCGATATGTATTCCCAGCAGCCGGATCACCTCATCTCTACCTTCTCTCCGTGCTGGTGAGCCGCCATCCTTCTCGCCTGGACCCAGGCTCTCAAGGCTACAGGTCTCAACGCCCCCCCCCACCCCCTCCGCCGATCATCGGTAACGGCCCAGGCAACTGCTGAAACGCCCCACGATTTCTGGATCGCATGGTTTGCTGCCATGAAGTTCGCCCACGAGTTCAAGGAGGTCCTCGAGCGGGAAGGCTTCCCCGACCACTGGCTCGCCGCCGCCATTCCTTACTCCCAGCTCAAGAAATGCCTCAAGAAGGTCCAGCGCGAGCTCGAGGGCCTTGGCCTCGACAGGGACACCCTCCAGCAATTGCTGGCCGAGCAGACCCTCAGCCCCGACGGCGAGCCCATCCCTCTGGCCCGTTACAACCTGGACCACGCCTCTTCCCAGTCGCTGAGGCCGCGCCTGTCCGTCTTCGTCCACCTGCAACATGGCCAGGTTATCGACGCCGCCTTGTCGCCCGCCTCCCGCGCTTTCCTGCAGCGGCTCTCTGGCAGACAGCCCTGCTCGCCCGCCCTCAGTGCGACAAGGCCTGATTCTGGGCCCCTCTCCTCCGAGGAGCTGGAGCAGATCGAGGTGCCGCTGGTCTTTGACGGCGAGTTCTTCAACATCCTCCAGACCGACGTGGATGGCCTGGACGCCCTCCTGCAGCAGGAAGAGAGGGCAATGGAGACGGACATCAAGTCCCTAGGCGATGAGGTGTCCACCGTGGTCAGGCCGCCCAAGGCGCTTTCGAAATCCGACCTGAACCGCTGGCGCGAGATCTTCGACCTCTACGTCAACGCGCAGGTCTTCTTCTCCTCGAACGAGCTGGACCACGGCTCTAGGTCCAGCGCCAGGGCCGTGCAGCAGCTGGTCTGGTTCCAGAGGCAAGTGCAGGAGCGGGGCCTGCTGGACAAGTTCAAGATGCCCTCCAGCAGGCGGGCCTACGCCAGGTTCCTGCAGCTCAACGCCACGCTGCTCCAGAACCTCAAGTTTCAGGAGCTCAACAAGACGGCCATCACCAAGATCCTCAAGAAATTCGACAAGCGGACGAGCCTGGGGGCGTCCGTCTCATTCCGCTCCGCCCTCCGGTCGCAGAGATTCCTCGCCGGCAACGTGGCTAAGAAAATGTGCGCGCAGCTCTCGCAGGAGGTGGTCTCGGTGGTACCCAGGGCCGAGGACTACGACTGTCCCATCTGCTTCTCGATAGCGTGGTATCCGGTGCGCCTCAGGTGTTCGCATCTCTTCTGTGTCCGGTGTGTCATCAAGATGCAGCGGGAGAACAAGAAGAGTTGTCCCCTCTGCCGTGAAGAGGTGGTCATGGACGCCGACCTATGTAAGTAACCCCCAACGTGCAGATGTTTTTTTTTCTTCTCTTTTTTCCCCCTCAGAAATGGGCTTCTACTGACGACGATGACGACGACGCAGCAAACATCGACAAGAATCTGGAAAGGTTCATGAGACAGTACTTCCGCAAGGAGACAGATGAGAAGCAGAAGGCCAACGAGATAGAGAGGGGCATGGAGATTTTTGGCGACCAGTACAAGCATTCCTCCTGCCTCGTCATGTAACTCGACCTTTTTTTGTTATTGTTATTCCTTTTTATACGTTGATACCCGAGCATGCAGTATAGAGCATGCATGCAACTGCGTTATCCTTCAATCGATTAATTGATCCAACACCCGATGCTCTCGTTTCCCCTACGCGAAGAAGTCTCTGCAGCATATCACCGTATCTTGCATCTTTGATTCTGAAAATACTGTCATGATAGTGATCCAGATACCAATTATGTGACCGTTTTTTTTTTTTTTTTTGATATTAGGCGTCAACGAGATCTTTTGTAGTAACATGAATCCACACCCTCCTTTTTTTATTTTTTATTTTATTTTAGGGACCGGACTTGTCTGAAGCCTGTTCAGCCGCCAGCAGGGCGCTCTTGAAAACCGACACTAACTCGTCCGTCTCCTCGAGGCCGACACTGATCCTGAGCAGATCCGGGTCCACCCCGAGGCTGGCCACCCAGTCCAGCTCCGCATAGTGTGCCAGCACGACGTAGGGCGAGGTGATGGTGAAGTTAGTACCCAGGCTCGGCCCCTTGGCCGTGGCGATGTTGTCATAAAAGACCATGGCATCCGCCTTGCGATGAAACACGGCGGACAGCAGGCCGCCGTACCCGCCACCGGGCACCTTGCACGCGTCATAGTGCGCCCTGGACCCTTGGTTGTGCTTGGGGTAGTGAACCCTCTTGACCATGGGACTCGACAGCAGCACGTCGCAGATGGCCTCGGCGTTGGCGTTGATGCGGTCGATCCTCGTGGCAAAGTCACGGCTGTTGCGCTCGAGGAAGATGGCGTCCTCGGCCCAGTACGTGTCCTCGTACTCGCGGGCGGCAGCCTCCTTTAGCACGGCATAGTACCTGCTCTTGGGGTTCAGGACGGCCGACCCGCCCATGACGTTGCAGTCGCCCGAGAAGATCTTGGTCAGGCTGCTCACGACGACGTCGGCGTACTGCAGGACGTTGATGTTGGCAAAGGTGCCGATGGTCTCGTCGATGACGACGGCGAAGTCGTACTCGTCGGCCAGGGCTCGGATGCGCTGCAGGTTGGGGCAGGTGAGCACCGGGTTGCCGGGGAACTCGCAGAAGAGGCCCAGGAACCGCTCGCCCGACCGCAGCCTCTGCTCGAGATTGTCGAGGTCCTCCTCGGAGGCATGGCCGTAGAAGACGCAGCCGGGGCCGAACTTTTGCAGGATCTTGAGGGTGTCGACGTAGGGGAAGCCGAACTCGATGCTCTTCATGCTGCCGCGGGCGCTCAGGAGGAGGCGGTGGGTGTTGAAGATGGCGTTCATGCCCATCGGGTAGAGGTAGATGTCGTGCTCGGTGAGGCCCTGGACGCCCCTGTTGCTGGGCTCGGCCTGGGGCAGGGGCTCTTCGCCGACGTCGACGTCGCTCGTCAGCGTGCCGGCGATGCGCCTCCTGATGGCCGTCTTGGCCCGCTCGACGAGAGAGATGTCTAGGTTCCTGCCGAACCGCTCCTCGACGAAGCGAGAGGTCTCCTCGGAGTCGGGCCCGTTGGCGCCTGGCTGGCTGTTTCTGACCGGCGCCGTGGAGGCCAGATCGTCCACAGACACAGGTTTCTTCTGGTAGCGCCTTGGGCCCTTGCAGGGGGGCAGCTGTCGCAGGGGCGTCGCCTTGGGTGAACCAGCCGGCACAAGCAGACCCTGATCGAGCAGACCATGGCAGAACTCGGCACGCCTGCTGGAGATGCCATCGCCGCTGTGCTGCCAGTACTGTTTCGCATAGCTGAAGGCCTCGGGCAGGAACAGAACGGCTGACACTGTCGGGTGGATGGGCCGCAGGGGCGTGGCAGCCGGACTGGAGCTATCAAGGACCAGGTGGACCAGGCCGAGGTTGTCCTGCGCAGAGGCTGGGGCCTTGGCCTTGATGAAAGCCAGGCACCGCTGCGCAGTCGTCCTGTTGGGAAACAACATGGCCTTCTGTCCTGGCTGACCAAAGTCCTGGGCGATGACCTGAGCAAGAGCGTCTATGCTCTTGTGGATGTAAAACCGAGGATACCCAGTGACCATGCTGTCCAACACCCACGATTCTCCCTCCTCATACGCGACATTGGACTTCCATGTCGGTAACGAGACACTCACGGCCTACAAGGTACGTCAAAGAAAGAGAGTGTGTGTCAGCGAGGATGTTATGGCACTCCAAAACGGGCATCTCAAGGAACTGACTGACATGAGCTGTGTCTGGAGGAATAGATTCCCCCAATTTTATGTGTGGCATTTTTGTAAGGCGGGTTATGACGCGAATGACCTCTTGACCAACTTGTTGCCGATGAAACTCTTCAAGACTATATAGCGATCTCGAAACTTTGATACCAGGCCTTGGAACCGGTGGCCCAAGCTGGCGAGACTGTCTAGAGAGAGGAGGACAAGCGCTAGGGACCTACGAGGTGAGAGGCGAGAGGCGAGAGGATCAAGCCAGCAGGTTGATGAGGGTATCCAATGGCCTACGCGTGGATGTGGTGGGTAGTTTGGATATCTGCCGCAAGAGGGTAGACAAAAAGAGCAGGGCAAGGATGAGTGAGGATGAGTTGACGAGGATGTACAGCAGTCAGTATACCAACGATACGAATGAGTCAGATGCCCATGCCTGCTCCTCCAATTTGTTTTGATCGAGTAAAGAGAGAGTGGAGTGGATTCAATCTGCTGGGGAAGGGGAAAACAAGAAAGAAAAAGAAAAAAATCCGCCGAAGAGCGATCACCGCCGCGCCGAGTTCAGGCTCCAATACTTTTTTAGTGAGGAATTAACGACGGATCGCTGCACTGATTCGGCCGACTATCGGAGCCAAAGATTTGCGGTACGGATGACGGCATTTGAGCGGGCACTTGGAGTCAACAACCACTAACTAACCCGCGCTGCCACGTTGGGTGAAGCTACAGTGCCTAAACCTGCTTCTCCTCCTGCTCCTCCTCCTCCTCCTCCTCCTCCTCCGCTGTCGTCGCCTATGGTCAGTCCACTCGCCCAAGACACGGCACATGCAGTACTGAGTTGGTCATCAATTCGTTATGCTAAGTAATAGTTAAGATGAGACTTTCTGGGCGCCATTCCTCCTGGTCTCGTTCGTAATCCATTTATGCAAGTCCTGGCCGGCCCCTCATGAAAGAAAAAAGAGAAAAAAAAAGGAAAAAGAAAAGAAGGAGAAAAGAAGAAAAACAATTATCACCCGCCGTCCAGATTGCTCTGTCTCGGGAAGTCCACACAAGTTCCACTTTCAAGAAGAAGTGATTCCGTTGTTGTTGCTGTCGTGTTAGTCATTCCTGCTGTTCTACGGATCCGAGATACTCAAAAAGATAAAAGAAGAAACAAGCACGAAAAAGCAAAAGAAAGAAAGAAGAAGAAGAAAACGAGAAGAACCATCCCACGACATCCCAAGTCCCAAACCGCGAAGAGAAAAAGAGAGAGAGAGAGGCGCATCCATGACTGGCTCGAGGGAAGATTAGCAATGAACTCTCGAGCCCTTTCGACTCCCGATGCAACTGATACTATCACTAGGCGCAATACTGCACACGTCATCCTCATACTCGGGTCTGCTGCTTCCCGCCCCGCTCGCCGGCAACGGGACCCTCCTCGCCGAGACATAACTCGCTGCGCGGCTGGCAGACGGCGGTGGTGGTGGTGGCAGAGCCGCGCCCGGGTCGCGCGTGGAGACGTAGCTGTCGCCCCTCCGCAAGCCGGTCCCCCCCGACACCCGGCTCGCAGCCTTGGGCCTCGACACGAGTGAGGTCAGCTCCGTCTGCACTGTCGGCCGAGGGGGCCCTCGGACGGTGCTTGCCGTGCGGTGGCTCCGGGTCGACACATAGCTGTCCCTGTCCCTGTCCCTGTCCCTGTCCGCGTCGGCCGCCGCATCGTATGTGCTGCTGCGTCGGATCGACGGTGCAGCCGCGCCGTGCATGGACCTGGAGGAGGTGTGGCGCGAGCCGGCCTGGCTCCGGCGGTCCGCAGCGGCAACCAGGCCCTCCATCTCGCTGGTCCTGGCGCTGTGCCTGGAGAGGTTGCTGGTGATAGGGCTGCGGTGCTCGACGTCTGTCAACAAGAGAGGCTTCCGGCCCGAGGACACCTCGCTGCGGGTGCGGGTGCTGGCGCCGCCGCCCGAGGGCCTGAAGCGTGAGGAGTGGCGGCTGCGGCCGTCATCGTACCCGCTGTCCGCATCCCGGGGGGGCGGCCCCGCCTGGCTGTTGGGATACCTCGACAAGAGGGTCGGCGGGGGGCGACGGTCCGCAACCGACGGCAGGTAGTTCCCCTCGCCTCGCTCGTACTCTGGGTCTCGACCGCGAGGGCCACCAAGAGGTTCGGGGTAGGTTGACCTGCGCTGGAACGCCGGGGGAGACTTAAAGTCCTGCCTCGTCCGGTCCTTCATCACGCCATAGGCAACACCGGCGCCGATGGCAGCGCCGGCTGCTGTGAGACCCAGCAGCCCAACGACGGCCCCAGTAGTCAGGGATCCAGTGGAGTTCTGGCGTGGCGATGGTGCTGGCTCGACCGGCGGCCCGTACACGGTAGTTGTCGTGATCGTGCGCCGGATGATGGGAGACATATCGTCGTCGGAATAACGGTTCAGACGTGCCGACAGCGAGGGCGGCGAGGCAGTATTGGGCGGACCAAAAGGCGTGCGGAGCGACACGTCTGACTTGGCTACATCGTAATTCCAGCTCATGATCCGGTTGATCTCGCCCTCGGTGGAGTTCGTCTTCCGGAAGGTCGACCCAGAGAAGCTCTCTGGGTACTGTGGAGGGGGGATGTAGACAACGTCCATCGTGTTGCCGTCCATATCCGACCCTGTCGTGGTGACGGACAGCCTCCAGTCGTCAGTCAACCAAGACGTATCACGATCAGGAGAGTAAGAGCAGCAGGGTGGTGGTGATGCCCTGCCGTCGGCCTCGTTGAACCTTTGTACCGCTGCCTGGAACCGCCTGGCGACGCCTGGAGAGCTTGCAGAGAAGACAAGGCGTGATAGCTTGAGCGGCCTCTCGGCGGTGGGCCTCACGTGGCGCAGCTCGAACACGGGTGTTGGGGGCGATGTGCCTAGGCCGTACGTGATAGAGTGTGTCCCCGGTACGACCGCTGAAGAGACAGGGTCGACTGTAGATATGTATTGCAGGCCCAACGGCTGTGTGATGGCCGAGTAGAAGGACGCAGAAGAAGGGAGATGGCTCACTTCGACAAAGGGCAGCATTGGAACAGTCGTGTGACAACACAACCCGGCCAAAGGGATGCTATAAATGCAGCAACGCGGTGTAATGTAATGTGATGTGGACGTGTGCCAGCAGCCTTGGATTTTACACTCAAAAGAATGGGAGGAGGAAAATGGAACGCTATGCCAGGGCGTGACACGACAGGTGTGGTGTAGGGGGGGGGGAGGGGAGGGGTAAAGGAGGGTAGGGAAGGGGACGAGGGGAGCTGTGACATCCACTCAGAGGCGACATCGTATGCGTCTTGCCGCCGGCGGGTGTGCTGCACACCAGGGTTCAACTGCATGCCGACAAATTGGATTAAAGGATACTTTTTCCCGCCCCAACCGTTCTGGTGGCACGGTCACCTGTGGTCCATAGTGATCCACCGATTCCTACTGTATGGCACAGTAGTCTGTGGGGTGCTTCTTGTGAGGAAGCTTTCACCAGCCCCCGGGCGCATTGGTCCAATCGCCAGCTTTGACGTGGCTCGCCAGTCCACCTTTGAGCAGGTGGTCAGTCATGATCGCGAATGACATCCTACTGGGCATCAAGACAGCCCTGACCTGTCTGGGGTCTCTCCACCCGCGGAGCAGGGGGGGGGGTGTTGCTAAGAAGGCTGGTCGAGAACAAGCTGAATAGTGACAAACTCAAAGCAGGCTGTGGCGATCCAGAAGATTATAGTTTCATGTACAGTATCAAGAGCATGCAGCACACCGTCATGTTCGATTCGACGGGGGTACCGGATGAGGGGATTATACATAGTATACCACTGATTGACGATGCAAGTGGGCAGGTGTATATACTATGTATAAAAAAAAAAGGGGGGGGGGAGGTAATGTGACAGAAGGGAATATGCAGGTGATAAGTGATAGAGCTACTCCGGGGGAAAACCAAAATAAATGCAATAAACAGGCTTGCAGATGCCTGAGCTCAGGGCAGCCACTTACAATACTTTTGGCCCCTCACTCAACGTTTCCTCATGAGCCCGTCGGCTTCCAGGAGCCTCATGTTCGATGCTACACCTACGTGAAAGCTGGCGCTATACCTTGTGAGCAGCATTGGCTGCCTGACTAGACAGGGTGTACTGTGCCCAAGGCACCAGGCACCAGGCCAGCCAGTATTAGGCCCCTGCGCCACACGACCGCAGGATTAGGCTCTGGAAATGTAAATTGACACCTCATCGTCTGTTCCTCCTTCCATCATGCTCATCTCTGCCTGAAATGCTGATGATGCGAGGCGACCGGATGGTCTAGATCCGCCATTCCGGCAGGTTCGCCCTACTCATCCAATACCGGTAGCACTGCGCGCTCAAGTATCAATCGAGCCATCAGCTCGGCTCGTTGGCCCTGGTCGTTTTGTTGTTTTTTTTAGACTGCTGGGACGCTCAGTGGACGGCCAAAAACCAGCCGTGTTCACAGGGAAACCAGAATGTATGTGTGTGTGCGGACATTGAATTGGATTGGTCGCGATACCATATTACTCGTGCTGCCCAAATCACCCGTATCCAGCGCTGTTCCTCTCACGCACGTCCACTTGGCCGCGATTAACTGACTACGGACGGACTCATGACGATCCCTCCATCCAGACTGAGCCCGAGGGCTGGTCATCCCAGCCGATCCTCGTATTGGGGACAGGGGCCACGTTAAGCACTTGCCTGTGGCAGTAAGGAGGGGGAAAAGCCCATCAACGGGTGTAGGCCCGACCTGAATGCCAGTGTGCCTGTTTGGTCAAGGGCTCAGCTGAACAGGGAGGTCGGGCTCGTCAAGCCAAGGCTTGACAAAGGACAGGAGAGGAGTTGGTTGACCAAGTTGAAGTGGTCGAACCGAGCATTCGAATATGCTCTTGGATCCGTTGTTGAACACCCAATTGTTTTAGTTGGAAAAACAGCGACAGTGTAAACACAGACGACCCAAACGTAAAGTGCAGGCTCGCTGATCATGGCTCATGTTGTATAGCCATCACAGCACAGCGGCACTAGGAAATGTTCCCTTTCCCTTCAACCCCACCGCCCCCCTCTCCTCTCCTCCTCTTGTAAAACGCTTCTTGTTAGTGACGTTTGAGGTCGTGCCATCCTAGACCTCGACGCTCTGCTACATCTCCTTCCCCCATGGCCACCTCCCCCCGGACACCACCGAGGGAGAAAGACCATGATAGGAAGCAGGGACGCAAATAGCGGGGTGCCTAGAGGACATCCCAAGCGTCCTCGGCGGCATGACAGAACTTGCTGCATGCGACGCTAGCCGAAAGGCTGAAGTTGCTGATGGATATCTTCTCGTCGACATAAGGGTCGGCGAAGTTGTCAGGACCCTTGGCCATCGCGCCCACAAATACACATATGCTCTCGTCCTTATCGAGCTGGTCGACATAGCTACGTACACGAACGAGTGGGGCTTCGAAGCTGAGGGTGACCTTGCGACACTTGGGGGGGAGGTGGTCGGTGATCGGGTTGTTGATGACGCGGAGGAGCTTCTCCTGGGAGTTCGTTGACTTGATGGACAGGCGGTGAAGAAGCTGGACCATCAGACCGGCGAAACGCTTAAAGGTGCGGGGAATGCGCACGGAGGGCGAGACCTCGATCAGAACGCCCTTGGCGGTGGAAATATAGATCTGTAATCTACCGGCCTTGTTGATGGGAGAATCGAGGAGGGTGAGCAGACACTGGACGCAAACCAACCACGTCAGTTAGCAATGATCAGCATGTTGGATGCAGACCAGACCGAAAGGGAGAGGGAATAAGACTCGTGTTGAGACGAGGGGCTAGGACTCGTGTGTGTGTGTGTGTACTCGCCGAATATGTGGCGCAAGGGAGGAAGGGGGGTAAAGGGGGTGTGAGGAGGGCCGAACCTGATGAGTGATGTCGGGTCTCGCCTCGCTAATGTCCCTATTCATCTTGCGCATGATCCCTATGTGCTCGTCGCTGTTGAGCAGTGAGTACTTCTCCTCGCGCTGGACGCCCATGTGACCTGTACGGGTGTGAGAGGACTTGTAGGTCTCGAGGCTGGCATGGGACAGGACAACGATCAGGCGCTTCGAGTCCTTGTCGGTGACCGGAATGGAGGTATGCTGCTCGGCGACGAGCTGAGGAAGCTCGGGGGGCGGTAGAGATTGGGTTCCTGCCATTGTCGAAGAAAGACAAACTCAGAGTTAGGCCAGGGAGATCATATATAAAATAAAAAAAAGAGAGGATTGTGAGAGGTGAGGAAGGGGTAGGGGGAGGACAGGATGTTGAATAGTGATGCCCGTTGAGAGGGAGGAAGGGAGATGGGTAGCAGAAAGGATCGAGGTCGGGGAGGCGGGCCAGACAGAGATTGTTGACATGAACGGTGCAACATCATAGCCAGGGCGGAACAGAGGCAAAGACAAGAGAGTCAAGGCCTGCCTGTGATCATGTCTCAGTCCGCTCGGTGACTTAATTGTGCACCCACAACTGACAGCACAGCGTGTCCGACTCCGAGCGGGCCAATCCAGCTTTTTCTTCTTCTTGTTTGTTCCCCGCCCACACACACACCTCTTCTTTTCCTTTCTCTCTCGCTTCTTCTCCATGGTGGTGCATAGACGAGGTGCATAGACGATGCCCGCTATTGGCTGTTCAGGTACCAACAACCGCAGCCAAGATCCCACAGCCGTCGAGAGCTGGACTGCCTCCAGAAAGATGTTTAGGGGGGGGGGGGGTAGGGGGAGAAAGGGGCCCGGTGGAATGCAAGCAGGATCCAAGGAATTGAGGGAAGATAACATACGAGGCCTCTTGACGCCAGTACGACGTTCTATAGGAGAAGTAGCCATGATTGTTGGTGGCGTTGCCTTGGTTCAGATTTGCAATGCTTTTCTCGGTGGGCTGCAGGAAAAAGCAGACTGATGACGGCTGCGCAAGCGATGATACCTTTGCTGTGGTTGGTCGACAAAAGCAAACAATGAAAGTTTAGGGGAGGGACAGGAAGGTAGCGGTTAATCTCTGCGTTGCGAGGGGATGAGACGTTGTCGGATTCTGCGACTGAGGGTCTAAAATGTTGTGGGATTGGAGTTATAGATAAAAAGAGTCAGGCGGGCCAAGACGAACGAGGTTGAAAACCCTGACGGAGACAAGACCAAAGACAAAATCTCGCTTGGGGGGGAGGGCCTAGAAAGTGCAGCGCCAGTGGGCAGTGGGAGCGAATAGCTTCTGGGGTGGAGCCCCGCTGGAAGATGCGGGTCGTCTGTACCATAGCATGTACAACCCAGCATGTGGGCAGGTGGGCCAGTGCTTCTGTACATAGTAACATAGAACTATAGTAAAGAGTCACGCACAGCTCAAGTCTAGGCCTAGGCTTGAGCCTAAAGGTCAGCAGCACCTGCTTCCGCCGGCCGCCCCGGGCCCGGGGCGCCATTCCTCCGGATCCTTCCATCAGCTAACGGCGTCGGTGTATTGTCTCTTTGCGCTAATGAACACCTGTATTGATTAGATATGTTCAATTTGCACCGAAGTTCAGAGAGGAAGACCGAAGGAAGAGATTGCAAGGATAAAAGGCGGGACGAAGAAGAAGAAGGAAGGAAGAAGGAAGGAAGGAAGAAAGGGATGGAAAAGAAACCTAGCGTGCCTAGGTGAAAAGGAAAAACACAAGGACGCTGGTGGCTGGTTGCCCTGCCGAGGCGAGAATTGCAGTTCAACCTCTGCAGTAAAATGCTGGAATCTCTTCACATGACCAGCATGGGCCATAGTAGACAAAGAGCCTTCAATTAACCCCCCCCCCCTCTCTCCCTCTTTCTCACATTCCGAAGGGATTCTCGGGACCTGCCCTTCCTGATGCACGTTCGCTTCTGGGCGCTGACTCTGCCCGGGTGGGGAAGAAAGTTCTCCGCGATTTTGATCGACGTTTCGCCTCGTCGCAGTGTGGCTCCCACCCTCGCACCCTATCAGTGGATCCCAGCCCCCATCACATCAACGACCCTCAGGGTCTCTCGCCGGCAGCTCAGCCTCGCGAGTGGTGCTTGGCCGTCTTGCTTCAGCCTCCTCCTACAGTACTCCCACACAAGCTCACGAGCCCCCCAAGAAGGACGCTCAAGTGCGCCACCAAGAAAAATACCCATCGGGTTTTGGTTTCGGAGAGGTAAACTTCACGGCCTCGACGTCCTTGTCAAGACAATACTGCCTAAATACTATGCACCATATATAACAGATGACTGCAGTAAGTCCCACGGCAAATACTGATTATCACTCTTGAGCTAAGCCTAAGGCTGCCTGCGAGAAAGTTCCCGGGGCGCTGGGTCGCGGTTTGGAAGAAACCAGACGGCAGTGGGTTCTTATAAGGACATATGGAAAGGGAAGAAGAAGAATAATAATAATAATCGACAAAAAGTCCCCGCCAGGCCGTTTTGCCAAGACGAAGCCACGAGGATGTGTGCGTTTCCATCTGCTCAGTAGTGGTCCATGAACAATGATTCGGGATGCCAGAGTACTTAGTGGTGGTGATGCCGGGTCCACATGATCAAGAGATGAGCAATCAGCCGTTCAATGCCGGGCGATGAAGGAGAAGAACAAGAACAAGAAGATCATGCACGTACGGACTGTATGTTGAATTCTTGGATGCGGTCCAGGGTGTCGAGACCGGGTTGTGGAGTCCTGATCTTCATTGGCGAAGTTGATCTCACCTCACCGCGCCGCTGGAAAGGGTCGACCGTACTTGACATTCTTTCCCAAGTGCAGGGTTCACTCGGGTACACGGCAGAGGAGCAGAGGCAAATCAATCATTTAAAACTAGGAACATCACCGATAGTAGTCGGTGGCGGCCATCTGGCACGTTTAGTCGCCGGCGCCCTTACGAAACAGCTGCAGGACCTGACAACCCGAGCGCGCTTGATCTGCCGCTGGCGAGGGGATCGCGAACCAGCCAACCAACCCGATTCACGATGATGATGAAAGCGCCGAGTTCCAGATCCACACAGGAAAGGCTGAGCGTGTGATCCTTGGTTGTGCCAGATCCGCTGCCCGAGATCTGTGTCGATGTGGTGCTGGTCTTGGCCGAGCCAACTCCTGTGACGGATGCTGTTTCGCTGGCCGATCATGTAATGGTGTAACTCTGGGATGTGGCCGGCGACCTCACACCCCCACCTTTATCAGCCCCCGCCCCTTTCCCCTTTTGCTACCAATCATCCTCCTTCGGCAGCGTTGCCGGGTGTACAAGTTACTACCAGTACAGTCTCTTCAAGCGAACTGACCCTATACCTGCGATGATATGTACCTTAAGAAATGTAGTGATTGTGCCGGAGAAGGTACTTATTTAGCCACCAGCAGGTTAAAAGAGATGAAGAACAAGCCGCAGATACTACAATCACCCACAGATTACACACAATAACTTACTCTTCCTCTCTCTAGATTGGAATCCAGAGAGAGAAAGGAAGAAAGACAACACACCCCCCCCCCAAAAAAAAAAAAAAAAAAAAGGCAAGCCCCATAGAATGATCACATAGAGTTTCGTCACCTGCAACAGATCAACTATGCAGCATGAGAAGGTACTACGGTAAGCTTAAAAAGAAGCGCAGGCGGGTTACAGCAAGGGACGGCACCTCCCTGTCTGTCCCCTGTCCGAGGCGTGGGGAACAGGGGTAAGATATCAGACATCCACTGGTAGTTGGTGGGTGGGCTTGAGGCTCTCTCTCTCTCTCTCTCTCTCTCTCTCTCCTCTCAACGTTGTCAACCACCAACCACTCACCTCTCCAATCGTGATCACAGCCATTTTTTTCTACTAGAGTCACAATTCTATTATGATCTACCATGTACTTACTATTGCTCACCTCGGCAGTATCAAATCCCTGAGCCGTTTGCCTGCCTCCCCCTTCCCCCCTTTCCCCTTGGCTTTAGCCCCAACTCTTGTCCCAACTCTTGTGTCTGCCAACCCAGCATCTGTTCACCTCGTCTAGACAACCGTCTCAAGCCTTATCTTCATCTCTATAGCTTGCTGTTGGCACCACTGGATGGCACTTTGGATCCGATGAACTTCCCTCTGATGATAGGGGATCTCCCGACTCTCCGCTGTCAACTCAACTTGAAGAATCTACCGCTGATGCTGCCTTGTCCAGGAGCATTTCCCTCTTACGAGATGGTAGTCCACTTCAGCCATGATGATGACCTAGACTTTGCTTTGGCGGTTAGCTCTGGGTGTTAGACTGGACCAAGGTAGTTCACCAGCACTGCAAGGTAAAGAAGCATACCCCCAGGCGCGCCTGCAGTCGACGTGTGTGATAGGCACGGGAGCAATGCCCAATCCTGGCTCGGTTTCTCTAAAGTCCCTCTTCATCATGGGAGGGGGGTCCTGGTTGCCCCCATCGTGTCGACCAGGGCCCATGACGTTTCCCTACCGCTTGGCTTTGGGATGACAGCCCTTGGTGGGCTTGGCTCTGCGACGAGCTCGTCGTCGCATGTAGTTTCAACACCGCGGGATCTCCATTTCCTGTGCACTGCGCAGCTGCTTCATTCCAACTTCCCCCTCCTGCCATCATGCCTCCCCGTGACCAGCGCCACGATACACTTGCTGCTGGTCATCCTCCACCCTCCCCCTCGCCCTCCCCCCCGGCGTGCCAAGAATGTTTCCCACCCATCGTGAGACTCATATAACTATCCCTCCCTTCTCCATCTACTCCCTCTGCCCATGATATCCCCTTCTGTTTCCACCTCCACTGACGCCGTGCCCTTCCTTTCGTTCTCTCTCCTCAAGTTCTTGCCAGCCAAGAGGAAGATCACGTTGACCGTGCTTCTGGACTACCTAGTACTTCTTAATTAGCCATACACAGCAATCGCTCTCTTCTGTGTGTTGTCTTTTTTCTTCTTTTTCTTTTCCAACCTTTTTCTTCCTCTTCTTTTTTTTCTTGAAGCTTTCTGTGCCTCTGGCCTCTCCATACATTCCTTAAAAAATCAGTCATCATGATCTCCAACAAGACAATCCTCAGCGTGTCTGCCCTCCTGGCTGTGGCCTTCGCCAAGGGTAACAATGGGGGAAACAACGACGCTGCCGACAGCACAACCCTCTCGGCCAATGCTATCCAGAGCGGTTCTTTTCTCGATGGCAGCCAGGGCCTCGGCGCTGAGGACGGCCAGGCCAGCTCGACTACCTCTCAGAACAACTTCATCAACTTCTGTTCTGGCAAGACCTTGACCAATGGTCTGCAGATTACCGATGGCTCTTGCAATGGTATCGGTATGTAGCATCAGGCACCTCCCATGACTCTGTATAAAAGACAAAGCTAACGTGCTGTAGTCATGGGTGACGTTCCTGCGAAGGCGACCATGATCTCGAGCATCATCACCTTTCCTCAGGAGGGCCAGACCATCCAGGAGAACCAGGACTTTAATATCAGCGTCCAGACCCAGAACTTGCAGGCCGGTTCTTTCACCAACGCTGACGCGACCTACTACGCCGCCCCTCAACAGCTGAACGGTCAGGGCCAGGTTATTGGGCACACTCACATCACCGTTCAGGATCTCGGCAACTCCCTCAACCCGACGACACCCCCGGACCCCACCCAGTTCGCCTTCTTCAAGGGTATCAACGATGCTGGAAACGGAGATGGGCTCCTCTCTGCCGCCGTCGCCGGTGGTCTCCCCGCAGGAAACTTCCGTGTCTGCACCATGACCTCGGCTTCCAACCATCAGCCCGTCATCATGCCTGTCGCCCAGCGCGGATCGCAGGATGACTGCACCAAGTTCACCGTCCAGGCGGCTGGTGGTAACAACAATGGCGGCAACAACAATAACAACGGAAACAACAAGGCCCGGTTCAGGAGTGCAACCAACACCAAGCGCGACCGCCTCGCCAATATCAGGGCTCGTGAGTTCATAGCCTGATCTGGTTTTAGAGATCGATGCCGATGTACGAGGAGGGTCGAGTCAGGGCGGGAGTAGCCTGTTAGACCGGGCTTTGGCATAGCGTGTCGAGTTAGGACGAAATTTCTTTTTGAGAAGATGGTGGGGGGTTTCAATGTTTGGAGAGCGCTCGGACGCCAGGTGAGATGGAGAGAGCACTGGGTATAGAGCCAGCGTGGTGTAATTATTGCAGCAACTGCGGGCTATTGATGACTGCATATTCTACACGAATTTCCTGTTACTGAATCAAAACATATATTTCCAATTTACTCATCACAATTTCGACACTTGCCAATTTTTTACCTTCCAATACCCGAGAGTCCTCACAAGTCCCACGTCTTGCTCATGTTTCGGTTCGCCTAAGATTGAATACTTAATTACACTATGATAACGACATAATAGAGAAACTAATGTATACACTTCAGCTCATATTTTGATCCAGCCGCCCTCTCTTTTGACAACCCCCCCCCCCCCACCCCCCCAAAAAATTTAGAAGACAGCACAGCTCAATTATCTCCGCTTCAAGTTTGGACACACTTACAGAGCGTATCGCCCAAGTCGGGCCTGTTTCTAGAGGGACCTGGCGAAACAAGGCACAGCAATTTCCAGGCCGAACTCTTGGAAGTTTCGAACCCCGCCACCAAAACTACATATGAAACCTGAGACGAGAAACGGCCCAATATTCATTCGGATGATCCGCTGTCCGAGACCCGTCTGATGTCCATTATTTCTTGTCATATCGTCCAAACAAGTAAATACTTAATCAGACTATAATTATGCGAGGTCAGATAATTAATCCGATACGTCAGGGTATGGAGGAAGAGAGCGTTGAGCGGGGGCCCCTCGAGACCGTCCTACAGTCACTGTTTGGGCAAACTGATTGCCATCATAACATAAGTGAGTGAGGAGCTCTGGATTCTTCCCAATGATTAAAATGGATGATCACGCTTCTGAGAGAGATCAAGAATTTGGACGGCCGTACGGTGATCCCCGCGGGAAAACCTGGCCAAACAGTAATTACTGTCTGGCACATGCTATAAGCTCCCAGGATGAAGTGTAATTTATTTGACTGTACTTTTCTTGTTTGCTTTCCTTCATCTTTATCCTAATTGACTTTTTATTTTATTTTTTAAACCCCCGCAACAAATCCGAACATGGTTAGGGGAGTTGAAGTTGTGGAAGGGTGACTTAAAGGCGATACGCGCCTTTAGTCTGACCTAGTAATGATTAAGACACATTCATATTGGCCACAAGATGAAGCATACTTGTAGGATCATGCAAGAGTGTGGGTTGAGGATCAAGGAGACAAACATGGTGAACCGCTCCATGCATACTTAAGTAATTACATGTAGGAATGGTGCTGATGGCCTAGCTCGGACTGATAGTGCATGTCAATTGCCACAAGCAATGGACCATAGTCCTGCTTGTTGGAAAGAGCGAGATCCACCTGGTTGATAATGAAAAGAGCGGAACAGGATTGCATTCTATGACAAAATACATCCCGCAGAAACACTCTGAAGTATGTATAGTTAAGATCGAAAGTCGAACAGAAGAAAACCTGGTCTTTAACCCAGGGTTAGGGTTTCCCGCTCCGGTGCCGACCCGGCGCGAGGATGTCAGGAAATTTGCGGCGCCGAGTTTAGAGCTGCAGACGAACCTACCACGCGACCGTACCTGCCACCTGCGTGAGAGCGACGAATTCTTCCACTATCGGCCGACCATTCCACACCTCCATCACACCCTTCGCGTGCGAGGCAGAAAAGACAGGGACCGGGACCGGGACCATCTTCACCAGGCCGTGTTCCCAATGGCCTCCGCGGCCCTCGCAACCGCCTCCGAGGCGGTCATCAAGACCGCGCCGGGAAGATTCTCGCGTGTAGCGACCGGCGTCGTGATATCGGCAGGGCTGGCAGCCAAGACCGTCAAGGTCCAGATTGGAGGCGAGGAGTGGAACAAGAAAGTGAAAAAGGTACGGCCGGCCCCCTCCTCAACCTCTCCCCGCCTACGAGCTCTTTCTCGTCTCCTTCCCCCCCCCCCTTCTTTCTCCGCTGACATTTTTGTGCCCCCCCTCTAGTACTTCAAAAAACCAGAATCCCACCTCGTCCATGATCCCAACGACTCCGTACGGACGGGTGACGTCGTCGAAATCGTGTCTGGGTGGCGCACGTCCAAGAGGAAGCGTTTCGTGGTCAACCGAATAATAGCACCCTTTGGCCCCCCCGTCGAGGAGAGGCCACCAGTGCCGACGCAGCAGGAGAGGGAGGCCGCGCATGCTGTCAAGCGAGGAAAGAAGCTTGAGAGGAAGGAGCTGAGGGCGAAGGCAGCGCAGTTGGAAAAGAAGGTAGCAAGAGCGGCCAAACTCACCGAGGACATCACAAGGGCAGCGTGGAAGATGAGGTTGATAAACAGGGCAGAGTGGACGGGTCCTATTCCTGTACGATAGACTCTCGCCTTGGGCCCGATGAGCCAGAGTTGTAGCAGGTTTACGGTTGTGGTGTTTTGAGAAGTAGCAGTCCCGCACAACAACCGGTGTGGATCATTGAACTGTGTATATTCACGAGGCCCGTGTACTGTATCGATGGGATGGCACAAGCAGGCCTGCTTGTGCTGTGAAAATTTTAAAAGAACGACCAACAGACTCTGTGTGTTGGCGCCGATACCACCTCCAGAAGCGCCGCGAGCAGATACCACAGCGATGCAAGTGAAAAGGTATTTGTGTTGGTCCATCTTGGACCGTCAACCTCCACGCTCCCCAAACTCCTTCGCCCAGTCCTCGTGCTCCTTCAAACCCGACTTGCCTACGCTGGGCCGGATCGTGGTCAGACTAGCAACGAAGTCTGCTAGTTCGATAGGCCTGATTTCCTCCATCGTCATGTGCAGTAGTGCCTCACCGAGAGATCTCAGAGGGCCCATGGCGGCGTCTTTGGCGAGAGCCGTCATGTCTGAGCCTGAGAAGCCTAGTTTGGATTAGCATCGTGTTTTTCCGGTGAAAACGGCTCTCAAAGCAGGTGCTTACCATCCGTCAGCTCGACAAGCTTAGCCAGATCGTCGTCTGTCAAGTTGTGGTTTTGTTGACCGAGCAAGTTCTGAAGCTGGACAGCCCTGGTCTCAGCCTCAGGCAGGGGGATGTACTGCCTCCTGACGAATCTCCGACGGGCGGCCTCGTCAATAGCCCATGGAAGATTTGTGGCCGCGAGGACAAGCACACGGTTGGGATCGCCCCGGTCTTTGTCTCCCGAATCTCGGCCCGCCGCTGCCCGCTGGAGGTCACTCCACTGGATGAGGAACTCCGTCTTGATTCTCCTAGTCGCCTCGTGTTCACCAGATCCAGACCGTTGCGACAGCAGTGAGTCGATCTCATCGACGAAGATGATGCTGGGTGCCAGAACCTTGGCGAGACCGAACAAGGCCCGGACCAATTTTTCTGACTCCCCCAGATACTTGCTTGTCAGGCTGCTGGCCGAGATGGAGAAGAATGTCGACTTCGATTCTGTAGCAACAGCTCGTGCCAACATCGTCTTGCCCGTACCAGGGGGCCCGAATAGCAACATGCCTCTTGCCGGTTCTCGAAGCCCCATGAAAAGGTCAGGCCGTAGGAAGGGATAAACAACGGCCTCACGCAGCGCATTCTTCGCTATTTCAAGCCCAGCAATATCACTCCAATGCACTTCATCGCCCTGAACAACGATCTCGTTCAGGATTTGTTTGGCTGCGTTCCTGTCCACCCCGGGTGGAAGGTTCTTCATGACTGCGTGCTTCCTCTTCTTCCATGACGCTTCCAGACTGGATTCATCAGAAGCCGATTCCTCTGAGACATTTCGAGAGTTCGAGCGTGAGTTGCTTCTGGAATTCATGACTAAGGACCGTTCCTTCTGTGAGACCTTTCTACGGGGACGAGAAGGGACGAGGTCAGGATCACTCCCCTCCCCACTGGAGTCGGATGCGGTTTTTCGAAGAGGGGTGGACTTCCGGCGCTGTTCCAGGCTCGGGCTCGATGTGTGCTCTCGATGTGACCTGCTTGGCTTGCGATGGATTGGGAGGCTCGTGCTGCTGGTCGTTTTGTTGTCATATCGGCCCTGCGCAAGATCTTCTTTTCGGTAAGATCTAGACGACGAACCTCTGCTGTGATCGAGTTTCGCGCGGTGTCGCGACGTGCGCTCTGGCTCTCGGGCTTCCAATGCTAGTCCTGTGAGAGCGCTTGACGCAGCGCTGACGGAAAGTGCAGACGGCCGGGAGCACAGCTCATCTGGACGCGCCGAGTCGAGGCTATGTCTTGACCCTGATGGCTCGGCCGGCGCAGCGTCCTCTTCGTCCCTATGCTTCACCAGCCGACGCGTGTGACTGTCCCACTGCCGAGCGGGAGAAGCATCGGCTCTCCTGATACTGGACTCGGCAGAGTCGTAATACGAGGATGGTCGAATGCGGTCCGCCGCCGCCGCCGCCACCGCGTCTGGAAAGCCTCGCGGCGATGCCACGTCTCTCGAACCGAGGGCGCTCCATGCCAAGGTCGCAGCCTTGCTTGCCCCAGGCTCATCTGAGAGCTTGGGGATCGAACGGCGCTTTGCTGATCTGTCGCCTGTCTTGCCCGAGCGGAGTGTGGTTCTCATGGTGTACTTGTCCGGACTCGGTGACCGCGATATCTTGCGAGGGGAATTTGTATGATATGACGGCAGCCTCGAGGAAGACGACGAGGCACCAGCCTCGGCACCAGCCCACCTCGGTCCCACCACAGCCTGCTCAGATGAAGTTCTCGTGGCGAGGGGGGGTCGGGGTGGTAGGGCTGGTCGAGACAGCTCGGGGTATGTAATTGCTGGTATCGTTCCGTCGCCGATCCAGCCCTTGCCACCGCTAGGCGTGCGCCGTGCCTGGAGGTCTGACGGAACGATGTATTCGACCATTTTGCCGTCCGTCGGCGTTTTAGGACTGTATGCTGCGTCTTCCTCGCGGGAAATCCTGAGGGCTTCTAATAAGTCTATTCTTTCTTTACACTGCAACTCCAGCTTCTTCAGGCTTTCGATCAGAGCCTTCTCGGTCTCGGATTTTGGGACATAGTTGGACGTGACTTTATGTGCATTATGTTCGGATATATTCTCGAGCGCTGTCTTCCAGCAGCGTATGGCCTCTTTCTCGTTACCCTGGGGCGAAGGAGTCAGCGGACACGAGAATCCTCTTGCACGATGAGACCGTTGACGAGACTGTACCTGACCCTCATAGTACACAGCAGTACTGCACGTTAGGTAACTTTCGTCATATATCTTCTGCAGGGCAGGCAGGGCAGCCTTGTTTCGAAGCATTGTGTTGCACCCCAAACCATCCCTCCACAATGGACTGTAACTCATGAGCCAAACATGTGCAGGCTCTTCTTTTCTGTGCTTTTGTCCCGGTTGACAGTGTGGCGGCGGCGATTCGGTGTCGTTGTGCCCGCACTGGAGAGGCAGAGGGAGAGAGATCGTCGGTATGGCGTGTGCCGTGTCGCTGCTGGCTGACGTGAAGAATCGAGTAGCCTTTCTTCAGCATGAACAAACGCACGTTCGGAAGTGAAAAAGGCGGCCTTGTACGCCTGTGGTATGGTTGTTTGACACGAACTAAACAGGCGGCGCGGCTGTCCCAGGTGACGTAGTTCTAGGTAGGGTCGCTGTTGTGTGCTATATAAGAAAATAGTAGGTAGTACTACAGTATGCTCAGCGACTTCCTCTGCTGCCATGCCGCTTTGCTGGGTCTACTCCGCTTCGCAGGCCAGCCCCCCCCCCCCTCCACATCAGCGGAGGAAGCATCAACCTTTTTGGGAACAGACCTCCCATGCGGCCGGCTCCTATTCTTAGCGATGCAGAATCCACGACAGCCACCTGATATTACAATTTCAAAATCAGCAGCAGAGGATAGTGTCTCCTTGGGCAGGATGTATTTGTTTGCATATGACGCAGTTGTTCTGGTTTTAAGTGCTTTCGATACAGGGGTTTAATTTACTAGATTGACTGAGAGGGCTACCTGTCTTGGACGCGGATCACGAGAGCAACACTCGGATCTCATCAGCTGTCCTGGGAAATGCAGTGCGCAAGCTCTGGGCCTCTTGATTCCCGTCGTCGCCTGAGCTGCCCTGCAGATCAAGCCACTCGTCTGCAGACATAAGCATATCCTCAAGGCGCCCAAAATCAGTACAGAACCTCTCAGCTGCTTCCTCTGTGATCTCTCGACCCAGCCGCGAGTCCTGCAGTTCTTGCACATTTTCCACGGCGTCCATGAGAGCAGACGCAAGGAAGTTATCCAGTGTACGACTTGCTGTCTCCAACGCCGCTGGTTGGAAAGGCTCCAGTGTCCGCATTTTTTCAACGTCTTCCTTTTGGTCCGAAAGCGAGTCCAGGGCCGTGAAGAGCGCGTCAAGACCCGACTCGTTCCTGAAGAAGAGATATTGATTGTGGACCAACTCTTGAGACTGCTGGCCTACCTCTTTGCGGAGCTCCTCTGTGCGCCCTTGAGTGAAATCGAACCCTGACAGCACGGCAATGGCCGCATTTGCACAGTTTATCGAGAACATGGCTCTTGATGGGTGTTCCAAGGTTTCCGCCATGCTTCTGCAGCCTGACATGAATGGGTCCAAGGCCTCGGCCACGATGGGTTGAAAATCCGCTTCCCGGCTACCAGTCGACGTCAGAGAGGTGTCGTATGTCTTCATCACTGCAGATAACTGGTCGAAAGCTTCGCGTAAGAATTCTGGAGGCTCTAGGCTTGACGGCCTCTGCTGGAATTCGCCCTGTAAGTTGCCCACGTAGTCTCTCATCAGCGATCGGAATTGGCGTAAGGCTTCGGATTCGAGACCTTGTAATGCCTCTACTAGTACCGACTCTGGGCTGAGTAGCCTGGAAAATGTAACCCGGTAGAAGTTGAGGAGATTGGACAGCTTATAGGCCAGAATGACCTCTTCGTTCGTCTGGATCACTTGTTCCACGCGTTGGCGTAGAATCCTGGCAGCACCGGACATGTCCCGATCGACCAACTCATTGAGGGCCGTAACAGGGTCAAAAGTAGCAACCTCATCATTGCCATCCTCGACGAGATGCCATATTTCGTTTTCTCGCCCAGCCTGGATGCCCTTGGCGATCTCGTTTCCTTCGGCGACGAAGAGGATCTCCAGAGCCTCGCGTTCACTGACAGCAGCAGAGTGTATCCACGCCAGCATATCTCCCACATAGCGCAATGGGTCGTGAGCAGCGAGCTCAATAGGCTTGACTGATCGATCCTGGACACCAGAAGGGGAAGAGCCCTTCAATGCGGTGAAGAAAGAATCCGATAGAACCTGTTCCCTGGTCTCGGCAAAGACGTCCAGACAGCTCTGGAAGAGGGACGGACGCTCAGCCAGCACGCGGAGCGCCCGCCGTATGGATGACCCCATCTGTGGGTTCTCGAGGTTGAGGGTCTTGAATGCACGCTGGATCCACCTGTACAGCTTTTGGAAGGCCAGGTTGAGGTTCTTGGAGGTCTGTTCCATGATCTCGAGCCCAAGGGCCTGATTCTCGAAGCCAAGCAGAGTCTCGCAATCCTTGCGTATCCTCTTGGCCTTGGTAAGAACAGCAAAGAACTGATCGTCCACTGGCTCTGCAGTCGAGGTCAACGCCGCTAATTCGTCTTCGGAAAGGGAGAAATGCTGGTTGAAAGCCACAAGAAGCTGCTGCTTGGTCTCAACCTGGCGACGCTGTGTCATGAGAGACGAGGCGTCAACGATGACGGACGATGTTGCGCCATGAGCCGCAGAGATATGGCTCTTCATCTCATCGTAACTCTTGTTGAGCTTGGTGATAGTGGCACCTATTCGTCGGAGTTGCTAAGGGTTCCTTCCAGTCAGACAAGAGCTCCACGGAAGGGCCGGTCATGGGATGGTGCTCACATCGGAAACTTTGCCGAACTCAGCAATGATGTCTCCATTGCTTTCAATGACCTCCTTCTGGAGATGCAGCCGGAGCTGCCGCCTTGTGGCGGCAGAGTTAGCGATCCCGCGCCCATCCAAGAGTGACAGAGCATCACGAAACTCAGAATCGGCGTAGGATGTGGCTAATACGGTAGTGACTTTGGATGAGAAAGGATTGGAGCCTCTGAATGACGAGGATGTTGGCGTTTGCGGAATCGAGGGACTGCCAGAGACACTGGTGTCGCTTGGCGGCGGTGAGCGCAAGGGAAGTTGGCTCAGAGAAAGGGATGTGTCTGAAGTCATCGTCACCGCATACTCCTGAACTGGGGTTGTTTGCCTCAATGGGCCAGACAATAGCTGACTGCTGCCAGAAAGAGAATTACACCAAGGCTGGAAGCAGGCTTGGAGTGGACCTTTTGCTTTGACAAGAGACGCTCGTGTTAGATTCATATGTAAAAGAACATGAGTAGATTTCCATGAGAGTTTGAGTGCCGGGGGTTGATAGAAAGGAAAAGTCTAGGAGTTTGACTCACATACAATATCAAAGAACTTACGAGATATCTTCGTATCTTCAAGGCACCTCAAACTTGGTGAGAACAAATTCATAGACGCGCGCCCCGAACCGTGTCATATTCAGAAGCTACACCGGACCCCCCTGGGCGGCAGGGGGCTGTCAACTTCAACTAAGCATAGTACTTACTCGTACCAACGTGCAAGGTACCTACAGCCAGGCATGCCAGGCTGCTGCCGATCCTTACCACCTGCCTTCCCAGGGGGTCATCGTCATAGTACCCGATAAGATAAAGACCCCATGGTCCTTTGGCCTAGGCAGACTGGCAGATGGTCACCCGCCCCTCTCCAACCTGACAACTGTGTTGCACACGTCAACAACATTCCTCCAGATCAAATCTCCTTGTGACAACTGCGCGTGCTTGCCTAGCCAAAAGAGCTGTTCAGCATAGTGATCCACCCACCCAGCTCAGTTCTCTTCCATTACCCCTTCCGCACAGGGGTCTGGAGAGCGGCCTCGTAACGGTTACGAGTAGCAAGCGACGAATGCCCAACTAGCGACTGACCTGACGAGCTCCCTCTTCTTCTCCCACGTCGACCGTGCCCAACTCTTCCGGCAATGTTGCTACCATGATCTTAGGCCGGATGCAAAATCAACAGACATAAACGAGCTACCGTGTCGGTGCGATACCCGACTATGGCGTCCAACCTCAACCTCTTCTCCAGGCTTGTGCCTGCAAACCAGCAGAGGTCCTTCTACGAGGAACTCCGCGCTCGAAACGACGACGAATTCGACGTTGAAGATCGTGCTGGCCTCGCGCTGGACGAAGAGAACCTGAACCATCACTTTCAAGACGACGAGATCGATCCCGAAACCCTAGCCATTGAGAGCAGCAGGAATACACTGGCCGCCGACGCGCGCAAGCGCAAGCCCAGCTCTGGACGAGGCCAGAGGGCTCCGGCGTGGCCGCCACACGATGATGATGATGATGGGGACAACGATGTACCAGCCTCTCTGCTGGTTGAACATCATGACACAGAACCTCTGAACAAACCTGACAAGAGCCGGAGAAGACCAGCACCCCAAAATCCGGCGGTCGTGCCTGGTCCGTCAACCAGGAGAAGCCGTGCCCAATGGGAGGCGACCAGGAACCAGCAAAGGCTTCATCAGGATGATACATTTGACGCAAGTCCCGCGCATGGCCGCGGTGAGCCAAGAGCGCTGGTCAACACGTTGATGGGGACAGCTAGGCAGAAGGCCGAGTGGAGGTGGGCTAATGTCGACAATCTCGACAGCTTCATGCAGGATGTCTACGACTATTACCGCGGGAATGGCTTCTGGTGCATATTACTCGACCGATTCCTTCATCTCGTCGAGATAGGCTTCATCGCTGTCTTCCTCACCTTCCTGACCCAGTGCGTCAACTACGCCAAAATCCCCACCAGCAAGACCATGCAACAGATCCTGGTACCCAAGTGCACTGGGGAGATGTCGGGAACATGGAACTTCGCGTTGTGGGTTACGGCATTCTACTGGGTCTGGAAGGCATTTCAGATCCCCCTTGACCTGCGGCGCTTGTCCGTCATGAGAGACTTCTTCGTGCACCTCCTCGACATACCGGAGCACGACATGCAGACCGTGTCTTGGCAGGATGTGGTTGCACGCATCATGGAGCTGAGGGACAGTAATCCTAAGACGGCGGACCGCCAGAAGCCGGGACAGCGCAAGTGGCTCGGTAGCCAGTCCAAGGAGAGGCTCGATGCCCACGATATAGCCAACCGCCTGATGCGGAGGGAGAACTTTCTCATCGCCTTGATCAACAAAGACATCTTGGATCTGTCCATCCCCTTACCTTTTCTGAGTGGTCGTCAATTTCTCTCCCGCCTCCTCGAGTGGACCTTGAACTTCAGCATCATGGACTTTGTCTTTGACGAGCGCGGCCAGGTTAATCAAGAATTCCTCAAGGCGGATCGCCGGGGCCAGCTCAGCCAGAAACTGAAAGCGAGATTCCTCTTTGCCGGAATCATGACGCTGATGATTGCGCCATTCATGGCGGGCTACCTCTTCATTATGCATTTCTTGACTTACTTTCACGTACGTGCTACCTGAGGCTTCCCTCCTGCCCGCGGTCATTATCGCCTGGCTGCTGACTTGTGCTGTAGGAATATCACAAGAATCCATCCTCCCTCGGGACTCGTGCCTACACGCCTCTTGCCGAGTGGAAGTTCAGAGAGTTCAACGAGCTCCCACATATCTTCTATGAGCGCGTGAATATGTCGTACCCGTTTGCTAAACGGTACCTCGATCAGTTTCCCAGCGTCGTGACGGAACGCCTGGCAAGGACAGTTACATTCGTTGCCGGCGCCCTGGCCACAGTCCTGGCCATCGCCACGATGGTCGACCCCGACCTCTTTTTGGGATTTGAGATCACTCATGATCGCACCGCGCTCTTCTACCTGACCGCGTTTGCAGGTGTGTGGGCATTTGCCAGGGGCATGATCCCAGAGGACAATACTGTTTTCAACCCCGAGTATGTCCTGCGCCAAGTCATCGAGTACACGCACTACGAACCAGAACACTGGAAGGGACGGCTTCATAGCTACGAGGTGAAGACGGAGTTCTCGGGGCTCTACAAGAACAAAGTCATCATCTTCATGGAGGAGATTGTGAGCATCCTGATTGCGCCGTTGATTCTTGTCGTCAGCCTGCCGCGATCGAGCGACCAGATTGTCGACTTCTTCAGGGAATTCACCATCCATGTGGATGGCTTAGGGTATGTGTGCTCCTTTGCGGTTTTTGACTTCAAGAAGGTGCCGAAGCAGCCCAGTACAGGCGGCGACGTGAGAGGTGATTACTACTCGACAAAACATGGCAAAATGGCGGCGTCCTTCTACGGCTTCCTGGACAACTACGTGATCAACCCCAAGACGGGCATCCCAGGCCACCTACCGCCAAACGCACGACACCAGTTCCAGCCACCCCCTGCGTTCCCCGGCCTCCAATCACCAACGCTGGGGGCCGACATGACAGCATCGCGCATGGGCCACAGCCAAATGGGCAGGCCCAGGAGTCGTGCCCCTGGTGGTCCATCCCAGGTAGGGAGAACGCCCAAGTTCGGGCCAGTGCCGCCGTCTCTCTCACCCATGGCGTCTATCCTGCTCGATCCGCACCACCAACCACAGGGGCAAGCGCTCGGAAAGAGCGTGCACCGAATGCGTCACGGCAGGAAGGCGAGCGGTGGACACGGAGAAGGAATCCTTGAGGAGGCTCTAGAGGATGGCAACGAAGACCTCGAGACAACACGAAATGAAGACGACGATGTGTACGAGAGCGGGCATGGGCTGGACCAGTCAGAATGGCAGACAGCGGCACCAGCACACGCGCTTGGTCGAGACAATAGTGGGGTGAATGAGGGCGAAGAAGAGGTGGGCGTGCTGGGGCTGATGTATCAGTTCCAACGAGAGATGAAGCATCGATGAAGGAACCAACGGGATACTTGTACTTGTTCTCCTATTTTATCTTTCAATTGTGAGAATTCATAGACATTCGGGGTTATGAGGGTCAGGGTCACGGCGTTGATATTACTTTGCAGAACAAGGAGCACCAGCATCGAGTCGTTGATGGCGCATAGACAGGATCACATCGTCAGGAACGGGGATTGGAGTTTGGGCAGGCCTCATCGCAAAGGAGGTTTTATTTTGTTCTTCTCATTTTTTTTCTTCAATCTCCCCCCCCCTGGAATCAGGCAAATGTGCTGCCAATAGAACTGAGTTCACAACATGACCTGGCGATATTGGATAAGCATCGGTGATAAGAAAGAGCTGGCAGGATCTGGCAGGATCTGGCAGGATGCAACTCGGAGACATCGGCCGTCGTTCTAAGGCGTGCAGGAAGAGCTATCTAGAGAGTGACGGTATTTTCGACATGGCCGCTCGGAGGGGTGCAGTCTGCCGACGGTTCTCCGAGACGGCGCTCGGACACGGCCCGAGCACCCCGACGGGGGCGGACGTGACCTCTGATCCTACCAGCAGACTGTGCCATGATTCATTCGTATTTCCGACTTGCGGTCTGTTCAGGGCGCTAAATAGGGATGCCTACAAAGTTCGGACCTGCACATTCTCCGTTCGTGTGACCTCGCTTTTACACGTAGAAGAAGAGACCTCACCTCGGGGTATTCGGTTGACTTAAAGGAGGGCAGGGCGAGAAAAGCGAGGGCGCAGGAAGCAGTGAGACAAAGACCGACGGCTGAGCCGAGATGCAGTCAGTACCACCGGGGGCGGTTGCTGACGGTCACCTGCAGGATAGTAAATTTTTATCAGATCCGATGAAAGGAGCACCGGGGGGGGGGGGTAAGACGGGGGAAAAGGAAGAAAAAAGAAGAAAAAAAAAAAAGAGGGCCACGGTCACACTCTGTAGTGCTGGCACATGCACTATGCACTATGCACCCCATTGACCGGGTCCCGGAACCCCGGATGTAATCCTCAATAGCCTGCGATAGGCAGTCTGGGCTTCCGAGTGTTTTGCTATGTACACATTGAGGCCCCATCGTCTTACAGTTTTAGGCTCGGCGCCGAGAGGGATTTTCTTTCTCGGTCTCTCTCTCTCCCCCTCTCTCTCTCTCTCTCCCCCCCAGTGGGCTGCTGAAGTGACACGCTGGGGTGGACTGGTTGGTTGAGGTGAAGTTACAAACATAAGTAGTAGTAGTAATTGCACTCCATATTACTCGATACGTTTGAGCATGATTACCTCACTAGTTTGCCCGTTGGAAGTTACCGTTCAAATGTTCGAGAAGCCATAAACAGTGGGGGCCTCTACAAAGGGCGACGACTTGTTGTAGTAGACGGACCGAGGTTCCCAGGCCAGCAGTGGACCTGGAAGGTGTTGAGCCTACAGTACTGGTTGCTACCGTAAACGTATGTTCGATAGGTACATTTGGGCTTGTCTCTTTTTACCACAGGCATGCCAGGTTAAGTAGAGAGCAAGCCTTGGATACTTTACTCAGAGTACTTTGTCTTTTCTTCCTTTTCTCTCTCTTCCTTCTTAGCGCAGGCTACCTGCAGGGCATGGGTGCCCGGGGGGGGGGGGGGAGAGGTCGAGAAAAGCCAGGCCAGGCCAGGACGGGCCAAGCCATCTCTCTCCAACAAAAGCTCTCCAAACGGGAGGAAGCTCTGACCGGGGGGGGGGGGTGTGGCCACAGACGCACCGCTATAGGACGGACCAGACCAGACCCTCGCCGCTGGTCTCTTCTCGGATTTTTATTCCAGTTCACAGTCCCGCGACGTCCAACACGCCTACACCTGCTACAGTTTACAACCCTCACTACCATCTTCTCAATTGCCTCTTGTAAGGTCCTTTTCAACAGTAGCAGGCCTTCTTCTCAACTCATCAGCTATCTTTGCACACCCACACCCACACACACAACCCCCCTCCCCACTCATACACGCCTGTTACTACTTTCTGTGGCGTGCAGCGACCTTCCCGTGGCCTCCTCTTCTCGTCGACGTTTGTATCCATTGCGTCACCATCAACCTACCAACCTCGACTAGACGACAGAGCTTCTATTCCACCGTTGCTTGCACCAGAAACGCGACCTGTGCTGCGGGCCTCACCCACTCCGTCCCTACCACCCTCGCAAACCGCCCAGCCTGCGCCTACGAAAGGCCCCCCGACCCCGTCACTATCGCCAACCTGGATTTCCAGAAGTCACTCGGCGACGCATCTGCCGCTGTGGCCCAGATGGCCCAGCCCAATGCTGAGCCCGCAGAGGATTACGAGTGAGTCGACGCCCCTCCCTCCCCCCCCCTCCTCCTCCCCCCAGAGAGGCTGCGGTTCTCTCTAGCAGCACCTTGCGACGATGACTTGGCTGTAACTGACACTCTTGACCTTCGACATAGCTATGAAGCCCTCCCTCCCAACTTCTCCCTGCTGCAGAACATGGCAGCTGGCGCCTTCGCAGGCATAGCCGTCAGTAGTGCCCAGCTCCTCCGCCCGGCTTGAACCTCCCGCCGGCGCTCGACATAACCCGAGATGCTGACATTCCGAGGCACAGGAACATACCGTCATGTACCCCATCGATGCTATCAAGGTGCGTCCTCTCCCCGCGAGGGGCGACCCCCTCGCCCGCTGCCTTTTCTTGGTATACGTCGAGTTCTGACGCGCAGCCTCCACACAGACACGAATGCAGGTCCTGAACCCATCTCCCTCCGCTGTCTACAATGGTGTGATCCAGGGAACATACCGGATGGCGACCGGCGAGGGCGTCATGAGCCTATGGCGGGGCATGTCCAGCGTCGTTGTTGGCGCAGGCCCCGCGCACGCTGTCTATTTCGCTACCTACGAGGCTGTCAAGCACCTCATGGGTGGGAACAAGGCCGGTGTGCATCATCCCCTGGCTGCTGGTAAGATAAAGAGAGAGAGAGAGGCCCCAATCATGACGCCCTCCAGCGTGTAGCGTGGACAGAGGAGCTGATGAGGAGACAGCTACCAGCGGAGCGTGCGCAACCATCGCCAGCGATGCGCTCATGAATCCCTTTGATGGTATGTAACCCCATCACCCCGCGCACTCACGCGGCGCGCCCTTGTGGCGTCTGGCCATGGCTCACCCCGCTGACGCAACCCTCCGACAGTCATCAAGCAGAGGATGCAGATGCAGAACTCCACCAAGATGTACCGATCCATGACCGACTGCGCAAAGTACGTCTACAAGACCGAGGGTCTTGGCGCATTCTACGTCTCGTACCCGACTACGCTGTCCATGACCGTCCCCTTCACCGCGCTCCAGTTCCTTGCATACGAGTCGATATCAACAACCATGAACCCCTCCAAAAAGTACGATCCTTTCACCCACTGTGTCGCTGGCGCTGTGGCTGGCGGTTTTGCGGCCGGCTTGACCACGCCCATGGATGTGATCAAGACCATGTTGCAGACAAGGGGTACCGCATCGGACGCGGAGCTCAGGACAGTCAACGGCTTCATGGCTGGCTGCAGATTGTTGTATCGAAGAGAGGGTTTCAAGGGATTCTTCAAGGGAATCCGGCCCAGAGTGGTCACCACAATGCCCAGCACAGCCATCTGCTGGTCGGCGTATGAGTTTTCCAAGTGCGTACTTACCCCTCTCTCCGTGATATCGCCGAGAATGACCTTTGCTGACTGCTTGCACTTTCTAGGGCGTACTTCATCCGCCAGAATGACACGGCTTGAGAGACGATGCCACTCACGATCGGAGCTTTTACACCAAAGGATGCCTGGGGTACACCAAAACCCCTCCCCACCCCCAGGCGGCTCGGTGCCGCCTTTGTGTAGCCCTCCTCCTCCCAGCACCTGCAGATCACAATATGATGCCTTCGTCATCGCTTGATCTGCGAGGAGCTCGCCCATATAATTACGCCGCCTGGAGGAGCTACTTGTTTTCTCTCTCTCTTTCTCTCCCTCTCTCTTCTCTCCCCCCTCCCCAAAGAGAGAGGGGGGGGGGAGAGAGAGAGTAGTGTGTGGAAATAGCCGAAGAGGCTGTCGCGGGGGAACACCCGAAGAGGCGCAAATCTTCAATCTGCTCATATAGAGCAGGGCCACTCGGCCAATGTACATAAAAATGAACAAAAAAACCAATTGAATTACGGAGTGTACGGTCGGACGGGACATAGGGAAAATAGAGAAAGAGAGCGCAAGGTATTCCCTCCTGTTCTTTTCTTTCTTTCTTCTTTCTTCAATCATGGAACTTATAATCACTGCGAGTGACTGCATCACCCTTGAGGAGAAAGGCATGTTGAGTTCTGCCTTGGTGAAACACACATGGCAGACAAAATGGCTTGTGTGTATAAAGATTTGTAGTGTTATTTTCGAGTTTGGGTGGTCCGACTACTGACTACCAACCACCTCTTCTTTTGTCTCTCTCTCTCTCTCTCTCTCTCTCGGGCTGTCACAAACGCCTACCCGTTACTTTGCATGCGCATGTCCATCATCGCGTCTTTGCAACACCTAGAACTCCGTCCGATTCCGCTAGAATCCACTCCGTAAAAGAAAGAGAAAGAAAAAAAAGAAGTAAAAAAGAAAGAAGCAACGCCCTGCAAAGTGCCAATACGAATCAACTCCTCCCCCCTCCCCCCCCCCCACAAAAAAAAAAGACAAGAAGAGAACATCTAGCCAAATGGAGACCCACCACCACCAAACTTGAACTGGAACTGCTGGCCGCCCTGCTGGAACATGAAGGGCATACCGCCGCCAAAGGGGTTGCCACCTTGTGCGTACGGGTGCTGGCGCTCCTGGGAGTTGGGGTCATCGCCGCGGTCGAACCTCGCGCGCAGCTCCGGGTCGCTCAGGACCTCGTAGGCCTCGTTGATCTGGGCCATCTTCTTCTCAGCCTCCTCCTTGGTGACGTGGTTCTTGTGGGCCTTGTCCGGGTGGTATTGGACCGTCATCTTGCGGTAGGCCGACTTGATTTGCCTCTCGTCGGCGTCGCGGGCCACGCCCAGGACCTTGTAGTAGTCCTTGTTCTTGGACCGGCGCAGCTCGGCCTGGGCCTCGCGGAGGAGTTTGTCCACGACGGACTGCTTCTTGTCGGGCCGGGCCTCGCCCACCTTCTCGAGCGTGCGAACCGCGGCCTCGTATTCCTCGGACTCCCGTTGCTCTCTGGCGCGGTGGAGGAGCCCGTAGAAGGAGTTCTCGTCCATCGCAAGGGACTCTGTACAGTACTCCTTTGCCTTTTTGTTATTCGCCTGCGGACAGTTTGTCAGTCTCTCTCTCTCTCTCTCTGTGTGTGTGTGTGTGTGTCTTGTGTGTCTCGCATCATCTCCCAGCTTGACACACTATTCCTGTATTTGTTTTCACTCACCTCGTAGTAGCCATGACATGCCAACCCCACCAGCCTCGTGATGAGGTGTGAGGGCGCACTCTCAGGGATGAAACCATCCTGCCGCAGGCGGGCGATCTGCTCCGTGACCTCCTTGATGAGCCCCAGATCCCCGCCCGATGGCGTCAGCAGCCTCGTGGCGGTCACGGGCTGCTCCCTCTCGAGGGCCGTCTCGACCTTGGCCAGCGTCTTGTTGACGGCCTTCTCTTCCTTGAGCAGGTTCCTGCAGACCTTGGAGTCTGGGTCAGAGTGCAGGCATTTCCTGACCTGCGCCATGCCCTGCTCGAGGTCGCCCATCGCGTAGAAGTTGGTGGCGGAGATCTTGATGTGCGGGCTGGTGTCGCCGGGCCGCAGGTTGAGGACGTGGTGTAGGTCGCCGATCCCGCCCGCGATCTCGCCCTTGGCGAAGCGACACCTCGACCGCAGCTCTCGCAGCGAGACGGCGCGGCTCGCGACCTTGATGGCCACACTCGCCTGGTCGATGCACTCGTCCCAATTGGCCCCCTCCGCGGCCGCCTCGGCTAGCTTCGCGGCGCCCTGGGCCTCCAGCAGTTCCTCTAGCTCGGGCGACGAGGCCCCGCCCGCATTGGCCTGGAGGTACTGCTCCTTGGCGCCAGCCCAGTCGGCGTTCCGCGCCTTCAGCTTGCCCAGCTGCAGGTGGGCACCCTCAAAGCCGGGGCGCAGCTCGAGACAGCGCTGGAAGTCGCTGGCGGCCTGGGAGAGGCGCCCGAGCGAGAGGTAGGTGGTGGCGCGCTTGAAGTAGGTCAGGTAGTCGTCGGGGTCACGGGCTATGGCGGCATCATAGTATACCAGGGCATCGGGCACGGCACCCTGGGAGAGGTAGTGCTGTGCCTGGTTGAGGAGGGCCTGGATGGGGGTGTCGGAGGGGATGTCGGAGGCGGAGAGGGCGGCCGCGGTGGAGGAGAGGGAGAGAATACTGGCGGCTAGTGCCAACCTCGAGAGTCGGCCGAGCATTGTTGCCTGTTGTCTCGCGACAAGTGGGACAGAGAAGAAGGGTAGGCGAGGTTGTGAGTTACAGTTTGTGGTTGCGGTTCTCGGAGTGGCTGGACGCGCAACCCAGGGTGTCTAGGGAGGGAAGGATACAGCACAAGGAATGACTTGGAACTTAAAAGATGCTGATGTCTAGCTGAAGAGGAATGAAAGTAAAAAGACCACAGTCAAGTGGGATGACCAGAAGACGTATCTGCTGGAAGAGACCAAAAAAAAAAATTTGGCCTCGAGTAGAGGGAGGCAAAGATGGTTTGTTCCTTGGGGCCGTGTTTGGTAACAAAAGAAATGGATAGTTGGCCTCTTCGAAAGATCTCGGCGATGGACGGTTTGGCGCTGTCGTAATTCGTCGACAAAGTACAGGGCCATGTACTGCTAACAGTATGTATAGTACATTGTACATAAAGAGAGATCTAATTCTCTAGGGTCTCGACCTTCGCGATATCGAGGTACATGCCGTAATCGCGGACGACCGCCCAAAGTTGTGGTCACTCGCCATCTCATGGACTTTGGGCTATTGTACTTCACCCCTGCATCCTAGTCGGTGCCCGTGTGTACCACTGCAGCCCCTGTCCTTCCCCCATCATCCTCTCCCCCCTGCTCGGCCTATCTTTTCTTTAGCACGTTGGCACGTGAACCCTCTGTCACTGACCTGCCCTTGAACGACGTGCCGGAATCGCGTCGACGAGGGCGGATTTTGTTCCCTAGGGAGGGACCATAAGATTATTCATCTATCTCGCGACAAGCCCCCTCCCCCCTCCCCTCCTCCTCCTGGAATGTGACCTTGAGATGATGGCTCACCTCCCACCTGACGCCGCCATCTTCTCACCCTCCGTTGCCCGCCAGGCCGCCTCAACGGCCAAGGACTGGAGCTATGTCGACAGCTGGTTAGCCTCCAAGTACAATGGCCGCCAGCCGCCGCCCTTCGAGAGGAACCCCGACACCCTGAAGGCACTGTTAGCCCTCGCTAGCCTTAACGAGGCGGCGGATGAGAACCGCGACCTGCTCGCCCGCGCTGAGGCAGACGCGTTGCAGGGGATCAGGTCTCTCGACGAGAGCGTGGCCGAGGACAACGACAACGACGACGACAACGACGACGGCTCGATCAATGTCTCTAGGTTTAGAGAGCAGATCCTAGCTGCCCTAGAGGAGAGTCTTACCAGGGAGGGCAGGACCTCGCTCGATGCGATGGCGACATCCGCCGTGCACCTGGGCATCGCTCTCCCAGAGCCTGCACAGCTCGCACAGGCGATGCTCGACCTGCAGGTCCGCAACTTCAATCTAGAGCAGGCCACGGCGCGGGTCGGGGTCCTGCAGCGCTACATCGACCTCGACCTCGCAAGGCTCGACAGGCTGCTCGAGGAGGTGAACGGTGACGGGTATCGGCCCCCTGCCGATCTTCCCAGGCAGAACCTCGACATGCAGCGCAAGACCAAGGTCATGACCAAGCAACTGCTCGAGATGAGGGACAAGGTCTCTTCTCTGGCAAGGGCGGTCGGCGTGCCTAATCCGACCATCGGGCAGCTTCGCCAGGAGGAGGAGAGGTATCTAGAGCTCCTCGAGGTGAAGAGGGGCCTGGACCAGCGGGTCAACGAATTCGAGGGTCTGCCCCCGGATACGGAGCAGGCACGTCAACAGCTCGACATGCTGCGTAGGGAGCTGCGTAGCATCACCGACCGCCGTGACGCCGTCTTCGAGAACCTAGTCGAACGCGAGACACCGCGAAAGGGAAGATGATACTTAACTTGGCGAAAGGCAAGGCAAGGAAGGCATGTATAGTCTGTCTAGCATCTGATGGATTCCTGCCTCTGGACTAAATTTCCTCTCGACCGGGTATTATGGTACGCTATGATATTTCCCAGAAAAGACAACAAAGAAGAGAAAGAGAAGAAAAAGAAAAGGATACGAGTTTTATCATCACTGTGGCTGCCCCCTCTTCCTCCCTACCGTCGCGCCTAGCCTGCCAAACTGCCTACCGAGGCCTGACCTAGGCTTGGCGGCTGGAGGCAGAGGCGCAGGTGTATCTTTGAGAGGTACGGGTGGTGCCCGTCCCGTGGGCGCCTTTGTGGGAGGCATCTCGAGGCTGTCCGTGATGCGCAGATCGCCTATTCCCAGAGTCGGTCTATCGTCTAGATCCCCACCTAGTCTCTGCGCTCTCCTGGCACGTTCCTGGACGCTGCGGAACTTTTCGAGCAGCTCTCCCCACCGTATGATACCCTCCTCACGGCCTTTGAGCCGGTTAGGTCTATCGAACGATGAAGCACTTGGGGTTGTGGCAGAACTGGGAGGTATAGCGTGAGTATTGATACTGGCAGTGGATATGGAGCGAGGAGGAGGGGCTTGAAGAAATTGAACCACATCCACCACTGACCCTTGCCGAGAGTGTGATGGATTCGTGTTCGGTTGGACATACGGTCTGGGTGCGATGTGTAGATACCCTATGGAGCTGACGCTGTTCAGTCGGTTCTTGAGGGCGGCAAAGGCGGACGATTGCGGTAGCAGCATCAACAATCCGTAGAGGCATTTGTACAGATGAGGGTACTTCTCCGGTTCCAGTAGTTGAAGTCGGAGGTCTACAGAATCGGTTTAGCTTTTTCCACTCCCTATCGAGGGTCTACAGAGAGAGCGGCATTGGAGACGTTGACGTACATGTGAATACCGGTGACTCCAGAAGCTGGACCAACTTGTCGATCTGGATGAGGATGTTTACCGTCATCTCCAGCTCAGCGCTGGACAATTGCCAGAGTCAGCAGCCGTGTCTATATCCCACGCGAAGGAACTGTTTCCACCTACAAGATTTGGAGCAAGTTGTAAGCCTGTTCGTAGGCCTGTGCGAGGAGACACAACGAGAACGTCGCGACGGCGTTGTAACACCACGATCGGAAGAGAGCCACAAAGAAGGCCTGGCCGTCCTGTAGGAGCAATTAGGTCAGCATAAGGCAGAGAGCAGAACGGTCTGTGGGTGATGTGATGATACCTTGGACTCGAGGTTCCGTAGTCTCTTGCGTAGCTCAGATAGCTCAGGGGCAGTGATGAGATTGTTGTTGAGATTTTGCACCATGATGCTGGCGAACTCGACATCTTCCTCCTTCTCGATACAATCTGCCAGGGTGCGATAGATGCGTTCGGCGCTCAGGCTGACACACAGTTGACGTATGATGAGATTTCCCCTCGTCTCTAGCAGTCTGCGGTCTGTCGAAAAGAGCTGTAGTAGGCTGACCATGAAGTTGGTGAAATAGCTATCCTCGCTGTTCCTGGAGATCTGGGAGAGTAGCTGTAGGTCCTTGGTGACGACCGCTTCTGCAGGGTCCGAAAGCGTCTTCAACAGGGCAGGGAACGTCCCATCGTTGAACGCGAGGACTTTCCGGGGTGCCTTCCTGTGCAGCATGATGAGCCAGGTCAGCGCGGCCACCCGGGTTGCCTCATGGTCGTTCAGAAACAGCAGGGTCAGGGAATTGACTGCTGCTGCATAGTCCAGGTCCGCCTGGGGATTGTTCGATGGCGAAGGTGTTGGCCCCCGAGGCGTGGCCTCTGCAGTCGACGGGCCTTGCGCATTTGGTGTGGGACTCGGTGTATCGAGCTCCCGAGCACTGGCAAGAGACGCGCGACCACTAGGGCCGCCTTCCTGACGCTCTCCGGCCAGCGGCACCCTGGATCCCCGCTGGGACAAGGCGAGCTCCGGCTCGTCTGACAGCGAAACAACATAGTCCATCAGCGCATTGTTCACTCTCGCAGCTGCCATGCGGATCGACTCGACGCCGCTGGCCATCGCAGGAAGTAGATGGGCCAGGATCTTGGGGGTGAAGGGCAGGACATCCTCGGGACATATGTCCAAGAACTCGACGATCCACTTGAGCGATTCCAGCAGGCCATCCTCATCTGTACCGGAAGCGAACCCCACGCGGTCGTTCATTTTCGATGGCCCTATCGGATTGGACTGGTCGAGAGAGGCAGTCAAGATCTCGAGGATTGCCTTGTAATTTATCTGGACATCCTGTCCAGGGATCCAGTCGTCTTCACTACTAGTGTCACCCTCCTCGTCGTCGGCCAAGGTGGAGTCGAGCTCGTCTCCTTCGTCGAGGGCCACATGGGCGCTGCCGCTGTCCAGAGAGTCCTCCCGCTTACGCTTGCCCTCCCCCTTGGACTTCTTGCTCTCCACGATGCCCTTCTTGACCCGAGATATGCGCTTGATCTCATTAAGAAATTTGTCAAGGCAAGACTGGGTGGCCTGGTGCACATCGCGGTTCGGATCGCTCAGAAACTTGAGCAGATTGCCCAAGAACTCGGGCAGAAAGGTAACCAGTTCCAGGTCGGGAATCGAGTCAAGCAAAGTAATCCAACCAACCAGGAATGTACGGGTGAAGGGGTTAATGGTATAAGCGCGGTCCTTGAGCAGGGGGATGAACCGCTCCAGCGAGAAGGCGGTGGGCAAGTTGGCGGGCTCGTCGAGAACATCCTTGTCATTGGTGATCTTCTCATCACCCACGACATCGGCGTTGGACATCTCTAGGACGCTGACGTAGGTTGCTGCCGACTCGGACACGATGTCTTTGATGAGGCGATCAAGGAGCTCGGCTCCATTCTTCACAGATAACTCTGAATCTGCACCCAACTAGCGAGGGGTCCGAGTGTGAGCACGAATGTCGGGACGGGATACGGAGCACAACCAAGTACTGTGTGGGGATAAAACATACCTTACAGAGGGCGTCGAATATGTGATTGAAATACTTGAGAATCTCCCCCTTGGCGACCTTGGCAATGTTGTACATTGCCTCGCATGCATAGTACCTAACTCGTGCATCCTGATCGGTGAAGCAAGCCAGCACAGGGGGAACGATAACCTCAAGATATCGCGGAAGCTCCTGGCGGGAGATTAGCTCTCGGGCCACGTGGGACGAGGTCCTGACGGAGAAGTGTGATGTAGGACAGAGGTTGGACATACCGAACCAAGGGCTATGGCGGCAGCGGCGAGGCCGATGAGCCCTCCATTACGAGCGTGGGGCTGATGGACAGCATAGGCGTACTCGTTGCAGAGCTGGTCGAGGATAGCAGCGATCCTGTCATAGTCCCTGACAGCCGCAAGCTCTCGGATGACACGTTCAAGCCTGGGACGGGATCAGCAGCTGACCAAGCCAGAACACACAAGGGCGGGGTAGAGCAGACTCGAGCGCCCCGATTTTACGCTTCTCATAGAGCTTGTCGTTGAGAGCACGCTGGACGTTGGCGTCCATGGTGGCTCAGGGGCAACGTGGTGAGCCAAGGCTCATGATCACCCGGCAGCTGTACCTCGAGCCTATCCGTGTTGAGGCTTTTGGCGAGTTTTAGCAGAGCGATGAGACGAACGTCTTGTGCCTGGGGCAAGAGATTCGAGGTGCGGGGCGGGGGGTCGGCTGAAGGAGAGCAGGATGCAGGGAACTATTTGTGATGACAGCTGGGACAGAGGGGTTTGAAGTTGCACGTAGCACAGGTCCAAGACAGTTCCAGATTTCAAGACTATGTTGGTGGGCTGTGCGGGATTGGAGGGATGGGAATCCGGATCGAGGAGGCTGGAGTAGGTTGCCTTTGCTTGCCTGTTTGCCTGTTTGCCGCGGTGGACCGTCAGATCAGACCCGTGCCCAACAAGACGAGATAAAAAATGACGTCCAGAGCGCCAGTGCCAGCCAGCAAGCCTGGGCGCGGGTGCGGGCGCGGGTGGGTGCGTTGACGATGGGCCAAGTACCCGCTACCTGCCTCGACACCCCCATTGTAAGGGTGAATGATCGCCTTTCTGCGGGTCCTCGAGTACCTAACACATGCTGCCACGGCGCTAACGCCACGCCTGGTTCACCTACCTAACTACCACCATTGGTAAGTAAGCTGCGGTGTGCTGGCCATAGTACTTACTAGTACTATGGTAGCACATACATACTGCAAGTACTTACTGGCCTCCACCGTACTGTGTAGTACATACATGCCATAGGAGTGAGTATGTAAGCTTCCAGGCCCCTTCCTGTCTTCCTCTTCAACACCTTCTCCTTCTGTCCTACCACCAATGAACCCCCAACCCCCCCTTTCCTCACAGTTTTCGATGCTTGGAATATTTCTGTGTGTTTGTATCATCTTCAACGGCTCTAATTTCTATTTATCGCGCCTTGCATTGGTGCAACCGCTTTGAACATACCAGTCACACATCACAAGGCTTGGCGCCAGACTTCCTTCATTGCTTATAGGGTATCATTTCCCCTTGACAGTGTGACCTGGTTTTATTATCTTGTCTATTTCCTGATATGGCCTTTCACCGTCCAGCAAACTGAATGAACCATTCTCGCAATCCAACTCAGACAAAGGCTTCCGTTACAAGCAGGAGTACGTGGCCTTGGCCGGACCAGTGTTCTCGGGCCTGGATGTCTGGCATGCGAGGCTCTCGGCCGCCTCCTTAGAGAGCAATGACCTTGGCAGTGGTCACAAAAACACAGACCCATGGCTTGCTGATGGTCAGCGCGCTCTGGTGTCAAGGGGATCTCCTGTCGCAGTTCGCGGCCGCCAGCATACGGTGCTGCTCTCTGGGGTGTGGGCGAGGGAGAAGGGTGAGAGGAGCAGTCGGCCGGACTCTTATGTATTCGTTGATCTTCAAAGGGCTAAGCTGCGGCTTCTAGTATCCTTGCCTACCTCACCGTCCGTCACAGGAGCCCGGGGCGGATGATCGTAGCACCTACCATTCGTTATCATCCAGGGCTGCCGGGTAGAACCAGGTCTGGACTCTGGAATTCGGGGAGAGCCAGCCGCTGGCGTGTGTACCTGCGCCAGTTTCAAACCAGCGCTACACCCTTCCTGGTCACCACACGGCAAGCTGGTCCACAGGCTGGCTCACCAGGAGGAGAGCACCCTGTCTGGCATGCTATTGATGGCGCATCCTTTGTGATGTTAGAGGACCGGCGCCCCGGTACTGATCTATTCCGTACACCTAACAGCGGTTGTTCTATGAGGCACCGTGTCCCTGACCAGCTCCGCTACCGGCTGCATGGCCTGACTGTAACGGACGTGGGAAACGCGTATCTCATCTCAGCAGACCACCACGAAGGACGGACGTCGATCCAGATGACTCAAAAGAATTCGCTTCTGTCTTGTGGGAACGCAAGAGTTCTTTGCACCGGTTATCATTCGTTCCTGTTGAACTCCAGACTCCACTCGCTGCCCAGTTAGCGCCCAGCCGATGCCCGCAAAATCAACATCTCAAACCCGCAGAGAAACTTTAAAACGCCAAGTTGACAGCCCGTGCCACGCGGCCCTGTCCCCTATGTTTCCTCCCTCCTCGAGTGTCGTTGCAAGTCCCAAGCCCGGAGACACTGTTCTAGAGGCACCTGACCTTTTCTTTGGGCTGCTCACTTCTTCGCAGCCCCTCCCCCTCCTTGTTTTCCTCCACTACTCCCGCCCTGGCCTCCTCCTTGGGTTTGTCCTGACGTCTCCTTGTTCGTTTTGGCAGCCAGTGCGGCTCTTCTTGCAAAGTCATCCTGCACGGGTGCACACAAGGTCCTGTCAGTATCTTGGCTTCCAGACGCGGTTGGCCCCGTCTGCTGGGCTTACCTTTTCACCTCTGGCCTTCTTTATACGCTCCGCGGCGGCTTCGTCCATTCTTCCTTTCCCCATGCTGGGCTGATGAGGTGTGGGTGGTCCTTGCGATCCCGACCCAACTTGGTGTGGCCTTGGACGGTTGTGTTTGGGGAAATTGACGAAGGCTTCTCAGAGAAATATAGGTCGTAAAGTGGAGTGTATAAAAGATGACCCAGATGACTTCTCAGCGAGAGAGAGTCGAGCCGGATCGAAGGGAAGGGAAAGCTAGAGCCCAAGGACTTATTTCAAACCCACCCGCCGTGGTCCACGGGGTCAATATTGGGTTTTGAGAGGGGAGGATATGGAATGCGAATACGGAGAGAGAGAGAGAGGTGTAATGGAGACGACGTTGGGTCACCTCAGGGTTGCGCGCCTGGGCCTTGAAATATACGATGACCGCAGCAGGGCCTCCCGGAGCCCCAGGCTTGCCCTTCTTTCTGGGGTCATTGCTTCTCTCGGCCCCAGCAGAGCCAGAGTCGGACCAAGGGTGAGTGAGGGTCGAGCCCCATAAGCAACTTCAAGATTTCGGCCCACAGCACGTATGCAGTGCACCACTCGGAAGCGAACACCTCAGACCCCGTCTCTCGCGCCTGGTCAGGTTTCCCTTGGCCACGGCAGCAGAGCTTTGCTTTTTTTGTTGCTCATGGTTGTTTTCTTCTTCTTCCTCTTTTAGCCCGCCAAGGGACGGGAGCAGGACGTGACAGTCGGCGGTAACGAGCAGAGAAGCCCGGTCCCGGTACTGGCCTGTCAGGACAACTACTACTATGACCAACCCGCCGCCCTAGGGGCGTGTAGTGTGTGGGTCATTGTCACTGCGAAGTGAGGACCCCGGCCTGTCATTTTCTGCATGTTTCGCCCGATCAACCCGACTGAACCCTGTTGGCCATGTGCGCAAATCTGCGGCGGTAGATATCATATGATATATATTAAGCTGCTACAGAGTCTTGTGTGTGCGCACGGGGCAGGGAAGAAAATTCAACCTGCTGGCGGGCTCGTCTGGGCCCGTCGGAGCGGTCGCCTGTGTCTCACCGCAGGCGTCGAGGATAAACGAACAGCATCGTCGTGTGAGAAAATGGCTTTCCCCCCTTTTCCCCCAGCGCCCTCCTCAAATCCCTGCTCACCGCTCTGCATGACCAGTCCGCAGAAGAAACATAAAATGGGGGGGTAAAACGAAGGAGGGGGGGGGAGGGGGGAAGCAGCTTGGATGCGTTGTTTTTCTTTCTTTCTTTTTCTTTTCTGCTTCTACTCGAGCGAGGCGGGACGAGAAGAAGAGACTGTGGGGGAGTAAGGCATGAAAGGCTCCGTATTCTGCTCGGTCAGGAGACAGACGGCGCCCGGTGCACGTCACTCGGTAGCCCTTCCGAGACGTCCTATCCTCTCTCGTACCCCGCTGTACCCATTGACACTGCCCCTCCAGGCCCCCTCCTGACGTATCGGTCATCTCCTTCTCTGGTCATGGCAGGTCGATCTTAGGTGATGTCGGCCTGTGCATACGTACATGTTCCCTGGCCCTGGGTACATCAGATCCCCTGCGCGAGGCCCTACGCAATCGCTACACACGAAATCGGAATGGTCAATCGATTCAGCAACGATTCACTCCTTTCCGACCATGCTTTTCTTCTTCTTCTTCTGCAACGGACAATTTAGTCTACACCAAACATCTCGTCTCCTTGGCAGACCCCTCTTCTTCTTCTTCTCGACGCCACACACATTTGTGTGTTCTAGTGCACATACGAAACAAGGCGAGAGAGGGAAAAAGAAACAACTTGCGCGGCTGGGAAGGGAAAATAAACCCTAATGCATCGTCATCAACATCCGAGATCTGTCGGTGAGAACGAGGAGGAGCGGCACATGATACCTATCTATCTGTCTTGTGGAGACAAAAGAGATACAACAACAACAGCAGCAGCAATACCCCAGGGACATCAGAGTAAAATACCCTGATCGCTGTCACCGGTCCTTTCAAGTCGCAAGTTGATGGGGCGGGATCGGCATGGGGGTCTGCGGGGCGGCAGGAGCATGATCAATCTCTTTGACAGAGCCGACGACGTCGTGCCAAACAAATAAGCTGACTGTCCTCTGTTTCGGAAAGTCTCTTGGTAGCCGCCATCTGCAGGGGGGACTTTTATTTTTTGAGCTGATGCTATTTGTGTTCCCGTCATATCACTTATGCGAGGGAGGAGGAAGAAGAAGAAGAAGAAGCAAGAAGGAAAAGAAAGAGAGACAAAAAAAAAAGAAGTTATACCTGGTCTGTGTGGTGGTTAGATTGGTTGCATCGTACCGAGAAATGATGAAAAGAAACAAGAAAAAGGAAAAAAAAAAAGCAGGGCAAAAATTTCCAAGCAACAAGGGAAAGGGGGGAAAAAGAGAAATCAAAGAAGAAGAAAGAAGGAAAGACAGCACACCAAAGAAAGCCAATGAGATGAATGGAGCAGCAAGCCGAGCCGCATAAACCGATTGCTCGCATCTATGTCCAGTATTGGGAGAGCGCACGGGTGTTGAAAAGAGAAGAGGGAAAAGAAATTGTGGGCTTACCGGCGTAAGCGAGCTGCCAATTCCGGGATTCTGGGACGCTCGCCTATCTCATCCTGCATGACCTACAGCAGAGACTTTTCCCCTCCCAATCATCAGGTCACATGTCTGCAGTGTGAAGCAGCCCGGCAATTTTTTTTTTAATTAGAAAAAAAAAAAAGGTTCGAGGAGAATGGTAGGTGATGGGATGACCCGCGCGTGCACGGTCTCCAGCAGAAGGAATATTTCCCTCCCACCCCAACCAATCAATCCCATCCAACCTAATCCCCAAAACATGGAGCTAAACGTCCGGAAACCGCGAAAAGTAAAAATGTCAAAAGCAAAAACCCCCCCAAAACAAAAAAAGACCGCGATGGATGAATACCTCAACGCACGATGTACCATAGTAAAAGAAGAAAGCCCCGCAGAATCCTACTACTGTCTCGGATGGAATTAAGGACGGCGCTATCATGCCTTGGTGGCCCTTTTTTTTTTTTTTTTTTTTTTTTTTGTTTTTGTCTCGTTTCTTTTTCCTCTATACTACCTCTATATTTCTTTTTTCTAACCAACCATTTCTCAAATCTCACCAACACGCCTTAGAGCCCCCCTTTATGACATCAAAAATGGTTACATCTTTCGAGACGCGCGATGTCACTTTTATCAGGCTACGCTACCAAACCATCGACCGAATCACAGCATAGCACCGCACAGCACAACTTCTACCCCTGAGAGAGATGGGGGGAAATGGAAGGGAGGGAGGATGGAACTCCTTTTTTCTTCTTCTTCTCTTCTTCTTGATCAGTGATGATGCAGCGGGTCGTCGCTCTCGGCGAGGACCTGCTGGCACTTGGAGAGGATGGCCGCCTGCCTGGCGACATCTGCCAGCCGGCCAATGACCTTCTTGTTGCCGCCGACAAAGCCGTAGAGCGCATAGGGGATCCCGACGTCCTCGCAAAACTCCTGGACGAGCCTCTGCGTCGCGCGCAGGTTGTGCCGCGGGATGCGCGGGTACAGGTGGTGGATGGCCTGGAACTGCAGGCCGCCGTGGAAGAAATCGAGCCACTGCGGGCAGTCCACATCCATGGTAGTGCGAAGCATCTTTTGTGGGAACGACTCGTCGGGGCCCAGCTCCGCCGTGCTCATGGCGAAGTGCGACAGGGTGATCTGCACGTGCAGCGGCATCGTGACCATGTGGCTGATCATGACGAAGACGAAGCGCCCCCAGTTGCTGTCGATGGACCTGTAGACCACCCCGTAGCCGAACCAGGTCCAGAAGAAGACCTGTCCTGCCAGCTCGAGCCAGCGGTGCCACCACGCCGGTCCCCTGCTGGGCGCCTGGCCGCCGAGGAGGTAGACCCACGACAGGCGGTACAGGTTGAACCGGCCAAACAGCAGGATGAAGTAGTAGGTGTAGTGCTGGACGCGCAGCATGACCTTGGCGAAGACATCGTACGTCATGACCCGTTCGTAGTAGGTGGACCGCAGGCCCGCCAGAAACCGATGCGAGATGGCGAAGAAGGGCATGTGCTCGATGTCCGGATCGTGCTCGGGAGAGTTGGTCACGATGTGGTGGACATTGTGGTTCCGCTTCCACCAGCCGATGGACAGGCCGCCTAGGAAGTCGGCGATGATGATGCCGATGACCGTGTCCGTGTGGAAGCCGTGGGTGATGCCCATGTGGCCTGCATCATGGGCTGTGAAGACCAGCTGGTGCCAGAAGCAGCCGAGCCAGAAGGCACTGGTGGCATACCACTTCCAGCTCAGGAACAGCACGAAGAGGCTGAAGAATAGCGTGTACCGGCAACACTCGACGGCGTATGCAGAGTAGTTGCACTTGTACAGGCCCTCGGCCATGATCCTCTCGTTCAGCTGCCGGTACTTGTCGACGATGTGATCCTGCGTGCCGGCATCGAGGGCGGGGTATATGTCCATATCCTGCTTGATCTCCTGCATCGTCCTGCGATCCAGGAGGCTCATGCCGTCGAGGGGTTCGTCCTCTTCGGCCGAGGTGACCGATGTCGACGAGGAGGGCCGCAGGGATGGCGAGGACACGGTACCGACCCTGCGGCTGCGCAAGGAGTGACGGCCGTGCTCATGAGTATCAAAGACGGGCGAGGGTGATCGTGAGCTGGCCTGGCTCGAGTCGGGTGAGCCATTACCGCCCGGGCACTCGACGGCATCATCATCATCATCAGCATCGACCTCTGCGTCACAGTCGGCTGCGCTCCAGGTCCTAAATAGGCCGCCCTGGATGGGAGGAAGCATGTTCTGCCACCGGTGGTTGATCCTTCCGATCCTATATTTATCCATCATGGCCCGGGCTTCAGGCGAGTGAAGACTAGCAGCATCATCCAATCCCCAAGTCAGTTTGCATGTACTCTTCTTGGTTTGTGTGTGTGTGAGAGAGAGAGAGAAGAGGGGGGGGGGGGGGTTGGTACGAACGCGTTAACCTCATCTGTGGCATCTCTGCCGACCATGTGCTGGATGGCCTTGTCACCACCAGGGTGGTACTTCATCCAGGCATCCACCTTGAGGACGTACTGGTCCTTGATGAAGACGGACCTGCCATCCGCAATGAGGCCTTCAATTTCCCGTGCCGTCATCACGGGGTAGGTCCGAGCTTCCGCTCGTGACTTGGTCTTCAGCATGGTGGGCATCGCAGCCAAGAAGTTCGAGGGCAGCTGGGATCACAGACAGTGGTGCGAGATGTCGTCCTCTGCCGACGACTGACGATGTATGCGCCTCGTTAGGTTGTCATTTAGTTTGTGCGGATGGTGTACGAGTCCGCAACAATAGTCGGTCGAGATGCAGGACGACTCGGAAGACCTATTCGCCACGTCGCAGAGAAAGAGAGACGACATGAAACTCGAGAGCGATTGAGGAAGGCCAGCGACGACCGGATCAATCAATTGAGAGGAATCTGCAGCCTCAATCCCACACCGCTGATTTAAAAATTGCTGCTGGGTGCCTTGATGTGGTGTGCGACAAGGGATGATGAGCTCGTCGTACGTTTTGCGCGGGAGTGTCGTCTGCCGATATGCTACAATCAACACACAAGAGACACCACACACCTCAAAAACCCATGTCAATGATTCGCAAGCCTCGTTGAGAGACAGAGAAGAGGGGAGCTCCAAGCTGTTGAGGTGTGGGGGGGTGGGTGGTGCAAGAGGGGCCCACAGAAGGAAGAGAGGGGACGAGTCTAATGTGGCCAGTGAGGCGCAGCCCTCTTGTTTTTTGTGTGGGGCCCACAGCTGCAGTGGCCTAACCCTGCTCAGTGCTGAGTGCCCAGTGCCAAGGGCTCAGTGCTCAGTGCTGGCCAAGAATGAAAGGGTCTAACTGTATACCACATACTTGGAAGTATGTCGTAGTATGTACTATCGCACACTATAATAATACCACATCAACACTTTTTATTTTAGAAAAAACACCTGCAAATACAAAGGTTGAAATACTCCATCTGTGGATAACTGGACTATTCGCGCCCCGAGGTCAATGCTCTTCTGTGCTGCACCCGAAACTGCCACCGCTCTTTCACCTGAAGACTACCAAGTATCAGAGGTCCTAACTCTATACTCTCTCCTGTTTGTTTGTACGGTCAAGAAGGAAGGCTGCCAGCCGCGAGGTTCGGTAGAGTCACAGAGAGTGAGAGTGAGAAAAGAGAAGGGGATGGATGTGCAACGGGAAGGGAAGGCCATGTTGGTAGTACAGTACAGGGAGAAAGAGAATAGACTTGAGAAAAAGAGAGACGGGAGACTCAAGGTGACGCCAATGGCAAACATGCTCCCTCAGGAATACGCAAGGGCCTATAGTCACACGAGGGAAGCATGCATCTCCTCTGTCATCCCGACTACTGTCACAGTATATGCCGTCTAGATTGATGTATATATACTTCAAAGTACTCAGCTCGCCAAAGTTTGCAAGGACAGATCGCATGCCCTCCTCATCCGCTTGCAGAAGAAGAAGGAGAAGAGGAACAACTAGAAGAAGCTCTCCTTTGCAAGATCCCCCCTTCGCCCTCCACTTCCACCACCTTACTACTCACCTACATCATGCGTCGTCGATATTGGGCAGGCGGCGGCGGCGGCGGCGGCGCCTGGCCCTTCATGTACATCCAACAGCCTGGAGGCTGGGCCGAGCAGAGTAGGTAGAATTCCTCCTCCCCGCCCCTTGTGAGCCATCGTTTGAAATCATTAGCCTAATAAAACCTTCACAGCATGGGGAATGGGGTTTGGACGACGTCCCAACAACAACAGCAGCAGCAGCAGCGGGGGCAGCAGCAACAACAGCAACAATCGTAACAATAACAGAGCCAACGCCAACATTAACGACCTCCTCTTCCCCATCAGCAGCGGTACCGATGTCCTCAGCCTCGACGCCCTCAGTGCCCTCTTCACCCGTCTCATACTGCAGAACCACCTGACCCGGCTCGCAGGTGACACCCTCGGCTATCGTCCTGGCGGAGGCGGCGGCGGTGGTGGTGGTGGGTATGATGGCGGTGCTCTCTGGAGATGCAGTTTCCCCTCGCCCTCAGCCTCCTCGACGCCCTCCTGTCACCATTCCCACGGCTGCGATGGTTCGGCTTCTATCCCCTACCCTGCCAACGTCAACATGTGTGCCAACACCAACAACTGCAACAACATCAACATGGCCTACATGTGTCACACCTGCCCTGCTGCCACAAGGCCGTACATGGGACCAAACAACGTCTTTGTCATCCCCGCCGGGCATATCGGTGGTGGTGGACTCGGTGGCCTGGGGGGTCTCAGCAGCCCATATAACAACAACAACAACAACAACAACAACATCATTGATCTCAACACATTCCTCAGCGGGTTGGGTCTGGCCTCGGGCGCAACGGCTTCACCCGGTGGAAGTGTGAACTTCTTCTCACCGGCGGCCGGCCATCATCCTCTCCCTGTATTTGGCGGGGATCCTTGGGGACAGACAGGCCACGGTGGGCTGGGATTTAGCTGTAGTCGGTGCAACTTTCAGATGATGTGATGCGATACAGAGGCAGCAAGAGTACGTCATGAGCCTGCTGCTGTGGTCAAGTATATACCAAAAACAAAATAGACGAGGTGGTAAAGAAAGAGAGAAGGAGGTTGGGGAGAGAGAAGGAAAAAAGAAGAAGAAAAAAGAAGGGGGGGGGGGGGAGGTTATCACTTTCGCAGACAAGCAACAAGGACTTTCACTCTAAAGCCTCCCTTTTCTTCATTAGTTTTTGTGGTTTTTTTTTTTTTTTTTGCCAATCCATTCGCTGCCAATTCTATTACTCCTGCTCTCACCACCTCTCCTCCTGACCCTGACCGCCCTGACAATGATGCGAAAGAAGCCTCCATGTACATGCGAACACCAGCAAGCCATCTACTTTACAACTATGTCATCCTCTCTACCTTGCCTTTAGAAGTGGATGGCCTTTGAGTAAGTAGCCATGGCGGCCTCCTTGAACGCCTCGGCCAGCGTGGGGTGGGCATGGCACGTCCGTGCAATATCCTCCGACGACGCTCCGTACTCTAGGGCCAGCGTGCCCTCGGCAATCATCTCACCGGCGTTGGGGCCGATGATGTGCACGCCCAGCAGCCTGTCGGTCTCGGGGTCCGCCAGCATCTTGACCATGCCATCGGTCTCGAGGTTCGTCTTGGCGCGAGAGTTGGCACTGAAGGGGAAGGTTCCGACGCGATACGGGGTGCCGGCGCTCTTGAGATCCTGTTCGCTCTGGCCGACCCAAGCGACCTCGGGGTACGTATACATGACGGATGGGATGCAGCCGTAGTTGACGTGGCCGTAGCCCTTCTTGATGTACTCGACGACCGCGACGGCCTCCTCCTCGGCCTTGTGCGCCAGCATGGGTCCGAAGGTGACATCGCCCACGCACCGGATGTGAGGGAGCTTGGTCCGGTACTCCTGGTCGATGATGACGCGTCCGCGCTCGTCCAGCTCCATGCCGATGTTCTCCAGGCCCAGGCCGGCAGTGTACGGCCGGCGGCCGATGGCAACGAGGACGACATCGGCGTCCATCTGTGAGGGTTGTGATGGTCGCGACGGTCAGCAGGAAGAACAGGTCCTCATGAGGGTGACACAGAACCTGTTTCGCAACTCGAGGAGGAGGAATAGACTTACAGACTCGGCCTTGCCGCCCTTGGCAGCATCGACATCCAGCTTGACCTTCTCGCCAGAGCTGTCACCGCTGACGACCTTGGTGTTCAGCTTAAAGTCGATGCCCTGCTTCTTCAGGATCTTCTGGGTCTGCTTGGCGATCTCGGAGTCCATGCCCGGACCGCCGATCTGGCCTAGGAACTCTACGACGGTGACCTTGGAGCCCAGGCGGGACCAGACAGAGGCCATCTCCAGGCCGATGATACCGCCGCCGATAACGATCAATTTCTCGGGGACCTGCTCCAGAGCGATAGCGCCGGTGCTCGATACGACCCTCTTCTCGTCGATCTCCAGGCCGGGGAAAGGAGTAGCCTCGGAGCCGGTGGCGATCAGGATGTTCTTGCCCACGACGCTGGTCTCGCCGCCATCGTTCAGCTGAACCTTGATCTCGTGCTCGCTGGCGAAGGAGCCGGTACCCTTGATGTACTCGACGCCGTTCTTCTTGAAGAGGAACTCGACACCCTTGGTCAGGCCCGAGACGGAGGTCTCCTTGGCTTTCATGAGCTGGGCCAGGTTAAGCTTGACATCGTTGACCTCAATACCGCGGTTCTTGGTGTCGTGGAGGATGGTGTGGTAGAGATGTGAGTTGTTGAGGAGGGACTTGGAGGGGATGCAGCCGACGTTCAGACATGTACCGCCGAGGGTACCACGCTTCTCGATACAGGCGACCTAAAGAAAAGAGAAAAAGAACCGGTTTTCAGTATATGTCCGAGCAGACAAGGCGCAGCCTCGCCAACGCACAACGGGAGGAGGAGAAGAAGGAGAAGAAGAAGGAGCAAAGCTATCGCCTGGCTGTAGGTAGAGCACGCACCTTCAGTCCCTCCTGACCGGCCTTGATGGCAGCAACATATCCAGCGACACCACCACCGATGATGACCAGGTCCTTCTCCTCAGCCTCGGTGGCATAAGACCGCCTCCATCTCGGTACGACGACGGGGAGGGTGGGCTTCGTAAACGCAGAGCGGACCGCGGTGCGCGGTATTAAACGGCTGGAGAGCATCTTGACCTGTCTGCGAAGTATTTGCGCGCGGGGATCAAGGTGTGATGGGAGAAGGAGGATGGGGAAGAATGGAGGAATAGGCGTAGAAATAAGAAAGAGCCTGCGGGTTAGCCTACGGCAAAGGCGCGGAGGATGAATCAGAGGTGGCGACGCGAGGAAAAGATGCGTGCGAGTACAGGTCTCGTGCCTGGTATGTCCAGACTCGTTTAGTAATGGGAAAGGTGAGAACGTCCAAAGACCAACCAGAAAAATAAAAAAGGGTGTGCTTCAATTCCACGTCGTCATGCACCCTTTTCTCTAACAACTGAGGCCCGGGAGTACGGAGATCCAGGTCTCTAGCGGATGAGCTTTTTTTTGGGCGGGAGCTTGTGGCAGGCAGTAAGTGCCGCTGCACTCTACTGTAAGCTGTGCTAAGCTCCGGGCTGGCTGGACCTAAGCCGCTGCCAACCTTGCACCTTATCCGTCGCCATCCCCGTTCTTTCCCGGGGCCCTCGGAACCATCGTCGTCGTCGTCGTACAACCACCATCTTGTAGGGGGGGGGGGGGGGGGGGGAGAAGAAGAAGAAAAAAGGAAAAAGGGAGGGAGGAAAGAGAAAACTAGACAGACCCATCAGATCGTGCCGACCAACTATGAAGTATCTTATTCGTGACGTGCACACCAAAAGGGTATCTATCTACTATATCCAATTGCATCCTCCTCCTACTCCTCCAGGTCCACCGTCCCTGACACGCCAGGGCTGGCACGGAGTACCTCAATCGCCGTCTGGCATGCCTTTTTGACCTTCTTGCCGTCCTTCTTGCTAGCAAACAAATCCGATTTCACCAGCCTCTTCCTCAAAAAGTACTGTAGCCCCTTGGACAGCTCCGGCATGTCAGCCACCGGCCCGACAACGCTCTCCACGTCGCTCTTGGCCTTCGGAAGCTCGAGGAACAGCATGATCAGCAGAGCCTCCAAGAGGTCTCGCGTCTTGGGCCGCACGTAGGCCAGGTTGAGACACTTCAGCACGCTGAGGCCCAGCGCCCCGTGGGCGATCAGGAACCCGAACATCTTGGCAACGCTGAAGATGCGCCGTGCGTCGATCCCCTCTGCGTCCTCCTCGTCAGCGTCCGCGTCCTCCCCGAACAGGGACTCCCCCAGCCGCCGGAAGAATTTCCAGAGGCTGTCCTGGAACGCAAACTTGATCCTGCTGTCCTCACAGACCTTGCGTGCCACCAGGGCGTAGTACGGATTGTACTGTGGCTCGAGGCTGGTGCATTGCATCACGACGTAGGCGATCTCCTTCTGCCTGTCCTTGTTGAGACGCAGCTTCATCAGCCGGTTGTAGGCGTCCTCGTAATCACACGCCGACATGATGGCGATGAAGATGGAGAGACGGACGTCCGTGTTCATGCCATGTTGTTTGCCGACGGCGGCTAGGTCAGGCATCACCTCGTCGTCGCTGCTGAGAGCATCGCTGTCCGCTTCGTCGGTACCAGCACCGATACCGTCCTCGCCCTGCCTCCCGGAGGCTTCGTCCCGCCCGGCCCAGCTGGCCCCGACGAGCCACCACTTGCCTCGCTTGTCCGATTCTTCGATGTCCTTTAGCCCGATGCGCAGAGGCTCGGTCGCTTTGAGCTTCTTCGTGTGTAGGGACCCCAGGAGCTTCTTCATGCGCGTCGTGTGATCCTGGACCACGGCTGTGGCGCTGGCCCCGGCCTTAACCTTGTTGTTCTTCAGATCATTAATGCTTTCGATCATGAACTTGGTGCGGACAGACATATTTCCCTCCCCGTGTTTCTTGACTGCCGGCCCTATGAGGGCCACAATGTCCTTGAGTGCCAACGGGTCGTCGCGCCGAAGAGACTGTCCTGCCATGCGGACTATCCTCAGCAGCAGCTCCGCGTTGTGTTCGGAGAGGTTGCTGAGGAGGAGTTTGATATAGTCAAAGATCAAGTTGCAGCGGATAAGCTGGAAGTTGTATATCTCCGACAGGAAGGTGATCAGGTTCGAAGTATGCTTGGGGACACTCGAGGCGTCTCCTTCAGGGACTTGAGCAAAGTGGTGCTGAAATCGCTCCACCGTCTGCTGTAGCAGCTGAGCACCAAAGTCCGGCCCGATGACCTGATACACAGCCGTGGAGAAGCCGGCGTTGAGAATTAGGAGGGTATCCGGTAAACTTGTAGGCTCACAGATCTGGACGAGCACCAGGTCGACCAAGATGGACGTGACATGCTGCCGAGGGTACTCGCGGTACAGTTTCTCGATATCGCCGAGGATCGCGAGCAGGTTGGATTCTGTAAGACGATTGATGAGACCTTGGGTCTGCCTTCGAATACGTGACAGCAGCTCTGCGTCCAAGCCGCTCTCCTGGCGTCTGCCCGGTGGCACGTACTTCTGCACCGGCGCTGTCGATGTTGTTGGGGCCACATATGGATTCTCTCGTTTTCGGGCCGGCTTCTCTGCCTCTTCGGTATCCGAGCCTAAACTGCCGAGATCGTTATTGTCCTCGTCGTCATCGCCCTCGTCGTCGTCATCGGTCTCGCTATCCAGATCGGCTGCTTCTTCGAGAACATCCAGGTGTCCCAGGCCGTCATCATCGCTCTCCTCCTCATTCAATTCCGTGGTCTGACGCAAGGCTTTCCGCCTCTTTTGAGCCAACCACTCGTCAGCCTCGGCCTTCCGCTTCCTCTTGGCGCTCAGATCTTCATCGACTTCACTGTCTCCGTCTAGATCGCCCAGGAGATCACCAAGACCGTCTTCATCAAATGATTTGGGCAGAGATTTCCGGTTCTTGATGCCCAGTTTGCGCTCGAGCGCCGCGATTTCCGCATCCTCTCGGGCCAACTTGTCCTTGGTTGCCTTCGATACCTTGGGAGTAACAGGCGTGTCTGACTCGACCAGATCTTCCTCTGACTCATCATCTTCCTCGTCTTCATGGTCGTCGTCACCCGAGAAGCCGTCAAAGTCATCACTGTCAGACACAGATTCAACAGCAGACGTCTTCTTGGGTTTGGTTGCTATCCTTGGCGGTTTTTTTGTAGCACCCTCCGTCTTCTGTGAGGCAGGTGTGTGAGTGGAAGGGCGTCCAGAAGGGGTCCTCTTCTGCACCGGCGCACTTCGCTGCCGCCTCTGCACCCTCTCCTGCTTTCGACGCTCCTTTCGAGATGTCTGCGGCTGGCCTCTCCTTGTAGGCGGCTGATCGATATCGCCTCCCAACTGCTTCAGAAGACTGGCCGGAAGACTGGGCCGAAGGGGCTCCCGGCCCTTTGGCGCCATTCTGAATGTTTGTACAGGATCGACTGCCCTTGCGACGACGGTAATTGTAAGTCAAGAGTAACGTTTGAACGGGGGGGGGGAGGGGGACAAGAGACAGTCAGTGAGTTGCGAGTTGCAGATGAGAAACTGGGGAGTCCGGAATTGAACTTTTTTGTGGGACCTTGTAGCATCCCGCTAGAAATTGCGGGAGTGGCACCCTACCACTACAAGTATCTTCTAGTTAGTCTGTCATGCCTGTTCAGCACTGGGCACCTAAAAAATCACCCTCCCCCCAAAGCAATCAACTTTATTAGCGCACCTGAGGCGGCCAAACTGTGGGGCCATCCATCTGTAGACAGGCTTGCGCCTAAAACTGACCTCACCTCACCTCACTTCATACTTTACAAGCTCATGTCCAGCCGCCCTCGTCCTCGATACCACACGCTTGGGCATACTTCTTACTTCGCAACCTTCTATAAATCTTGTTCACTTTCCATCTGCCTTGGTAATACACCAGCATCACACTATTCATAACAACGCATGGTCACAGGCACACAACCTCGACTCGCTTGCCTATCATGTCAGAGAGACATCTCTCTCACGATGAGGTCTGAAACCCCCCCCTTCTCCTTTTCTCTCTCTATCTTTCTCTTCCCGCGTGGACACTTGCCGGTCAACTCCTCCAGCTGACACTACGTTATTGCAGTTTTTCAACAAGCTGGGGGAGCTCTTTACTTCCCGGAAGGGCAAGGATCACGGCTCAGTCTATCTGACCCAGAAACGACGTACGGCTCCATTCATCCATTCCCAGTTCTCATGGCTGCTGTCTCTCCCTCCTAGATTCTCATGTTCGCGTTGGCCACATGCCCATGTACATGAGAAGAAGAACTACGTTCAGACTGGAAGGGGGGAGATCTTCGAGAATGAAGAGACAAAACACAGCGGACAACTGTCATTTTACCTTCTGCCTCTCGACAGCCATACTGACCCTACGCTTTCCAGTCTCCCACAACCAGAATGCCCCCCTCCCGAGCAAAGAGGACCCCCTCGCAGACATCTCTGCCACACTCACAGCCCTCGGGAACAGCTCGGATACCACCCCATCATCCACCTACCCTGTCCTCGTGCGCGCCACGAACGGCAAGGCCGGTGAGGCTAAGAAGGCCGGCAGGCGTGTGAAGCTGGCGACGGTGGTTGACTCGAACGCGCTGGACGCCTTCTACGCGCGGTACGCCGAGATCTGCAAGGCAGGCATGATGGCGCTCAAGCCGAGGGACAGGAGCAAGCGGAAGACCAGGGCGAAGAAGAAGAAGGGCGCCACAGCTTGAGGGCAGGAGAGAGTAGTGGGCGCCAGGGTTGGTCGAGGGTCCCACGATTACCTCCCAGCCGGGAGGGCCTAGAATTCTCGTGGGTGAGCGTCCCCCTCCTTAGTGTGACGACAGCTTCACTGGCTTGTCGAGACCATAAGTCGTCATCTGATGTGCTCCCGCGTGACTTACGCAGGGCTCGGGCCAGCCGACAACGAAAGGCCAGTCGGCCGGCGAGCCGGCCCATGGAAAAAGAAAGATATTCAAGCGGGACAAAAATCGAGGGGTAGATGGGGATGGTAATCATCATTTTACAAAAATAAAATAAGACGATGCTCTTCCGACAGTATCACCCTGTTTGCTATCTGTCGATCCAGGGCTCCCACGAACAAAATACTTCCTTCATGAATCTTTTCTCTTCAGGTTCTATAGGTGCTAGTCACACATCCTCTTCCAGACTCTCCAAGACCTCCCTCACATCCCTACAGTCCTCACACTCTCCCTTCTCCGGTCGTCTCGCCACGCCGACATACATGACCAGGTTCTCCGGGCACCGCACCTGAGGGTCAAAGCACTCGCAGCTGGCCAGCTTCCTGTGCGCCTCCCACCGCTTCCCACATGTTGTACATTTGAGATAGTGAATCTCGCACATTGTCTTCTTCTTCACTCACCTGCCTGCCTGGCTTCCGTCGTCCTTTCGTCTCTCCCCCCCCCCCCCGCCTCCTCTCTCTCTCTCTCTCTCTTGGCTTTGTGCGTAGGTGAGCTTGTCTCCCCTTGTTAACCTCTAGGTTGTGTAGGATGTAACTGGTGTAGTTAGCTCGTGCGACAGCAAATGTTCAGGCGTCTGGGTCCTACGAGAGACTTGGAAGATATTGTTGCCTCGGCTTCGGTACTTTCGATTCTATAGGGTCTGTGTAGATGGCGCGTTGCAGCAATAATAACGCTCGCCTCTTTCGTACCTAAAATCCGACAGACACTGATGGAAGCTGTTAAGCCCGTGGCGACATGTGAATAGATTGGGACAAAAAGTGCTCATCTTCCATAACAAGCTTGCGTAAAGAATAACGGAAGTTATTTTGGGGTGTTTGGGGTTGGGGGGGGGGGGGTTGCGGCGTCACTTTAAACACCCCGACAAGTGGTATCCGATCACTTCATAGACAAGAAAAGTTCACAAAGCCCACATGCTGCTCGTGTCGGGCCAGAAAGCGTCACACTGGCGCAGGGAAAGGGCTAGGTATAGCCAGACATGAGGAGCAAGCGAGCAAGCAAACTACCAGTGCGTCCGTCCATTTCAGGGCACCACGTCATGAACTGGGGAGACACGCACAATTGTGAAGAAGGAATGTAGTCAGCGCGTCTCAGGTTGACTCTGAAGACAAGATTTGAGTTGTCAATTTACAATGAGACCGACTGACAGTGACAAGAGCAGCAGGGACATGTTTGGCCAGCACAGCTCGGAAACTGGTGCGGCCTCCTGACATGAGCCAGCGGGACGACGGGTCACACACTGCCCGGATTCAAAACAGCACATGTCCCTTGACGCTCGTAGTAGGGTATGGAATTTGTTGCAAAAGCTGCCTGAACGCCCGCTTGAAACAGTGGTGTCATAATTCATCGCGTTGGGTATCATGCAAGCAATAAACTTTTGGAGGTGTTCCTGGCGTGCCAACAGCCCGTATCCACAGCGCCGTCAGAGGGACACCATTCTTGCTCACAGATCCTGAGGCCGTCCGTCACACCTTGATCCTCGCAGCTGCACGTTGTCAAAACAATATCATCAGTCCCCAAAGCAGAATACCTGGTACGCCAGCGCTGGCGGACACATCGTGACGAGGCAACAATCAGCTCCAGACCCCATTGCCGGTGATGTTGTCGAAGCCGTGAGGCCCATCGCATTCGCTCCGTGCACAATCCTACGCAATCATATCACCACTTCAACCACTTCACCGCAAAACCATACCCCTACGCCGGCCCTTCCGCACCTCCGCGTCAAGGACAATCAGATGCTATTCGACAATCTAAGGTAATGCACGCCCACGCCCCTCCACTTCGACGACACGAGCCTGACGTGTAACGGCCACGCGTGTGGCCAAACAGTCCGTTCTCGCTTGTCCTTCTGCCGTGTTCCCAATTTTCAAGTCGGTCACCTCTGTTCTGTCCACTGACGTGCGTGAAACGTCGCAGATGATGATCGAGAGCCCATATTGCTTTTCCGTTCGAATAATCGAGAAGATGAGATGAAATCGAGAAAGAAAAGGAAAGGGAAAGGAGAAAAAAAGAAAAAAACGATTAAACAACGTTGGGGATGTAGAAATGAGTGTCACCTATAGGAGACGTCCGCTGATAGGAGCGGCGCACTCGTCCGGGATGACCTATGATGCACCTGCTATTGTTCAGCGGAAGCAGGGATCGTGGCGGCAGCGGAACGATCACATGATGTCGTTCTGCGTCAAGCCACTGTGATCAGTCTCCATGGCGTCAGCACCACCGGGCTGTAGGTATCGGACATAGCTGAGGCCCAGCTGGCGCCCACCATACTGATACCCCTGGAACTTGGAGATGGCGGTGTCAGCTGTCTCGGCAGAATCGAAACGGACGACACCAGTGCCTCGGGAGCGGCCACTTGGTTCGTACTGGATCTCTGCCTGCTTGACATCTCCAATGGTGCTGAAGAGCTCGACGAGATCCTCGTTGCTGGTCGACCAGGGAAGCTGTGGGGCCAAGTTAGCAAACACCGGGGACGGGACACCGAGAGCTGATGCTACTTACGTTGCGGACGTAGATGGTCTCGCTCCTCTCACCGTCGGCGGTAGCGAAGTCAGTGAAAGCATTAGGCGGGGCCGAGGTAGCAGCTTGGTGGCCTCCGAATCCAGGACCACCACCAGCGCCCCCGCTGTAGCCACCTCGTCCACCATAACCGCCGCCGCCGCCGCCGCCGCCGCCGCCACCGAAGCCACCGCGGCCTCCAAACCCACCGCGGCCTCCAAAGGCCCCACCGAATCCACCTCGGCCACCGTAGCCCCCGCGGCCGCCGAACCCACCGCCCATGTTGTTGGCGAAGCGGTCGATGCGGACCTCAAGGACGCGGCCGTTCCAGTCGTAGCCGTTGAACTGCTGAATAGCGTTGCGAGCATCATCAGGAGTCTCAAATACGACAATGCCAGAGCCCTTCGGTCGACCATCGAGCGAAGTATGAACGTCGGCACGGATCACGCCGCCAGTGCGGGCTTTGTCAGATGACTCGTCAGCATCGATCGTTTCAGCGCACGCAAGACTAGCTTAGTATCTGTTGCCTTACCTGCCTGCCTGAACAAGTCCTTGACGTCTTGCCATCCGACAGTGTACGGAAGCTGAAAGAAGAGCCGTTAGTCATGCCGTGTCTCGATATCCCAAGAAGCTGGAGCCTTACATTGGAGATGTAGAGCTGTCGCTCATTACCACCACCGCCCATGACACCACCGCCATAAGCACCGTTGGCGTTGTAGCCCATACCACCACCGCCGCCGCCGCCGCCGCCGCCGCCATAGCCTCCTCGGCCGCCGCCCGGAGCGTTAAATCGTGGTTCGGCCTCTCGATCCTGGGTCACCACCTCAGCACAGATCCTATACGGATGCAAAGTGGCATCGTCCTTACCTCCCGAACGTAGACGAGGCGACCCATCAGGTTCTGGTTGCTCAGCGTCGTGACTGCATGCTGAGCCTGGTCCCTGGTAGCATATTCCACAATTCTGCAGGCAAGATATTAGCGACGCCGTCGACGGAGAAGGGGACCGTTGAGCCTGTGACTTACCCGCATCCCTACAAATACCGCGATGGACAACGTCCCAACCCGTCAATCCAACAGTTCCATCAAGAGTTACCATAAGAGGGGAGACCGCAGGGAAGACAAAAAAATGAAACCAGCCAGAAGCTACGTGTAGACGCCCACCTTCGACATTCCATTCGGAAGTAGCAAGACATCGGCAAAGAGAACCTCTCCGGCTACAACCACAGCCAGCCCGTTAGCAACCTGAACCCTGCTCAGCTCGCACCTTCCCAGGAGAACCCACCCTGACGCATGAAATCTTTGAGGTGGTGCCACTTGACGTCGTACGACAGGTTGCCGACGTAGACACGGCGGTCCTGTTGAGAATTGTCCCTAATGCTGCTCATCATTTGTTCCCGTGCCTGTGAACGATCTTCGTAGCCGCCCTGGTGTGGCTGCCTGTATCCCTGACCTGAACCTCCCGTAGGAGCGCCCTGACCAGTCATCGGACTGCGAGAACGGCGTTGTCTGGGGCTGCGAGAACCGCTTCGGGGCGATAGTGAGCGGTGGCCGCGGTTGTTGGAGCGACCAGGGCTCCGTGATCGACGACGAGATCGAGACCTCTCGCGCTGCCCAAGTTTTCTGTTAGTAGCTGTCTTGAAAACAACTTGGAGCTCTGTGTGAGAGGGGGGGAGGGGTGCCGCAGCGAATGAGTCTGCAAGCTGCAGTGTAGAACCAGGCCAAACCGGGCAGCGGCTGAGGGAAGAGAACCTCCAAGAGCTTGATAGGATCGGCCCCGCCGGCTTTGTGATTTTGATGGCATGGTTCACTCATCCATTACGAGCAGCGTTGGGAACCCTGACGGCCCGGCGGAGCTGCTCCGCCTGAGCCAACGTCGTCGAGCTGCGGGACCAGGACGGGCCTGAGCACACACCCAGGCCTCAGGATGACCCAGCAGACAAGCTCTTAAAAGGGACAGGCATCATGACAAGGGCGCGAAGGTGGAACAGGCAGGGAGCCAAGGTACTTACAGGACGGTAGGTATCGCCAGTATCAGCTGAAGGAGGTAGTGTGAGTTAGAAGAATATTGAAAGGAGAGTCTGGTAACCAAGAAAGAAGGGGAAAAAAAAAAGAGGAACCCAAGCCCAGGAGGAGGGTGAGAGAAGGCAGGTTGAGAAGAAGACGGGAGGGCACGGAGGGTAGTTGTAGGCCAGGGGGAAGGGGGGGGGTCCCGGATTTGTAGGTTTTGTGGCAGAGCTGTCGTGGGAAGGTACACCCGGCTAGTGCAGGAATGACCGTAACAAGCGAATATGCACAAAGGGGGGTGTGGGTGGCCTCTTGGAGGCTGCCGCACAAAGAGATGGTGCCTCTCAAGGACAATAACAAGGTGAGACGCGTGCGGGACCAGAAAGGACTAGAGAAGGTAGCAGTACCCGCGCTGCCGCTGTCTGCAGTCGACAGAAACAGGGAAAGGCTATGAGGTACAAAAGTGTAGGGTAGTAAATGCGAGGGAGGTTGACGCCAACGCAAGCACAAGGAATTGGAATTGGGAGAGGCTGCATGAGTAGAGAGGGTCGGCGGGAGTGCAGGTTGCATGGGCAGGGCAAAGATGAGGTGCAGAGGGAGGAGGTATGGACTAGTAGGGAGGGAGAGGGCAGGGAATGTGTTGCATGTGTGTGAGTTGCTCCGGCCAGCCCAACCCGCAGCTACAAGCGCTGGATGCAAGCCGTGCTTGTACGTACTCTGTACGTTACAAGAGCCATGCAGAGCGGGCGAGCGAGCATGCAGGCAGAGTGATTGATGTATCGGCCCCCGATGAGTGACCACCTCTGCCGTGGTGACGGGCACACACCAAAGAGAGAGAGGCAGGACCATGCAGGGAGTACACTGTGCAGGTGGTGAGAGGCTTTGGGAAGGGGGGGGGCGGGCAGGGAAGGAGGGGGGCCAAGCCATGAAGCCGTCTCCTCTGACGGCTCTGGCACGGCCTGTTCGATGGTTGGAGAAGCAGTGGACGTAGAGGAAAGCCACCTACCCATTGTTAAAAGCGTCAGACAGGCCTAGTCGGTGCTGTGGGGGTTATCCGAGCTTGTGTTGACAAGGCCAGGAGAACAATTACTGCTCGGGTAGCGAGATCAAGTCGGATTGTATTGTTCGGCTAGTATTGATTTTTCCTTCTGTTGCTCTGGTGGCCGACAAAGTTCCCAGGTGGAGAGATGGGTAGATCCTGACACAGGTCGTAAGCAAGAGGCTCTGATGGCAAAAAGAAATGAGCGCAGTCACCCCAGGCTAGAGGATACACACGCGAGCCCAAGGGGGGTGGTGTGTTTGTGCGTGGCGATAGATGGTTTTCCTTGTAACAAACGACGACGGCGGTGGGAGGACGGCAGGGTGGTGGTGCAACAAGACGCTGTGGACGGGCTCGTGTAGTGAGTGGGTGAGAGGGTAGGTAAAGGTCTGTGGTGCTGGGGCCGGCGCTTGCTGGTGGTACCTGCAACCTCTTGCAGACTTTGAAAATCCTGCTGCAGCAGAGCAGATCCAGGATGCAGACCAGGGAACGTCAAAAGACAGCGCCAGGTCCCAGGGACAAGGTGGTGGGTGGTAGAGAGGGCAGGTGGAGGGAACGTGTCTGGTATGCAAACCTCCGTACCGAGTACGACGATGGAAAACAGAGGCAGGTATGGCAAACACACAGGCCGTGCGTGGCTGGCTGGCCGAGTGGCTTCGAAGGCCCACCTCGTAAGCAGTGACTCCGTCCAGACTCTAGAGCCGCTTGTACCTGGCTGTTTCCCACGTCTCCATTGGCGAAGATGGCGTGCAGAGAAGAGTGGATGCCGGCAGGGTAGGCCCAGGGCAGCACGGGGCAGGGTAGGTAGGGTAGGTAGGGCAGGTAGGGCAGGGCAGGGCAGGCGGGCAGCCAGGAAGGGGGGGGGGGGGAGACGGCAGAGGGGATGTGATCGAGGTGAGGCTAGATGGGAGAGCTTGAGCTGCCTGGTGAAGGGGTCTCCACAGAGCACACAGCAGGGCAAAACGGTGGACGGAGATTCCAAGTGGCAAGACTGGGTGAGGGTCGGAAGGGAGGGAGTAGGGCTACCTTTGTTAGGGAGTCCAGGTTGCTGTTGTGTCCTGCCGGATCGGTTGAGCCGTGTTGTGATGTCGTCTCAGCGTGCAGTACAGCCAAGAGGAAGAGAGATCCGTCGCGGCAACGTCGAGAGATCAAGGTCCAAGGTGGCTGAGGTTCAATCTCATACGAGGCAGGCCCCAGGTGCTCCAAGATGCCTTGCCGAGGATGTCTCTACTGGGTCCTTTGGTGGAGGTGCCAGATGTGATCCGCGCAGTACAGGGAGCCAAGCAGCCGTGTCCGGAGCTTCCAGGAGCTGTCACTCAGTGGCGTGTCGCGTTGTCTGCGCGTCTGGGCGAGTGCACGCGAGCGAGGTGGAGGGGGTTTTAGGTCAGGGAGTGCGAGGTAACGAAGTACAGTACAGCTTTCGTTTGGGGGGAAGGGGGGGAGGGATCGATGGGGACGGCAAGACGGCGCGGAATTTTCTCAACGGAGAGGAGGGAGCTCTCGAGAGAAAGCTGCGGTTGAAGCAGTCAATAGTGGGTCGCCTGGCCCCTGCTTCGCCGCAGGTGATTGGTTGGACCCACCTGGGTCGGGGCCCTGAGGAGGCGGGGCCAAATGGGCCTGACGTTGGAGCAGGGGCGTCCAAGGCCCCCAGCCTGCCAGCTTCCCTCCCACGTTCCGTAGGGAGTCTATTTCTCAAGACCACCTGCCCGAGCTTCCCTCCAAACATCCCCTCCGACACAACAGCTGGCTGGACGTTCCAACAGCATACTTTCCTGGTCAGTCATGCCTATGGTATGAATATTTGCCATTGAAAATGACCCCATTTGCCTGTGAAAACTGCATAGGAGGACTCTGTGTGCTCGCTCTTGAGCATCTCATGGGGTGGTTGTGGAACTTGTCTGCGGATAGACACAGCCGTTTTTCGATTTCGTGCCTACTACCTACTTAAGTAGCTTCCCAACATCCTCCCGCTCACGCTCCCTGGGAATGCCTTGTTACCATACTTGAGACACTCTCGTAGGAAACATAGCAAATCGGTACTGTATCGAATACTGTATAGAGACGCCGCCGCTGTCACATAGTACTTAAGTCACTGCTTGTATCAGTACTACAGATCTGGTCAAGGCTATGATCCCTGTCGAGGCCATTTCATGCAATAACAGAATACGGAGGGTGGCTTTCTTTCTTTTTCTGGGCAAGGTACAGTACAGCAGTACTTTGGGTGACAGACCACTGGCTATGTCCCAGAAAAAGTACTCCTGCATGGTAAGGTGCCCTGCAGAGCCTGTCGCCGAGAAGACCCAGATCTTTGTCTCTGAGCTGAACACGGCGGGCTTTTGTTTTCCTCTCCCAGTGGTGGCCGTGGTAACTGGGAGGTTTTACCTATACAATGCATATTGCAGAGTTATGTGTAGCCAGGGAGAACGATACCAGAGACGCTTCAGATCATTGAGTCAATTGTGCAAACCTCTCAACAAAGATTCTGGAGGATTTAAAGCTCAAGAAAGCCTCCTCGAGACCCTGGCGCCTTGTGGTACATACTATATACCGTTGGGCTGCTGTTTGCGAAGCAAGCAAGTGTCTATTGGAGACTGAGCTGTGACATTGCACAGCAAATTGTCTAAACGCTCCCAGGGGACCCTTGGAACATGTGTCTCGTCACTCCCTATTTCTTTCTCTGTGGGATGCGCAAAGTCTTGCCCGGGCTCCAGCCGTCCCACATTCCTCCTGGTCCCCAGATGCTCGAGCCTGGAACTCGGGCAGGGCCATCGCTCGACCAACCGACAGCGGGCGGCACAGCTGACCACCCATCAGGACGGCTCAGGCGAGCGGAACGTCAGAAGCATTGTGCAGAGAGGAAAAATTCTCGCAATGCTAGACAAGGAATCAGGTTTTTCTTGACACGCGGAAGCGCTTGCCAAACAAAGACGGACATTGCAACAGCAGATCACCTCGGTGCCTGAAACTTGGCCAATGGAAGAAGCATCTTCCACCATCTCCAGCGGTACTGATACGTGGTCCCTTCGCCGGCCGCCTTCCGAAGGCCGTGTCTATGGCGCGAATTCCGAGTGTCACACCATATGCTGGCGAGCCAAGGCGTGACTAGAGGGCGTCATTATGCCGTACGCTGGGTGGCTGGCAAGTAATCGCGAAGCACAACCGTAGTGATAGTCGTGGTAGGTCGGGGGAAAAGCAAATGGGATACAGCCACCGGGTTTTCCCCCCCTCCCCGTGATCGCTCTGGTACACCGTGCGCACATTGTTTGCTGGCTGATCATCGTCATAAAGGGACTCGAGCTGGACGGTACTATGACACCATGAATATGACACATAGGTACTCGGAAGGCAGCGTGGGGTGTCCTGCATTGTCACTTTGGGTTGCTTTTCCTTGCTTCTGGTTCCGCGTGGCTTAGAGTCTGGAAGTCACATCCTGTCGGCAGAGATCTCAACCCAATCATTACCCAACAGCATCACCGTATAGACCTGTTCCAAGACCCGGGCTCAAGAAATAAAATAAGTAAAAACGGACTGTCTTCGGACGCGAGTCTCCTGCAAGTGGCTGGTTAACAATCAAAAAGGCGGAGACGCAAATCGAACACTGAACCTCGTTAGAAAGTGGCAGTTCTTTTAGGCTTGGGACTGACGGCGATGAGCAACCAAAGAATTAAATAAGAAAGTCCCAGGACAGAGCAAACCACGAGTTGCCACCTTTATGTAGCGCAACTCATCCGCGAGGGAAATTCCAAGCAAGCTTGCTAGTCACAGGGCGCCAACTTGTAATCCAACGAAATCCTGGCAAAAGCTGCGAAGAAAAGAAAGAAAAAAAAAAACCACAAAAAACTATGAACGATGGGTGACTTCGGACCCAGTGCGGCATGGCCGGTGCTCTGGAAGGTCCTGGGAACCTCAATAGTGCAGACAAAGTCTAGCAAGAGAGTTTTCTTGTCTACCATATTTATTCTCGGGAGGGGGCGAGGCACGTATGGATCTGGATTTACACAGGAGGTGTCATTCGTCATAGCTGTGAGAATAAGTCACATGTTAGGACAACGAAGGCAAACTTGGGAGCTCGATCATCACTTCATGAATAGACGTCGCAATCGTCAAGATTACATAAGTGAAGAGTGAGGGTCTGTATTCAGAACCGAGCCCGACTATCCATCGGCGCAGCCCCCTAGCTCTTTCTCCGCTCATCAGCCTTCCAGGGAGGGGGGAAAGTGGGGGCTCCACCCATATAGCTCAAAAGTACTGCAGAGTACCGTAGTACCACGCGTATGTACATTGGAACCCTCTCCCTGTTGTGGCATGCAATCTGGGGTCCAGACGTTCTCGACTCCACCCGGGGCATACACGGATCCTACCCCGATCTGCATCCGCTTACAGGGCATCACATCATGAACCACTCCTCCAACGACAGCGGCTCGATTGCACGGCGACGGCAACAATTTCCGCGTGTGATGATGCGGTCCTTCACTCGTTGCTGCACAACATGATTTATCATATGCATATATAATGCCAACGGCGCCCACACTACTTACTATGCAAGAGAGCACCCCAACCTCCGAAAAGGGGAACAATGATTCGGATCGTACAGAAAATCCTCATCGCTTTCGGCTAACGTACGCGGCGTGCTGTAACTCTTCCGATCATCTTGTCGACAGTCTCTTGCTGCACCGGCGTCCCTACTTAGGTAGAGCAGGCTTTTCTTCTTTTTTTTCTCTTTCTCTTTTCTTTTTCTCCTTTTTCTGGTTCTTTTTGCGCTGATTAGAGAGAGATAGCCCAGGGCTGGCACCCTAGCGCGTCTACAATTTCTATGGCGACCAGGATTCCTTCACCGGTGGTCTGAAGTGAGCAGGATTAGGATCAGGATCACACCCTCATCATGCTCTCTGAGTGGTTGTCACAACATTCTGTGGAGGGATCAAGCCTGCCACCATCAGCCCTCCCGCACATGTTTCCTCCCATTGCGCCCCCCCCCCCCCTCGGCTACAGCTTGTGTGGAGCAACAAGTCACATTTCAAGCCCCTGTGCTGTATCTTGCAGGAGACTGTGACACAGCCTGTCCTGAACACCACCACATCCACCGTATTTCTGCGCACGGGGTCTAACCGTCTAGAGCACTATCAGACAGGTACCAGCAGTAAGATGTACCGCACACAGGTCACAGTACACACACACTCTCACACACAAGCGGCTCGACCTGGTCACAAGGACTGGATTCTAGGAGATGAAGCGACACAAAGTCACACCCACCGCCAGATTTTGAAAGGCCAGATGGGGGTCCGATGATTTTCAAGGCGGCGCAATACTTTCGTGAGAGGCCCGACTCGGCGTGCCATCTCTCCGCGCTGTCACGATTGATCTCTTGCTAGGGTGTTCTCTATGGAGATGAAGACACCTGTTGATTCTTCAGGACGATCGGGACTCGGAAGGTAAGGAATGTTCTAGACTCAATCCCAGCCTCGCATTCTGTTAGAGAAAGACGAGGGAAAACGAACCGGCGGATCGCACCATCAGGCTGTGGCCAGACGTTCTGCCGCGAGCCATATGCCGGTATCGTTCTGTCCTATCTCGTAAAGCTCACCATTTTGATTTACACACAGAACTCAAGAAAAATGATGCTAATTCGTCGGTGCGTTTCGGACTGATTTGGTTGTGCAGAGGACAGTGGAGTGACATGCGAGGGGGAGAGGGGTGCCACTTTCCCGCCCCAGACCACATGTCCATTGAGAGGAGCTTTGCTCCAAGGCTCGGGAGGCCTTCTGCAGCTTAAGCAATTCTTATCACAACTGAGACCTCGGGCCTGATGTGGTTGGACCGTAGTGGACTGCAGCTCACTTGCGGCGCACTGCATCAGCCGGAGGATATTGACCAGCAGCATCGCCACTCAGAGGCCTGGAAGGACCCCCTGAGTACCAACAGGTACTTCAGCCGCTCTTGGCCCTCATTGGCACCACCGAGACGCCCGAGGAGAAGCGACATCCTGGACAGGACAACGCCCCGGCCAATCTTGGGCCCTGGCTTGGGCTAGTCACGAAAACACAGCGTCTGTAGCCTGTCTGTTTGGGCCTTACAGCGCGATCCAGTGGGCCTCCCTGGGAAGACGGCACCCTGATACGAGATGCAAGCCACAAAGCCCGTCCGATGTAGCAGGGTTCAGTACGCAACGGGTCGCCGCGGGGCCAGCCCAAAGCTTGGAGGATAAGCGGAACCGGTCCAGGAAGCAGGCTCCATCTATGCACCTTACGACGGTACCGGTGTGGTTGCACTCGCACGCCCTCTTGTGGGATCTGACATCCAGAAAGCTGTGTAGGGTACAGCTGAGAGAGAAACTCCGAGCCTACAGAGAGTCACTCTTTTGGCTCGCAAGGCTAGCTGCCTTTCGAGGGACCCAGGATGTGCTGAGCATGTGTCGAGAGGCTGCTGGTCTGCAATCGATGAGCGAGAGAGACGGTGCATAACGAGCCGATGGCTCAGAAGGACCCACAGATAACTTGACATTTGAGGGAATGTTTGCACTGCTCAAGATCAGGATTTTATCTTCCTACTATGCAGATCTATGCAGTGACTACCACAAACGGAGGTGTGTGTTGTTCACCAAGCACAGATGTAGCGGGGACTTGCGGGAGACAGGATGCAATCACACAACCCGGCGGCAGGGGCAGAACTTGAGAGGGACTCTAGAAAAGGTGGCTGAAAGATGCATCACATGTATTCAGCTGGTCTCTGCACAATGATGCTACGATCAGCAAACCGGCCGCGCTCGCCCTGCTAGCCGTCCTGACCACACCACCAGAGCAGAAGTGACAATCGAATCGGGACACCCCTACGGCGATTACCGTTTCGAGAAAATTATGTCTTGTCTCACAATCTCGACCACTATGTTCACATTGTATTCCCCCGTACCGCCAAGTACTTGACACCTACAGCACTGCTCACAGCTCTGCGGATAGAGGGGACGGGAGGGGAGCGGGGGACATAGTCCTTTGGTGGGAACACTTCTCGCAATGGTACCCACCGTGCCACCCTTTCTCAGTTCTCCGCGGCGACAGCAGCGAGACTTGGGCATACCACCAAAGAAAAGTCTATTGTGAATGAATGTCGACCTACCAGTGCTAGGAGCGACTTGTCAACCAGTTCAGTTTTTGCACTGCTCTGAACAATTGCCTACCTGGTCAACATACTTCATGAGTGGCTCTGGGCACTTTTGTTCTCAAAATGAACATACAGAGAGTCTAAAGACAATAAGAAAGTGAATAGTTTAAAGCAAAAGCAGAATAAAGCCTACAAATACCTTCTGTAGACTTCAGATGATCACCTGCTCAGGACGACGATGTGTAGAGCGGAAGGAGTCGTTGAGGCCCCCTCGACGCTCGCAGGGACAGTCCCTGTAGCCTGCAACGGGAATAAGGGGGGTGGTTCCCGAGCTCTCCGTTACGGAATTGGAGAGAAACCCAGAACCTTACTGTATCAGATCATTGCTTGACAGTTCGGTACGGGAGCCATAGTTTTTTTTTTTTTTTTGGTTCCCCCCCCCCTCTTCTCCCTCCCCTTCGAACCCCTGCGCTACTACGTAGCGTTATACGAAGCAACCAAGCATAACGCGACGCGACTCACCTGACCATCTGCTGTTCTGCTGCACTGCAGATCAGAACATTTGAAAAAAGAAAGAAGAAAAGAAAAAGTGCGATTCCCAACAGGCGAAACGAGTGGAGCGACAGCAAAGCACCACAAAGCCCGCAATGCCTCCTAGAGTCCCGTCGTGCCGTGCAGCATGGCCGCAGCAGCCACTCCAGGGCAAACCAGCCTCAGCAGCAGCAGCAGCAGCAGCTCTCGTTGCTTGTCGGACAGTCACCACGGCCTCCCGCCGCGGCGCAGTACCATGCCAGTATAGACCACGAGCCCGCCTGCCCGGTTTGCAGCCCTGCTTCCAACCATCATCAGCGTCGTCCTCCTTTTCCTCCTGCAACCGCCGTTCATATCACTCGCACGACCACCCGACACCCGAGTCGTCCTTCTCCCCGACCGAGCGCGCCATCCTGACTGCCGCATGCGCGCACATCCCCGCCCATGGGTTCTCACAGGCAGCGCTGTCCCTGGGCGCAAGAGACGCCGGGTACCTGGACATCAGCACAAACCTGCTGCCCCACGGTGTCTTCAGCCTGGTCCAGTGGCACCTGGTCTCGCAGCGGGAATCCCTGGCCGGGAAGGCGCAGGAGCTATTCGGAGCAGCAGAGCAGCAGGATGGCCAACGCACCGGCGTGGGGAGCAAGGTGGAGGCGCTGACGTGGGCGAGGCTGATGGGCAACAGGGAGGTGATTGGGAGGTGGCAGGAGGTAAGCAAGCAAGCAAAGCACGAGACGACGGCGCGAGGGGGGCCACACAGACGAAAAAAAAAAAAAAAAAAAAAAAAAGTCAAGGAAGGGACAGAAAAGATCAAGTAGAGGCCCGGGATTTTTTTACTCTATTTTTTGCTGACTGGTAGTTATGATGATCACAGGCACTCGCAATCATGGCCCAACCGAGCTATGTCCCCGAGTCTCTCAGGGAACTCGCCAAGCTGTCGGACGAGATATGGTTCCTGGCGGGCGACGTCTCGGTCGACCCGTCGTGGTACATCAAGCGCGCGTCTCTGTCCGCCATCTACGCCTCGACCGAGCTATTCATGACGACTGACAAGTCACAAGATTTCGCCGAGACGAGGAAATTCCTGCGCAGGAGACTAGAGGAGGTGCAGGATGTCGGCGGGTCGCTGAGATCATTGGGCCAGTGGGTCGGCTTCACAGCAAACGCGGGTTTAAACGTGCTTAGAAGCAAGGGCATGCCAATATAAAAAGACAGAAAAAAGATCAACAGGAAAGAGAGAAAGAAAAAATTGCACAAGCACGAGTTGTCGTAGGGTCATACGAGCATTGCGCCCTCGGGACCATGCACGGCAGGGACAGAGTGCCAGTATCAAGATCTTCATGCACAAGGTTTTGTATCAGACCACCATGGAGAGGGCATGAATCTGGTCCAATTCGTGTCTTGAAGCTTCTTTACATAAGGTATCTCGACAGGCAAAGCAAAGCAAAAACATCAAATTCAAGCCACCAACACTTTATCTCATTCCCGTCTCCATCCGCAAAGTCGCCTTTTTTTTTAATGCCTGTAAGCGAAATGAGACGAGAAACGGCTCACGAAGCAAGCAGTGCATCGCTACGTGTGCAGATAGGTTCTCATCCTCAAGACGAATGCATATATGTGTCCACTGTCGGCTGACGGGGGTCTCGCATTCTAAAGGGGGAGAAAGAGGAGGTTAGCCTTCAGCGTGGGTAAATGGTCCATCCTCAGGCACATATAACTCACCTTGTTATCTTAACATCCTCGTCCAAGTTCGCACGTCCCTCGATTGCGTTGGGTGTGATGAGAATGAATTGACGACCGACCGAGTTGCGTGCTGCCGAGATCTGTGAAGCGTGAGTGTTTTTGTCTCAGGGGGAGAGAGAGAGAGAGAGAGAGAGAATGAGCATCAGGAGACTTGTACTGACCAACATATTGGTGCTGATGGCCCGGTTGACATTGTCCATGAAGACATCAAACTCATCAAGGCAGCGGAGTGGAGAGCCCATGGCCTCCCAGATTGCGAGCAGCAGACAGATGGATGAGAACGACTTCTCACCTCCCGAGAGAGTCTTTGTGCTGCGGGCCGCCGCATGCTTGCGAGTCTTATCCGGCTCGACCTGAACCTCCAAAGTCTGAAGATCGTGTCGCAAAATCAGCCTGCCCCTGAAGTCTCGCTCGCTGAGCAGGTACATAAAGTTCGCCCGAGATTGCGAGGAAATGTACCGCCGGAACTTTCTCCACCTGGAGAGCCGATCCTCCAGAGTTGTCTTCAAGGCCTGGTTCTCGAACCGCACTTGTGCGTATCCCGTCTGCACTTCCTCGAGAGCTTTGAAGCTGCTGTCCAATCGCCGTCTGACCTCCTCGTCGGTCATGCCCCTCCTCTTTTCGCGCTCTTTCAGCGTGGCTCGAAGGGAGTCCATTTGTTTCTCAAGAACGTCGTATGTCTCGTCTTCGCCGATGTGAATCCGAGGACAAATCTGTTCCGCCTGGCCGATAAACTCGGCGACAGTCTTCTGGAGTTCCTCGCGCTTATGCTCATAGCGCTGCTTCTCGTCGATGGCAACCGCGTGCTGGTCATGTGCTTCGTTCTTTTCTTGAACCGTAAGTTGACGCACATCTTTGTACCTCTTGACTTTGTCTTCGGCCTTCGTAAGCTGAGGCTCGAACTCCTTCACAGCCGCCTTTTCAGCCTTGACCTTGTCCCGCAGACTTTCGCAGACCCGGTTTTGCTCTTGCTTCCTCAGCTTTGTGGTACCGTATAAGCTGCCATAGTGATCGAAATCCTCTTGAGCTTTGCTCAAGTCAGCACGAAGACCCTCGAGCCTCCCATCAACGCCCTCAAAAGAGTCAAGCTCGGCTTGGATGTCATCGATATCGACCTGGACTTCCCTTGCCTTTTGCTTGTTGCTCTCAACAGTTTTCTTAATTTCCACAATGTCCTTGTGGCAACGTTCATAGGCCCGTTGCTGCACCGCTCTCTCCTGCTGAAGATCTCTTACCTCTCTCTGGAGCTGGCTTAGTGTCTCCTTGTGGTGAGACGTCTCCTGCAGGGAGTCACTCCTCAGTCGAGGCTTTTGATGGGCATCTGGAGGGCGTGAGGGCGCGGAGGTGATACCGTTGGCATTGACAGAGATCCGAACAGTCCAGTCACGTCGCCCTGGAAAGAGATGGAAACAAGCGGCCACGTTGGGTGGAGGTGCGGAGTGGACCATGATGCGGGTGGCGTCGCCTTGGTCTTCGACCAGAATGACCTTCTCGATACGGTTGTTGATGATAAGTTGGTTGCGGATCAGTGAATTGTCGATCTTGAGTATTCGCAGGACCGTATCGAATTTCTCGTCTGGTTCGTGCCTAGACGTGTCGATCGGTCTTGAATTGCCAATGATGATTGGGCTTTTGGTGATCTTTAGGCGGTTCATCATGTCCCTCAGTCGCTGCTGGTCACGCTTGCTCGTCACAACGAATCCGTTCAACATTTCTCCAAACATTCGCTCCAACATGGGCGACCATATGGGTTTGAGAACTTGAATGTGGGCACCTACGGGCCCCACGGGCTTCTGCTCAAACCCGGCGTCCGCGTCAATCATCCTCAGAAGCTGCGTCACCTGTGGCTCGTATGCGTCGTAGAGCGAGCTCTGGCCGTGTTCGAGCTCCCGGATCCTCTTCTGCAAAGCCACAGCTCCCTTCTTCTTCTCGTCCACCAACTGGTCCAGTGTCCGTAAGTCTCCGCTGACCTTCTCGGCCTCTCTGTTGAGGTCCGGGATGCGCTGCTGTGAGTCTTCATATTCCTTTCTAAGCTCGGCTTGTCTTGTCTGAGCCGCCTTTAGGTCCTCATTCCTCCGCGTGACAGCATCTCCATTCAGGTCCTCCAGCCGCTGCCTTTCCTCTTCAATCATTCGCTCGTATTCCTTGACGTTGTTGCGCGCACTGCTGACGCGGGTAAAGGCATCACGTTCGTCGCTGTTGAGCTTTACGAGAGCCTCTTTGGCCTCCTCGTGTTCTTGTTGCGCACTATGCACTTTGGCCTGCAGCGCATTATTTGCTTCGTCGGTCGTCGTGAAGTCTTCTTCGGCCTGCGTGATCTGTCGCTCGACCTGCGCCAGCTGCTGGGTCTTTTGGTCGACAAGCCGTTGCGCATCCGCAATGTTCCCGTCGCACTCAACAAGATTCTCTTCGTTTTCGACAACCTCGCGCTCCACTTCCTCCACCTGGCACCAGGCCAGCTTCCGACATAAGAGCCGATGTTGACGGCGCAGATTCTCGGACTCCATGTACAGAGCGTAGTCCTTCTTGGCTCGCTCATGGTCCCGCTTGCAGATGTCCAGTCTCGTGTGAAGATCAGCCTCTTTGGTTTCATTGGAGCTCATGTACCCTATGACAACACGGTAGTCATCGTCTAGCTGTTGCAGCTGCACGCCCTGCATGAAAAATTTGAACTTTTGTTTCGGCGTTGACTGGTTGAGAAACTGTCGCGCGTTGTCCTGTGACAGCACATTGAGCGGATTATCGACCTGGAGGCAGTAGTACTCGACGATGTCGTCGACATCCTGCTTTCTCTTGCTGATGATCCTGCCGCCGGCAGAGAGGACCCTGAAACCGCTGGTCCCTCTCTTGTTGAAGCGGCGCTCGACCTGGATGAAGTCCCCGTATATGTCGTGCTGGTAGGCACCTTGGCCTTCGTTCTTGATCTTGACTATGAGCCTGGCCTCGTGCTGGCCTTCCTTGATAAAGGATTTCAGATTGCCTCCACGGTTGGTAGCGCTTGCCTTCCCGCCGAGGCAGAGGGTGATTGCCGTGAGAATCGCGCTCTTGCCGCTGCCGTTCTCGCCGACGATGAAGTTGAGAAGTGGACCGAGCTCGACGTTCAGACTGCTGTGGCACATGAAATTGACACAGTGAATGCCCAAGAGGATACCGTTTTCGGAAGCCCTGTTGTTGAAAAGTCCTTGGCGCCTTTCCTGGATCTGCACGTCTTTGCGCTGAAGCCTCTGGGTGGCACGTCTGTCGTCGTCGTCGGCGTGCTCGAGGTCCTTGAACCCATCGTCTCGTATGATGTCGTACTGGGTGGCGGCTGGTTCGTCATCATGGGCACTATCTCGCACCCCGTCATTGCCACCTTGGTCACGATCCACCGATGCTTCAGAAGGTTCGCGGGCAGCTATTGTTCGTGCGGGCTGCTTGCCCTCAGAGATTCGGGCGCGTTTGCGGCGCTGTGAAGCGAGAGTGGTGTCAGTAACAGTCTGTTGCTGCATGCGCCGCAGAAACTCTGTAGAAGAAGCTCTGGAATAAGAAATTGAGCTTCACATACGGCCTCGCTCTGCAGTCTAGAACTCGCCTCACGCGTTTCGATAATATCTTCCTCGGCATCGTCCTGGTCGTCATCGCCTCCGCGGCGGCGCTTCCTGGCAGCGCTGCCAGCAAGATTGTTGACAGTGCGTATGGTGCGACCAGACATCTTGACTGGTTGCTAGCCTGTCAGAGAGAAACGACAAGAAGCTAGCCCAGCCTCAAAGTGCTGGACAGAGTATGTCTTGGTCGGGGCCGTCTTTGTTGGTGTAAACCAAAGGCAGTAAGAAGGCTTGACGCGCAGCGCGTAGCAGTAAACGCGCTAAGTTGGACGAAAGACAAAAGGGTCTACCCCACCTTCCAGCATCTCCCTTGCTAGGCCTGTAGCGGGGGGCGCCGCCCCGGGGGGGGCGCCGGGGGGGGGGGGGGGGGGGGGGGGGGGGGGGGGGGGGGGGGGGGGGGGGGGGTGGGGGGGTGGGGGGGGGGGGCG
>JACWQW010000072.1:0-111124 GCA_014849355.1 Cryphonectria radicalis | reverse complement strand
CTGGTCGCGCAGCGCGTAGCAGTAACCGCGCTATTTTGGACGAAACAAAAAAGGTGCTCCCCCACCATCCACCATCCCCCTTGCTCCGCCTGTAGCGCCCCCCCCCCCCCCCCAATCCCGCCAACCAAGTGCACACTCCCTGGACTCCTTCAACAACGCAAACTTCTCGAGAACCTAAAGCTTCTTCCACTTCCTCAGGCACTCATCTCTGCTCTTATTCGTCAAATCATTCTCCAAACCCGTTCAGATAACATCTGGCAGGTGGAAAACGCCTGATACTTCCGAGATTTTAAAGTCATCTCTCACAATATCAAAACCACAACAGTCTGATGAGCACAGCATGGCCGGGAACGACGGGAACGACGTCGTCAAAGACCCCGACGTCAGAGGTCAAGGCCCCCAGGCCTTTGAGCGAGTGCTGCCCGACAACTGTGTGGAGTACATGCTCTTTGTCATAGAGGCAGATGCACAAGCCAAGAAAATCCTGTCGGGCCTCGAGGCCGTTAGAAGAGCGGCAATTGAACTGTCGAAACAGCTCACCAAGGGCTACATCTGGCAACGAGATGGCTTCAATCTCGAGGTAAAGAATGAAGGCGGTATGCTTCCAGCCACGTTCCCCCATCCCTCGTACGACCTCTTCTAATGTACTAATAAAGAGAGAGAGAAAAAACCAGGCCTGCATTATCTCTATGGCATCAGTGACTATGGTGATTCCATAGAAGACGAATGGCTGATCGTCTACATGCTTCGGGAGCTCACAAAACAGTTCTCGAATCTATGGGTGCGAGTCTCTGACAGCGATGGAGAGTTCCTTCTGGTCGAGGCTGCCAGTGTGCTGCCAAAGTGGTTGAACCCGGAGAATGATGCCAATAGGGCCTGGATACATGGCGGCCAACTGAGGATCATACCTCTCCAGCAGTCGGACTCTGGCGTGTCATCGAAGAAGGTAGACCTGCCCCAGGCCCTCAGCACACTTCAGTCAGAGCCAGACTCTCTTGTTCATTCGACGTTTATCGAAGCAGAAGCATTCTATCGGCTAGAGAAATACCCCGGCCAGATTCAAGAGTCGGTACACCATGCTGTGGTCACCATACCAAGACGGCTGGCATATGTGATCCATGAGCTGCCCAAGTCAATTGCACCCGCTATCGAGGCGTTCTACCTCAGAGACCCTAATTCACTGAAATCCCTCCTGGTAGCATCTCCCGAACGACTCACGTTTCCGCCCAATGATCTTGTAGACTCGAGCGTCAAGTTCACAAAAGTCCTGTATGCGCAACTAAGGTCTCAGAATTTCTCGGTACCTCCGGTCTGGCAAGATCTTCTGGCCACCTCTGAGAGGGCGATTGTACCAGGGGCCGATGAGAAGGATCAAAAGAAACACGCCAGGCTCGATCTCGGCATGAAGGTCACCTGCGGATTTGAGATGCTCGCCTCTGGTGCAGCCAAGAGCAACAAGCGGACGGCCAGAGAGCTTGCGCTCATCCTTGAGGATCTGATCGAAGACGGAGACTCGGTTCTCCCCACGGATGCAGACCTCGACTCATGGCAAGACGCCGGACGTGACGATGACGATTCCTGGATGGATATCAACTTTGAGGACTTCGAGAAAGAGCTGGAAGGCAGGGACGGCACTTCGAGAGGCCAAGGCTTTACGGATGCTCATGCACAAGCTGATCTTCGGAAGATCGTCTCACGCTTCGAGGCATTCTTAAACGACGACAAGGCGGGAATCGACGGTGCAGAGTTCGATGAGATGGATGAGGACGACGATGAAGATGTCACAGACTCAGACGAGGAGAGCGGTAGCGAAGACTGCGACGTCAGCTTCGACGAGGAAGAATTCGCCCGCATGATGCGTGAGATGATGGGTCTGCCGGCAGGGAGTTCGCCGGCGCCGAACAAGGACAAGGGGAAAATGCCAGCCTCAACATCAACGAACGATCTAGAAGAGGACAGCGAGGACGAGGAGATCAGGAAGTTGTCAGAACAGATGGCGGCAGAATTGAACGATCACGGAGCCTTGGACTTGGACCCGACGCCCAAGAAACTTAAGGCTCTCAAGGGCAAGGGCAAAGAGAAGGCTACGACGACAACCACGGAGGAAATTGCTGATATCCAAGATATCAGTGATGAAGAAAGTGCAGACGAGGAAGTGGACATCGACTATAACCTCGCTAAGAATCTGCTCGAGAGCTTCAAAGGCCAAGCAGGCCTGGTCGGCCCAGTTGGTACGATGCTGGCGGACATGGGAATCCGTCTACCTCGGGATGAAGACGACGATGAAAAATAAATGAGATACCCATTTGAAACCCTTTCAACCCAGGATGGATGGCGCGAGCGAAACATGACGAATTGGCAAGGCTTCTTCTGAACAGATGCTTAAAAGAGAAATTGGCACGAATTTCAACTCAAATCTATTGATCAGATGATATGCTTTTTCTCACGCTGATACTAAGAAAGCAAAATACATCAGCATGACCTGTCGTTCATACCATTTTTGTCATGTTTCATGAAGCACCCCTCCAACTATGCCACCCGTCTTGGGCCTCTTTGCTGGCGACATCTCGCTCGTCGGTCTCCCATGGCTTCTCTTGGTATAATCCTCTATGCCCTCCAACCGAGCCAGCACCGTGTTTAATCTCTTCCTTGCCGCAAATTCCCTGCTCGTGCTATCACTTCGGGGCCGGTAGAATTCCTTCACCACAGCTACCGTAGCATGAAAGCACTGGTACAGCAGCAGACGAACATGCGCCTCCTCCGGACGTTCAACTAGGTTCCCATACGGGAAGAAAAGGTCAAAGTCCTCGTCGCAGTCAGACTCGTAGTCTGCCTGCCTTCTTGGACGGCCGCTGAAGCCGCGTAGGAAGTCCTTGGAGGGCCTCTCGGTGAAGACCATGGCCATCAGTGGGTCGCCAAAGATACAGTTGCTCCAGTCGCGCAGCCCCGTCACTCGTATGCCTGCCGCATGATCCCGATCCGGGGGCACTCTGTCCTTGCTGCCGTGATCCGAATCATCCCAGTTCTCAAGTGGGTGGTGCTGCAGTGCTAGTCCTTGCTTTGTTCTCGCGACGCTCCCAGAGATGACTCTCTCGGCCTCGATGTTCCAGTCGTGCGCAGCGTCGAGAACGACCAGTCTTGGTATCTTGACTGCGTCTAGGCAGTTGCTGAGTCTCTGGAAGTGCCGCCGTATTGCGTGATAAGGGACGGTCACGGCCATATCCTCAGCATCTCGCAGCACCCCCTCGAGCATGACATGGAACGCCGGAGCCCAGTTGCCCATCCCTCTGGAGGCTTCCACACCCATCCTTGCTCGACTTGGCGCCTCAGGTATCGAACCGAGTACTGAAATCGCCGGTCCGAATTTCCCGGAAGGTGACTGCAGAAGCGAGATCCGACGTAGTAGTCTCCCGGCCTGGAAGTCAATGTGTCTGCGTTCTGGGATGGTCAAGCGTTCGGGTAGGGCTGAGAGTGACAGGCCCTGGAGACGCGCGAACACATCGGATGCCGACCCAAGCTCTTTTGGCGATTGTGTGTGGTCGGTATCAGCAGGGATGAAATTCAACAAGTCGACATCCTGCAAGAGTTCATCGTTGGTGTTTGGACCTTTGTGCAGAGCCAGCATCCTGCCCGAAGGCGAGCATGCACCACCACTTTGATCCAAGTGCCCCTTCCTCACCTGTGCCGAGCCGCCAGGGAGAAGCACACTTCTGATCCATTTGATGATGACGGCCTCTGACTTGATGGTCCACCGCTCTGACCTGAGCAGCCTCACCATGGAAGGCGGAGCTAGGACCAAGACCAACATATCGTGCATGCCCGAAGCAACATCGTCTGCCGAAGGGGATGTTGTGGGCTCGCGTATATCTCTGCGCTGGCATGGAGGCGCAGGTAAATAATGTACAAGACGCAACGAATCTGACGTGAAATGAGGCCAGACTGTGTTTAATAACGCCTGCACGGAAGCCATGTCCAAGGGCGACCCGGCACCAGTAGCAGTCTTGGATACTGGGGTATGTAAGCCGGCTTGTCCTATCGCGGGCTCGGTTCCGCTACTGTTACCACCGGCGGCTTCAGAAGAAGGGCTGGTATGTCGGACCGGTGGTGCTTGAGGAACCGAGCTTGTGTAGCTGTATTGTGTGAGACCTGGAGGACGTGAGAGCTCGCTGCTGGCGAATAACTCGCGGCATTCGCCGGCTGACGGCGCTCCTAACGGACCAATCTTCGAACCACTCGACTGGGCGCTCGTTACAGGTGAGACACAGAAAGTCAAAGGAGAAGGCGAGCGAGGAGAGACAGCGAGGAGGGCTGGTGATTTTCCTTGTGCTGAGTCTCTGCCAGCTTCCCGGATGGGTAGGCCAGGCATGGCAGACGTGTGTTTATGTATTTGTTGCTGCACCTGATTTTTCTTGAGATTGCCGTGACAACACTGCCACTGTGGTCGGGCCCGCCCCCGAGTTGACAAAAATATCTTTCCTATCTATTGATACATCTGGCATAGTGAGCCCATATATGTATACAACAGGTGAATGTCTCGGGTCACCTCTAGTTGGTAGGTGAAAGCGAGAAAGGGAGCGCGATCTGTCTAAGCGTGGATGAGAGAGTGGCTTGCGGTCACTGGATAGCCGAGTCTAGGAAGAGTGTGAGAACAGGACTGCCGAGTCAAAGTGGGTAGTGACAAGAGATTTTAGAAGCAGACTTACAATCCAAGCAGAGTCAGAAGGCCTGCTTGGTGTGACGTTTGAGGTACGGTGAGACTCTGTCCATAGCTATCTTGTTCGGGGTGGGATGGTTTTGTATCGCGGACCAGGATGACGGACGGAGGCTCTGTATGACAGTTTTACCAGTTCTTGAAACCGACACTGAAGAGTCTTTTGAAGATATTGGGGAAGCTGGCAGCCAAAGCCAAGCTCGATATATACAAGATGTCTAGGTATCGAGCCTCAACATGATTACTATGGAGAGAGGTGGGGGGCAGCAAGCTGAGGCATCGCATTGATATTCTTAGTCCGCTGACACATGACCCGTTTCCTCAAGCGAAAGGAAGGTTTCGACCGGAGAAAGGCCGCTCGTATAGGCCCGCCTCTGAAGTACTGAGTCGGTTCACGAGATGATGAAGGCTTCGGCCCCCTTGAGATGTCAGAAGCAACACTCAACCGTGTTTGGTCAGGGAAGACTACTAGACAAAATCGGCACTCTGTCCCCGTTGTCTGTAGTTTCGGCCTCTCGGAAGATGAAATCGGGGACCAAGGTGAAGCGTGGATCCTGACGATCATGATGCGTGCCTTGAGCTCAGCCAACAGTCGGCGACCTTCTTCTGCTAGATTGTCGTCGTCGTATGCATCCTAGAGAGTGTCGCCGAATTCCATCACTGTGCCTAGTCCCGATGCTGCTAGGGCAAGCATGCTGCGCGGGTGAGATGTCCTCGGGCCTTCGGCAACACAGAAGTTGATGCAACAAAGGGGCGGGAGAACAAGGAGTGGGTTTCTGATGACAATCTGAGCCTATTCGCTTACGCCTCATCGGCCGCTTTGGTTGCACTTGGATGCTGAGAAGCGAACTCGCATTGAGTAAGTCAACGGACCTCGCCCGGCTAACGGACCCAGTCCAGCCTCTGCGAGCGAGGCGACAGATGTACGAGTGTTGACATGGGCAGAGAGAGAGAGCGGTGTGTGCAGAACCTCAGTCCCCGTCGTCTGAACACACTAATTCTTGTTCATCCAGTCCACATGGCACGCGATGGTGCTCCGAAGGGCCAAGCGGAATAATCGGTAACACCACAGACAAGGCGGAGAGGAGCACGGCAGATTGCAGCCGTGGAGCTCATCGATCTCACGTGACTGATCTTCATCGCTTCGTCGCTGCGGTTCTAGCTCACGTTCGTAAGAAATACGGGGAGAGATAGGCGAGGCGATTAGTCGGAGGTGGTGGTAGACGAGTCAGATGATAGAGGCTTTGCGGCCTCCTTGTGGCTCGATGTACGAACCAGATCCAAGTAGCGTCATGATTGGGTCGCAGCAACGGTGCAAGCGAACCCTGCCTCTCCTCCATTTCCCATAATAGAATTCTCAGCGATTGGTGGCTCATGCGAAGATTCTCAAGACCATATTTCAACGTACTTTTATTAGCCACATGGTCCGCCACAAATCTCAGTTGCCTTGTCCCTCGGAGGTTTTCCCCTTCTCACGTGTCTCTCTGTGTCGCACGCGTACCCATCATGGCTGAGAAGGAAGCACCAAAAGCTTCCATTGGCTGTGAATCTGGCCACCTCGACGCCAAAGTGTGGTCATAGTCAGTCCCCTAATAGTGGCCATCCTCAGTGTCTCTCGTCAATTTTGTCGCGAAGTGGCCTAGTGTGACGCCTCCGGAACCGCCCCTAGAAGAATTGCTTGGGCTTTGTCAAAATGCTGCTTGATCCCGCATCTTTACGTGAGCAGAAGCTTGCTTGCATACTCAGGCACGAGCCGCTGAGGACTGACATGGAATACAGCGAGAGAAAACCAAATGTGCATCAGTCGTCCGTCGTCCGTGCGTTGAAGGATTTGACAGCTGCAAGTTCCCTTCTCCTGCCCCCCCCCCCCTCTCTCCTTTCTTCTCGGCGGCATGGCAAACCTTGCGCTATTCATGGCTCGGCGATCACTTTCTCCTCAGCCTTGGTTGCAGACTTGCTGCCGTTACTCCCAGCATCGCCGTTCGCGTCTTTGATGCCAGAGTTGTTGGCCTGTTTATAGAGTTCCGTCAAATTGTACCTCTTCAGCGTCTCCCAGTCTCCAGGGACGACACTGATCCCGCAAACCGTCTACGTTGTCATTGGTCAATAAGAAAAATCTTTGTTTGGATATCGGGTCAAAACTCTCACCTGATAGATGTCCAACAATATGACCTTGTCTGGAGCTCCAAGGTTGACCTTGTGCTGTGGATCGACCATATTGGCAATCTGTTTGATGACGTCGTCCCTCTTCAGAGTGTTGTGGTTGCGAATCGAAGGACGGATGGCGAACTACGAGAGATTACCGTCAGAAGATGTGGGAGGATAGCTGTTGCGAACTTGTTCCTACCGTAGCTGGCTGCGTCTCTCCATTTGCGGTCTCGATCTCCCCTGTCTGGCCATCCTTCTCAGCAGCACCGGCGCCCGTGCTTGTTTCTTTCGGCTTGAGCTTGAAGTGATTGGCAAGAGCCTTTCTGACACCCTCCTCGAGTCCACTCTCGGTGGCCTTCGTGATGAGGGTCACAGGCGTCAGCCGGTTCAGATACCGGGCTCGAGCGCTGCCGTGGCCGACAGTGAGGGCATCCTGGCATATGCGCCGCGAGAATTCAACTGGCTCGATCGGTGCCTTGCATCGCATGAACAGCAGGCACTCCTGGTTGATACGGACTTCGGTGAAGACGCGACCTGAAGCACCTTTGCTCTTGTCCTTCAAGGAGCCGACCTCTTTCTGGATGATGGATTCAATGTCTCCCTCGTCCTCGTCGGAGCCTTCTGCAGGCCCTTGCTCGGACTTGATCCCATACATCTTCTCGGCGTACTGTGAAAGTCAGCTCCTGCTCCGCCCTTTGCATGGTGACTGACTTGAGCGAACCTCATCAAAAAGGACCTCCATCTCTCTAGCAGCCTTGCCCTTCATGTGCAGCGGGCAGGTCACCCAGATGCCCATTTCGCCAGGCTCGATGGTGTGAGCCTTTGGCCTGTCCGACCCCTCACTCTTCGGAACTTTCCATTTGCCACTGTTGCCCTTCTGCAGCTTTGATTAGCACTGGTCGTTTTTACCAGATTGCATCGCATAGAATGTCAGAGGAGACGGTGATGCGTTAATCAATGGTCCCCGCGCCACAACCTTTCCTCTGGGCCGCCCGACCTACCTTCTTCTTCCTGAATGAGCCGTCGCCTTCTGTGCCATGAGCGGCTTTCCGTTTGCCCGCGTCAGCCATTTTTTTTTTTTAAAAAAAAAATTGTTGAAAACTGTTGTTCTGGTAAGTGTTGTCGAAAGCTCTGTGTGGGAGGAGGGAAGGTGCAAGACTGAAGGTCATGCATGCATGCACTTTAGTTTTTGACCATCAATCCCTGCAATCCACGATAGGCCGTCACGTGGACCCCTTCGTCTCAACACCCATTCATGAGGGAAGAAATGGGCTGGAACCATCACATATGAAAGTCAGAAGAAGGGCAGGGCGAGAGAAAGAACAAGATAAAATGGTAAGCAGAACTTTGGCCACAATGGATGACTTTAATATTCTTTCTTTTCTTCTTTTTCCCTTCTCTCTTTCTCTCTTTCCGCTGTTCTTCCTTGGAAATTTTCACGAGACATCAATACATACGTAATTGTCTCACATTCCCTCAGGGGAGGAGGATGTGATTTATTTTGATGGTAGTCTGCATGCAATCTATCACGCCCTTTCTGGATCCCTCAATTTCACGTCGCAAATGTCCCCAGGCTGTTTCTTAGGTATAAATGTTTGCCGCTTTTAACACTACAGCGAGAGCACTGAACGACATGCATATATTTATCCTCATACACATATTGGAGCCGTCGCTAATTAGTATCGTGTAAATTGTCTTGACAAGAAATTATGAGCGCAGATGACGAGATTGTCCGTATTCCGACGAAGCAAACACATCCAGGCAAGGGTGGTAAGTGACACACCTCCGCACATGCTTCCTCCTCACTCGGCTGCCTTGGCGTTATTTCTCACAGCCGCTTCAGTAATCAGTCTCAACGGCCCGGGCGCGTCCATCTTCGGCATATGTAACTCGACAAACTGCAGGCCCGCCGCCTCTTGAAAGTTCTTGTCACCCAGCAACGCCTCTAATTCCGCCTTCGTCCTCGCCACAAAAGTCCCCCTCGTCTCTCCCTCCTGTGCACCAAACACGGCCGGCAAGTCCTTGAACCTCCAGGCCGCAATATCGTTGTACGCCTCATCCGCCCCGTGGATAAATCTTTCGATTGTGTATCCCTCATTGCAGATCACAAACAGGGTGACCCGGAGCTGATGGCGGATGATGGTGCTCACCTCCTGCGCCGTGAGCTGGAACGAGCCGTCACCCACAAAAAGGATCGTCCTCCTCTCGTCACCCGTGTCCCTCGTCGCGAGTGCCGCGCCCTGGCACGCGCCCACCGACCACCCTATCGAGCCCCAGAGGTTCTGGTTTAGCGCCGTCACGCCCTGGGGAAATTTAGTTTCCCAGATCCCAAAGTTAGCTGTGCCCGTCTCGGTCACGACAATGTCATTCTCGCGGAGGTATCCGCTTATGCGAGGCCAAAGCCAGGACTGGGTGATGGTATGGGAACCGTCGTCGTCGTCGTCGTCGTTGTTGACAGATGGACCGTTGTCCACAGGAGATAGAGGACGGATGGAGAGTTGTGACGGGACGATGCGGTTGGTGATCTTTTGCAAGACGCCGCGCATGGCGACGCCGGGATACTCGGAATAGCGGACGGTGCAGTGTGTGCTGTGCAGATCGATGGTGTTGAGCTGAGAGAGGCGGTAGCTGAAACCTGCTGTGTTGAAGTCGCTCTGCAAAGTTTTCTTTGTTAGTTATTGCGTTGGAGAGATAAACAAGGTTCCACACCCTTGAATGATTGTTGGTCTTACCTTGAGAGCGCCGATGGACAGCACAAGGTCTGCACCCTCCACGGCCTTTGCCACGCTGGGGTGTGAGCCGTTACCCGCATATACACCTCCATAGTTGGGAGCCTGCTCGTTCACGGCGCCCTTGCCCATGGGCGCGACAAACGTCGGGAGTTTGGTCTTCTCAAGGAGGCTGTTGACCTCATCCAAGCAACGGTGACGGATGGCGCAGGCATCGACCAGCAAGACCGGGTTCTTGGCTGCATAGAGATACTTGAGGATCACGTCCACCACATAGTCCTCCTTCTCCGGGTCGTTCGGTGGCTCTGACATATCAAGGGGCGCCCTCAGCCTTGCCCCTTCGATCTTCTCCGAGGCCATGTCTGAAGGCAGCATGATGTACACAGGTCTGCTGCGGATCCAGCATTCATGAATGGCGTGGTCGATCTCGTCCGCGATCTCGTTGGGTCTGTTGAGCTTTGCGACATAGCATGAAATCTGGGCCGACATGTTCTTGAAGACGTTGAAGTCTCCGTTGCCCAGGGTATGGTGGAGCAAGAGGCCACTTCTTTCGGATGTAGTGGACGGACATCCCACGATATGAATCAAGGGCACTTGCTCAGCGTACGCGCCGGCGATGCCGTTGAGGGCGCTGAGTTCTCCAACGCCAAACGTAGTGACCAGGGCAGAAACACCCTTCACGCGGGCGTAGCCGTCCGCGGCATATGCTTGAAACCTGTCAGCAATGACAGGCTGTGGAGAGAACGAAAAGACAATCTATCTGATGAACCCGTTACTGACCAGCATTGAGCTCATTCACGTTACCAACCCATCTGAGGCCGGCCTTTGTGACATAGTCGAGGGCCACCAGATTGTAGTCTCCAGGCAGGCCGTGAACAGACCTAACACCAACCTCATAAAGTCTCCTGAAGAGATACTCGGCAACATCGACGGGTTGCTCGAGCTTTTCAAGCCTGTAGTCGGTAGCGCCCATCGTGGCTGTGAGAGTGAATTCTCGTGTTGATGTAGTAGTAGACAGATGGCGAAAGAGCAGCTGCAGCATGCAACAACAACAATAAGGATCACAGACGGCACCTAGAGCTCATAGTACAGGCATAGACCTGGCTGAACGTCGATGTTTAGCGTGGTGTTCGAATATGAGCCGTTTTCTGTGACTCCGTCCATACACCTCGAACAAAGGATAAGGTCTCACTTGAGCCCCCCTTATATACCGGATTCGTGAGTGAAGTACCTCACTAATGAAGAAAACTGGGCCATGGCGAGATATCGGTTAGAAGCGGCGCCCCAGTGAGGGCCTTTGGGCGGCAGCATTCCATATATTGGACCCAACACCGGTGGTAGCATGCATGTCAGACCACCCACACCAGCAGAAGGCTTCGGAAGGAGGAGACCAAAATTTTTGGAACATCTCTGCTCGAACAAGATAGCCATCCTTCGCCGCGTGAATCCTTTGGCACAGCCGGTAAAGCCGAGCGCGATCAAATAGTCGCGAGGTCGGCCGATGTGAAAGCGAGAGAGAGTGTGTGTGCGCGTGTGTGTGGTGTATGCAATCAATGATGTAAATCGCGAGCCTGGTGGGTTCAGAGCCCCGGAGGCTTGCGAGGGGAAGAGGGAAAAAAGACCCAGTTTTCTCGGCAACACATCCGATTTTCAACAGCCTTGTCTGTGGACGTGCAATCAAGGCGACCAAGTCGATCAGTCTCTTCAACACTCAAGTTGGTCGGGGTTGCTAGCCGCTAACAGCTCATTGCTTCAAGAGTTGGGTTCATTCTTCCACATAGGCTGTAGAAAATCTGTAAAACGAGCAGTGATGCTTTCCCCCATGTACCGTATCCTTCTCACAAACGCCTTGGAAATGCTGCCGATCGTCGACTTTGTCGCTAGAGATTGCTCATGCGTCACTCCTGGGTGGTCTGAGATGTTGTGCGGGGCTTCAGTCACACCTCCCATCTTTCCAACCCGTCCTCCACCTTTCCTCCCACCTGGAACAGTCAAACACGGGCTTGCCGAGCTTCTTGTTCACATCGTTGTGGGCATCGCACAGCCACTTTCCAAATTCGCCCCTGCTGCCGGCCCTCACCGGGTCTTTTCGTATGTAGTTCTGGAAGTCCTTGGCGCACACCCAGCACGGATAGAGCCTGGAGAAGAGCTTGACGAAGCCTACGACGTCGTCCTGCTGCGCTGGGCTCGGGGAGGTAGGGTATGTCGCTGCTATGGAATGGAGCAGTGTCCACGAGTTCCGGCCGAGAGTCTCGACATCGGCTGGGCAGTCTGTCTCGGTAGCGGGGGGCGATGTCGAGGTCGTTGTCGCCGCGGCGGCGGCGGCGGTCGTCTGGGGTGCCTTCATTGTTTTTGCTTGCGCTGCCCAAGCCGAGAAGGCGCTCTTGGACGTGCAAGACCGGCAGCTACGATCATTGTCAGCAGACGCACGCATCCAATAAACAAATGCTTGTGGTCAAGAAGAGCGCACGGCTTTCCATCAGGGCCCAGGACCATGCCGGGAGGCAGAGGCTTGGACTGCTCGCCGGTGTGCAGCCCAGCTGTTGCCACAGCGGCGTCACTCTGGGTTTCTCTGGAATCCTCAGCCATGATCGTATCGTCGTCCTATGAGTTTTCTTTCGTTGCTGCAGAGACTAGGCCCGTGTCACCAGCTCGTCAGAGTCGAATTCATTCTCGAGGATTTGTCAGTTTGGATGGGGCTCACGGTTCGCAAACGCGCTTCCAGAAATTCTAGCGCGATGCAGGTAAAGTTTCGCGGCCCCTGCTCGGTGACATCAGCGCCGACAGCGGTAGAGCGGCACCTGTCCAGCACAATTGGAGCTGCATGGACCCCTGTGTCTAATCACTGCAGCGTTGAGGTGGGTAGGTGGGGTGAGCTTCTACTGCTGTTGCCGGATACCCCTGCTCATCATCAGGCAAAATAAACTTTGTGATGGTTAATTGCGAGGCTTCTTGGAAAGACTCTCAACCTCAAGCTGGTCCATCCCTCTTTCATTTTCTTCTTCTCTTCTTCTCTTCATCTTTATTATTTCTCTTCTTCTTGTTGTTTTCCTTTCCTTTCTTTATTATTGAGGAAACAAGATGACCTCTCCACTCCAAGACAAGACCAATGACGGCATACCAATACTGCTGCTCAAGACCAAGTCGGCACCGGGAGATGGGTATGAAGAGATCTTCGCCCAGACACAACATGGGCTCCACTTCGAGCCTGCTTTCGTTCCCGTTCTGGAACACAGGTTCGAAAAGGACGGCATGGAAGAGATAGAAACAGTGCTTAGATCGAAAATCATAGGCAGACATTTTGGGGCCGCGTATGGTGGCCTGATTTTCACCTCACAGAGAGCGGTCGAGGCCTTTACCAAGATCGTACAAGATGGACGGGGTGAGAAGATCCTCATTTATCTCCCTCCCCCCCCCCTCCCCTCCCTCTCCTGATGTTCATCACTAACAATAAGAGCAAGATGGCGACCGGCAATGGCCACATCTGTGCGAAGTGCCAGTGTACAGCGTTGGGCCGGCCACAACCAGGGCCCTCAAGGCCGTACCATCGGACCCAGCACTGCAGGTATTTGGAGAGCACACCGGCAATGGTGATAATCTGGCGAGATTCATCCTGGAGCACTACGATGATTGGTATTCAGATCGCCCCGAGGAGAACCCGGCGTTGCTATTCCTTGTGGGAGAGCAGAGGAGAGACATCATCCCGATGACGCTCATGGACCCTGGACTGCCTGAGGAGAAAAGGATCAGAGTAGACGAGGTTGTCGTGTACGGGACAGGAGTCATGGAGTCGTTTGCAGACGACTTCAGGAAGCATCTCCAGGAGACACGGGGCAGGGCCATGGTCTGGATTGTGGTATTCTCTCCAACAGGCTGCGATGCCATGCTGCAAGGCCTCGGCCTGCTGGACGAGACAACAGGCAAGGCAAAACCAAAAGAGCCAGGCCGAACAAGATTCATCGCTACCATTGGTCCTACAACTCGAGATTACCTAAAGAGGACTTTCGATTTCGAGCCGGACGTGTGTTCCAAGAAGCCGAGCCCCGAGGGTGTACTGGAAGGGATCAAACAATTTATATCACAATTGTGATCCTCGCAAAAATGTTGTGGCCAAAACGCTGTCGAGACTTGAGGAGGGAGGCGTCTATCCTCCTCAGACATGATGATTTCCCTACCATTTGCACCATCTGTATGTATCTTGTGTGTGTAATGGAGTGTCCATCCACCCGAGCCCTTGTCTGACCAGCGCCTCAGATATTTAGGTCTTGAGCGATACCAGGTGAACAAAGATCTAACGAGAGCCTGACTGACTTGACTGGTGGACCGTGGCACCTCGTGTGTCGGTTTGGATGGGGGGGGGGGGGCAAGTCATAAGCCATTGTCTCTCCTTTAATCGAAACACAGAAGCATCGCCTAACCATGCTGTCATCATACTCCCTTGCGAAGAGCAACAGCATGTGCTCATTGGCCACAGCCCACGGCAGAGCAGAGATTGACGAGGGCGGTCTCACCTGCTGGCTCGCGTGTGTGCTGGACCGGGCAGGAAACAAGGGGCAGGAAACAAAAACCTGACTCTGAGTCTACAGAACTTCTGACGAGCTGAAGAGGGGAGACGTCGTTGGACCACGCCCAACGCCGTTGGTGATGTCTGCTTGCAGGCGGCGTCAATGTACACTTGCTGACCTCGATGGTTATTCTCTTGAGAGCTGAAATTACCCTCGAACAGAGAGGGTACTGAAAACTGATTTGGTGGTGGTGGAAGGTACGTTGGGGGGGACCCTATACTGCAGTAGGTGTAGCGAAGAAGTCGTGACAGACGGCCCGGGGCGGCCCAGGGGAGTAAAGTACCCACCCTTCTCCGAGTGGGACGTCATAGGTCCCAGGCTCATACCAGGCTAGGATCAGGCCTGTGACAGAAGCATCGCTAGGGGGTTTGGCCAGCTTACTTTGGTCCTGTCAGCTCCTCCAGATTTAGAATTGTGACTGTGAACAACACGACCACGCGGCTAGCATACTACAGTCAGCCCTTCATCCTCTTTCTCTTCTGCCCCTCTCTCTTTCTCTCTCCCATGCCTTGAACTTTTTTATGCCTGTCTCTCCGACTTTTCAGAGCATGGGTAGCCTCTTTGTGATATGAGAGGATTTGCTACTGCTGCTGCTGGCTAGCGAGCCATTTGAATTGTCCATTGTCCTGCAATTTCGCCTTCGAACCCACATAACCCACCTTTACTTCCTGCTGGGAATATCTCGAGAGGAGACTGTGCACCAACCCTCTTCTCTCCTTCTGCCTTGACTACGACCCTCTTTCTCTCTCCACGACACACCATCAGGAACAAAAGCCAATCATGGCGTACCACGACCATGACAGACCCACCAGACACGGGCACCGCTCCGACGAATATTCGCCCTCGCCCTCGGCTTCTGGCAACGCCACTCCTACCACCGCGCCACCCGTCTCTTCTTATCTTTACGGGCTCGCAGCAGGCTTCGGCGGACTCGTGCGGCGCTTCAGCGACATGACAGCAGGCGAACAACCCCCGTCGTTACCCCACGGCGCCTCCTGGCCGCGCCTCCAGGGCAACGGTGTCAGCGGCGTCTACACACCACCAATGCACCGGTCCGCCTCGCCGCTGAGGCCACCGCCTCTCGAGCCGCTCGAGCTCAAAGGCTTCAGGGATGACACCACGCAGTCGGCGAGACTACTCACGCCTGCGGTCGCCGAGGAGATCCGGATTATGGTTCCGGAGCGCCAGCGCATTGAGGACGAGTGGAACCTTGTTTACAGCCTGGATCAGGACGGCGCAAGTCTGGGGACGCTGTACAAGAAGTGCAGTGCCTACGAAGGTCAGAGAGCCAGCTTTGTGCTGGTCGTGAGGGACAACGATGGAGGCGTGAGTATCACTTTTTTTCCTTTCTTTCTTCCGTCTTTCTTTCCCAAGTTGTGGAAGATGTCAAACAGAGGCTGATCTTCTTAAACGAACCCACAGCTATTTGGTGCCTACCTCTCCGATCCGCCGCGGCCACAGGCCCATTATTTTGGGAATGGCGAATGTTTCCTCTGGCGCGCCTCCCTCCTCGCCTCCCTGCCTCCACCGCCCTCAGAGGACACGACGAACCTTACAGCGGCCAGAGTGACCACCATCGCCAGCCCAACCCGATCTTCCGTCCCGCGTTCACCACCTCAGCCAGTAACGCCTTCATCGCCGGGAGACCTAATCGACCTCTCCGACGACCCTCCCGCACAAGCTCCGGCTCCCTACAACCCACCTACCTCCGTTGCGCCACCGACTACTAACCCCCACAACTCGGCCCTCGCCCCTCCACAGCCAATAGCGGCGCATGTCTCCGCCCCTCCAAGGACGGCCAGCCCAGCACTATCAATAGGCCCGTCCATCCGGTTCAAGGCGTTCCCGTACAGCGGCGAGAACGAGTTCTACATCTACTGCGAGCAGCACTGGTTGTCGGTCGGCGGTGGTGACGGGCACTATGGCCTGTGGCTGAACGACTCGCTCGAGAAGGGCGTCAGCTCGCGGTGCCTGACCTTTGGGAACGAGCCGCTGAGCGACGAGGGTGAGAAATTTGGCGTGTTGGGCGTGGAGATGTGGTTAATCGGCCGCGGAGGTGGAGTGCGGTGAAAAGGGAATTAGGTCGAAGATCTGCTCTTGTGAACCCTCCCTGAGAGAGGCTTTACATGAAAAGGCGTCTCTCTCAGCCATCCAAGCTTTGAGGTGATTTTTTTTTATCTTAAAAAAAAAAAGGAGGAAAAAGGACAAAGAGGCTAAGCCGCCGTCATCTCTTCGGAAAGTTGAAATGACCAGTGTGAGATGGACCGCCCCGCCTGGACATCATCAGCGTGCCGCGTGTTCGTGCTCTCCCTACTTCTGAGGAGATCTATCGTTCTTGAGACACAAGCATAAGAGAGAACGACGACAAGCACCGCAGAAGGGGCGGGGGACATGGGACGCCCCGGAACAATCCACCCCCCCGGGGGGGGCTCCCTCCCCTTCGCGATCGAGAGAAGGAAAGACGACAAGACTGGATTCCAAAAGGTGTGCCTAGACTACATGCATGTAAAGTCCATAGAGAAGGGGGAAGGAGTTGACTAGCTTGCCCACACAAGATAGCAGTAGTAGCAGCAACTCAAGATATCCCAAATTTCACCCGACTTCATCATGTATATATATATATACATGTATGCCAATGACCCCCCCTCAATGTCAGCGCCAGGTGGCGGCGTCGCCTCCATCTATGACCGAATGAATGTATAGAGGAGGGCCTGGCTGGCTGGCTGTTTGTAGCAGTAGATGTGTATATATTGAAATTACATGTAAGCGAGCCTGTCTAAGGGGGAGGGGAGATGGATATTCCTGCTCCTAGCCCTTGAGGCGGATGGGTGGATGGTGGGAGACGGAAAGCGATTTCCATTCGTTATCTATGGGTGGTGTTGGTGAGGGCGAGAAGAGGTGGCTTCTTCATACACGTTTTAACGGCTTTACAATTCCAACATGTCAATCGCAAAGCACAAAACAGATTAGAGAACACTGGGGACAAGAACAAAGGTAAAGAAAACGAAAAGAAAAAAATCCAGTATGTTTATCCACCCAAAGCTAATGCTCTTCTCAACATGATCCTCCTTATTCTGGTTCTCGTCTCTTCCTGTCAAAACACACAAAGGAAGAAGAATGTCGTCGTAATCAGCCTTACTTTCCCGCCCGAAATGCACACCACAGTTTCCAAGCTTTCGTGTGTGTCCACCCATTTGTTACCATGGTATAGAGTCAAGGTTTGTCCATCATCCATACATACCATCTGCGCATACCTCACCACGCCCTTTTAGGACCCTGAACGACGCAACGCAACCCAACACACAACATAGACTCTCCCTGGACGCCGTTCGCCAGCCGAAAATGCTCTAGTCGCAAAGTATTTACCGCATGATCTCCTGGTAGATCAGCTGCTTCAGCTGCTCCTTGCTCAGGTTATCCTTGTGCTTGTCGAAGTCGAAGAACTCCTCGGGAATTGGGGGAGCGGTGGGCTCATCATCGGGGTCGTGGTAGGGCTCGAGGTACGGATGTTTCAGGGCCTCCTCGACCGTGATGCGCTTGACGGGGTTGAACGCTAGCAGCTTCTCGAGGAGATCCAGAGCCAGCTCGGAGGTCTTGGGGAACAGGGTCTTGAAGGGCACCTTCTTCTTGAAGGGCAGCGACCGGATGTACTCGCGAGCGCGGCGAGACTTGATGCCGTAGTAGTCCTCCATAGTAGGGGTGCCGAGGACGTCCAGGATGAGGGTGAGCTGGTGGTGATCTGTACTGCCGTGTTAGCGCCATGGGTCCGAACGAAGACATGAACGTTGGATGGAACCACTTACAGTCCTTGCCCGGGAACAGAGGCTTGCCGCTGAGCATCTCGGCGAGGATACATCCCACGGACCACACGTCGATCGCCTTGGTGTACTCCTTGAACGTCAACATGATCTCTGGGGCTCTGTACCAGCGTGTCGCGACATATTCGGTCATGAAGCCCGAGTTGTCCTCCTGAGAAGCGGCGGAACGAGCCAGACCAAAGTCGCACACCTTCAGGTCACAGTTCGCGTTGAGGAGGAGGTTGGAAGGCTTCAGATCTCGATGGAGGACATTTGCGGAGTGCATGGCCTTGAGGGCCCGCAGGGTCTGGTAGATGAAGTACTGGCAGTGGTCGTCGGAGAGGTCTTGGGTGCGGATGACACGGTGCATGTCGGTCTCCATCAATTCCTAAACGGTAGAGAGAGAGAGAAATTAGCGCCAGCTTCTGAATGGGAACGGCCGAGAGGTGTAGGTTAGTAGACAGCGGGACATACCTGGATCAGATAGACCTCGTTAAAGGTCTCATAGCTCCTGGGCTTCTGGATATCGAGAATGCTGATAATATTCTCGTGGTTGAAGTAACGTAGGAGCTTCATCTCACGCAGGGTACGCAGGCAGAACATGGAATGGTCAAAGGGGGTAATCTTCTTGATGGCGACCTTCTGGCCAGAGGGTTTGTGTATCGCAGAGCTGTCAGAAGCATGGTCAGCTAGGGGCAGATCCTCCGGGCGGCGGCGGCGGCGCAACCTCCTCGACACGGACTTACCAGACAACACCATAGGCACCTTCACCCACAACGTCCTGGATGTCATACTGCTCGCTCACGTTGAAGGATATCTTGCGGGACCCCGCAGGGTTGGGAGCTTGGGCTCGAGACATGCTGACTGCTGCCGCTGCGTTTGCAAATGTAACACGCGCAAATGAACGACTTGACGGACTGAATGAAATCCTGACCCCAACAGATCAACTGCTGTCTGTCACTATGAAACTCTCTTGTCTCGGCCCTGTGGTAGGAGACTGAGGAGAGGCGACAGGGAGATCGCAAGATGAGGGACCGGACTAAGAGACCAGCCGGGAGGGGATGATGAGCGGTCGGAGAGGGAGAGGGAGAGAACACGGGCGAGCCAGTGGCTATGCGAAGGGACACGTTAAGCTGTAAAGGTTGACGTGAATCCTGTTTGTCGTGGGAGATTTCAGTCAGTTTAACAGTCATGCAACGAGAAGAATGACAGCCTCAAGAGGGTTCTTCTTCGGTGGTGGTGGTGGTGGTGGTGGTGATAAGAGCTCTTGCCTGAGGAACTCGGGCGGCTGCTCGACGGAGGAGGGACGGATGGAAAGGTGGAGGGTGAGACGGCAGACGGCAAATGGGTGTGTAAAAAGGGTACTTACAGACAGGAAGATGCTTGCTTCGAGCGAGCAGTCGACAAGGAATCAAGCTGAGGAAGACGGCGGGACCTGGAGGTGGGAAGGTTCTTGTTTTGGGGGGGGCACAGGAGGGGAGGAGGAGGAGGAGAGTGGGGTGCGATCGATGGCTTGGCCACGAGCAGAAGGCGGGGTGGGGCACAGTGCTTGTCTGGTGGCAGGAAGAGAGAAGAAGAGCGAGTAAGTGGGTGGTACTCTCTATCCGTCAGGGTCTGTGTGGATGGGGACAAGATCCGAGTGTCAGTATCGAGAATATCCACAAAAGCTCTCAGGTTGTGGGAGAGAGAGATGACTAGGTTTCGAAGGGGGGAAAGGGGGGCTACGAGGTCTCTTTGTAATAGAAATGAGTCTAGAGTCATTCATTCATGTAGAAAGAGAGAGAGAGAGCGGACAGACAAAGTCCAGAAATCATCAATCATGGACGCCAGAGAGCGCTGAAACAGTAGTTGACAGGGGCCAGCTGAAGTGATCCGCTTGGGCCCTCGCAGGGTTCTTCAAAAACAAAAAAAGAGCTGCAAAAAAGGTCTGGGCTGTGTGTTTTTGGTGGGTGGGGTCACGATTTGTCGTGGGTTGTTGTAAGTAGCAAAGGTAAATAAATACGTACTGTTCCGAGGTACTGAGCATGGATCGTACAAGGACTTATCCGCAGTGTGTTTCTCTAAAGACCTATCGTACCTGGTAAGCAAGAATCTTGAAAAAAGGGGGACCGATTCTAGTGAGTAGGATGGTGCAGAGGCAGGCAGAGAGTTAGGTGGATGGAGCCCAAGGAGTTGAGAAGGCATGTGTGTTTAGTGAGGTAGGTTAATGAGAGGTTGGTTGGTCAGATGAGCTCTGCAGTGGGTGCGGTTGGTGTGGTGTGGTGAGAAACCGTGGTAACCCCCTGGGACGAACGGGGTCCTTGTATCAGGGCTGCGGGCCTGGGGGACCCTGCCCTCACTCTCTCATCTGATACCCGTACCCGTACCGCAGTGGTATCCGTGTTCTATGGGGGCAACCTAACTGCAAGGGTGGAGCCCCAACAACAAAACCAGCGCCTTTTGGCTCGACGGGCACGGATGCAAGCTGAATACGACATACTAGGGAGGAATGGATGAAATGGTGATGGTGATGGTGATGGTGATGGTGGAAAGGTAAGTGGGAGGGTGAGTGATTTTGGGGGGGGGGGGGGAGGAGTCGAGGCAAGGAGAGAAGAGAAGAAGAAAAGATGGAAGACGAACCTTGAGAGATTGTGACTGAGGCTAGACAGAAACTTTCTTTCCCCCAAAAGAGCAGAGAAGAGAAAGAACAGACACAACACGCGCAGGTGGTGAGGATTGGCAAGTGGCAGAAAGGCACACAGGTGAAGAGAGAAAGAACGAACAGCAGCGGCAGAAGGCGCCCTCCTAATAAGAGACTTGGTCTGTCATAGAATAACTACTACCTACCATAGTACTTTGGGAAAGAGGTTCCCGTCTGCCGAGGTCAGCATCTTCTTTCTCTTTCTTTCGCTTACCGTCTTTCTTCTCTGGCCCTTTTTTCCCGCCAGGCTGGTTTCAAAACAGCCCAAAATGCGTTGACCTCAGCGGGCCTGGGTCTAGTATGTGGTCCTGTCTAACACGGTCTGTCCGCCTCCTATAGTAGTATGTAGTATAGTATCTATTTCCTACCCATACACTTACCCATCATACCCGCTCCTGAAGGCCTGTGGAAGCGGATGTGCAGAGCCTCAAGAGGAGAACGTGAGATGAGTGGCCTCGCATCTGGTCTTCTTGAACTAGGCCTCTCTCTCTCTCTCTCTCTCTCTTCATTGTCACCAAAGCACGACGCTATTTCAGGGACGCCAAAGGGCCGCCATAAGGCTGACCTGGACCTGACTGAAGGGGCCACATTTATTCCTCCCAACCCCTCCCCTCCCCACTTTGGCTGACTTTCCCACCACAACTCCTCGGCTGCTTCTCTTTTATCACCACCCTTCAACCTGGCCTCCCTGGCATACATGAAAGGAGACAATACATACACAAACACACATCCCCCCCCCCCTCCCTTCGGCGCTGTCGCTACCGGATGAGATGAGACCCGATACCCCCCGGGTGGCCCCTCGCTTCCACACATGATTCCCCCGTCGTGTCGTATAGCCATGATGATACAGGAGTTTCTTTCACTTATCACCAACCTGCACCGGGCGGCTCTTCTGTCATGTGCCCGCCCTCCTTGCCTCGCCCAGCCAACCAACTGGGCTGTTCTCCCCCGTCGTTCCTCCACCACACGAGCTTGTTGTGGCACCCCAGAGTTTGGTCGTCCAAATGCCACTAAGCTGTCTTGTCCAACCAAAATACGTCCTCTAGGCGCCAGCCTTCTCGGCATGGGTTGTCTCAATGCAGCTTTGCAGGTCCTTCACTGGACGGCCAGTATGTTTCATCCAGGCTATTTGTCTGGCCACGCCAGGCAGGGCTAGACGCTCCGGATCCAGGCGCCCACACCCACACCCCCCCCCCCACTAGCTACTACTACTTACTATAAGCCTATAAGACAATTGTCGCCCAAAAATAAACTCCCGCCTGACAAGGCCAGCACTGTAGGTCTCCTCCTCGGAGCCCAACCAACGTATTATGTACACCCAGTTGCCAGGCTATGCCTCGCAGCCCGGCCGCTTTTCTTGCGGCCCCCCGGATGACCTCATTGCAAGGTGTTCTTGAAAATCAAAAAAAAAAAAAAAAATCCTTCGGTCGGTAATGGCCCGGTGCTCACAGGCCCGCTCCAGAGGAACTTGAAACAAGGTTTGATTTGTTACCTTTTTTAAGCAGCAGACAAACATGGGGATAAATAAACTGGCCTTTGGGGAGGAGAATTTTCGGAACCTGCCGAGTACTTATTATGGACTTGCGCTGACGACAGTAACCAGTCTTGTGCGAAGCTGATATTTTTTTCTTTTGAAATGATCAAACTAGCATCTTTGAGTACCAAGTAGTGATCTGCCGGAACGAGTGCAACAACAGCAAGGAAATGAATGCACTTGTCATTAGTTTTCTCGCCAAGGCGAGAGTCGATCATGGGAGATATACCTTCTAGCTGAAAACCCGGCCTTGGTTGGTCAGGGCCACTGCGCAGCCCAAAATTTCCGCTGTCAAACCAACCGGCCGCCAATAGCACAAGCCAATTGATCCCAGGGGTAAAGAGGTCGAGAGACGAAGGGTTGGTTCAGAGGCATGTACTCAAGCCTCCAAAGACAGAAACATTCATGTCATATTATTCACAACCGCGTCATTTTACTAGAGCAACTCCAGAATTATAGTCAGGCAGGCGACTTCACCAAAAAAAAAAAAAACGATTTTTTTTAATTTTTAATTTTTTTTTGAAGATGATCAATTGCTCTGTGTTTTCGACGTCTGAAGTCTATACAATTAAAGTAACCATTTGAAGCATGCGGTTCACTTTGGGCCAAATTACTGGACAACCTAGAAAACATCGAATGTTAGCATCACAATGTCGAACTGCAAGTGTAGGGTAATAAATCAACCAAAAAAAAACACATACCTTTTCCCTCAGCACACCCATCCACTGCGCAAAACTCATGCCCTGATCTGCGCGGTCCTCGACCAGTAACGTCTGCGCCCACAGCTTCAAGCTAGGCTCACCGTCCTCCCGCACAATGTACAGGTGCGGCAGGATGATGCTGCCCACGCCCTTGGACTTGTAGTCCCTGCTCTTGGCGATGACCGCGCGGATCCGCTCGTTGAAGTCGTTGTCCAGCTCTGGCACGGTGCCCTTGCCCACGTGGAGCTGTGTCCTGTCGGCGACACCAAAGACATCCTGCAGCAGAGCCGGCACCGTATCGCGGCCAACCCACAGAAATTGTGTCTGCCCGTCGTCGATGAGGTACAGCCCATAGGAGACGAACCGTTCCGAAGACAAGTTCAGCGGCGGTGGCAGGACGATCTGGCTGGTCTCCGGGTCGGGCGTGCCTGCGATATCCGGCATATCGTGCAGTGAATACAGCTTTGGGTAGATGTACTGCATCAGCAACGGCAGAGGCAGCGTCGAAAGCAGGCAGAGCGCTGCCGACCTGAGATCGGAGGGGATCTGGGCCGACTTGCGCAGGCCCACGTGCTTGATGAGGCCGAGGAACAGGGCAGGCAGGCCGCGCATATTGGCCGGGAACTGCAGGCCACCGCCCATGCTGCCGCCAGCCAGCTCTTTCCGGAACGTCTGGAGCAGCTCGACGAGCTTTGTCTGCAGCGAGTCTCTGGCCGAATCGAGACCGCCGCTGAGTGCCTTCTCGACAGCCTTGTGGCTAAAGTATGTGGTGATGGCGCATTGGTCGGCGGAGGCGTAGACGTCCGCCAGGCTCTGCGTCGTAGGGAGGGCCAGGGTCATGACCCGGATTCGCCGCTCGCCGTTGCAGGTAGTGTGAAGCACAGCCGTCTGCATGCAGATCATGCTCTTAGACAAGGTCTCATCGATGGCTACTTCCACCACGTAACACTGGTCGCGCGGGAAGGCTGGGAAAGCGCACAGATCGGAGCTCCGGTTGAAGAAGTTGCCGTAGAATGTGTTCATTCTCAGACCCGTCGTGGCGCGCACTCTCAGCACAGCCTCCAGACCGATCTCCGATGACAGGTAGTCGCTGAACTCGGAAGCAAACTTGATGGCATCCTCGGGCCGCCCAGCATTCCAGCCGGGGTAGAACCACGTCTGACCACCAGTGTACCGAGGAAGGTTGCTCAACGAGGCGACATCCTGATACTGGGAGGAGAAGAGGAACATGTCGATCGAGACCTGGTTCTTTGAGCACTCGACAGCAAAGCTCTTGTAGAAGCCATTGGCCGTCTGCAGCAGGCTGTTCTCCTTGGACGTGCCCAAGAGCTTCTTGTCCTCCCTCATGTCAAGCTTGCCGTAGCCCAGGTTTGGTAACGAAGCGCTCAGGACCACAATCTTGCCACCGACGGGGGAGATCAGCTTGTGGCCAGCCCGGAGGGCGGAACCCATGCATGACCCGTTGTTCTGGTTGTTGATGAACATATCCGGAAGCTTTGTCAAGAAGTTCTCGATGCTCTGGCGACACTCGCTCAGAGGGACCAGAAGCTCTGTAGGGACCGGCAGGAAAGGCTCGTCGAGGTCGCTGATGACAAGCATGTTCGTGTCTCCATTTTCATCCGCGTCCTTGGGTATAGAGAAGTAGTGCAGGCTCGAGTCTACGGCAATGAAGCCCAGACGAGTGCGCCGGTCCGCGTTGGGTATCCTGTTCAGGCTGTCCAGGATCGTGCGCGCGCTCGTTGCCAGGAGGCCGGTCGAGACGGCCGCATAGCTCACATCGAAGAGGAAGAGGTAGACGAGAGGCTGGGGCGGTCGGACCATGTACTCCTGGGGGGCCACGAATTCCACCACAGCGGAGTTCAGTTCGGCCCGCTGCCATCGGTCGATGCTCTTCTGGGCCGCAGCGTCCCAGTCGAAGGCCTGCGGAACGTCGTTGGAGAGGTTGCACATGTTGCACCGCCACCTATGTCCATGATCGAGGAAGGTCACGTACGGGTTGATGTACGACCTACACCGCCGACACCGTGAGATCACCTGGTCCTGGACGACAGGAACGGGATCGTCCATATCGTGAAGCGAGGCATACGGCTGGATGACGAGCGCGAAGGGGAGCTTCGACTTCTTGAGGAGGGAGTGCGTGGTAGGGACGGCGTTGAGGGTCGATCGCACATATTTTGGAGGGCAGTTCGCATCTTCGGATGGAGTACAGCTTGACTTTTGGTCGGGTGAGCCAACTGAACACATACACACACACATGGGGTAAGGGCACTGCTCGCGGACTCACGTTTGGAGGGAGAATGATGGGGGGTGGGGGCAGGTCCAGCTCGGAGACGTTGAAGGGCTGGTTGAGCAGGTCGGTCGGATACAGCTGGTTCAGGGGTCCAACGCGCGTAGGAGCTTGCTGCTGCTGGTGCTGCTGCTGCTGCGGTAGAGGCTGGCCGCCTCCCACCTGCATGTTCGACATGCCTTGGGTGATTCCGGTAACACCAGGCGCAGGAGCAGCACCGTAGTCTGGCTGGGGATACCCAGGGCCAGCAACGGGAGTGAAGGGCTGCGCTGCAGGATAGCCTGCGGCCACAGCTGGCTGTTCTTGACCCGGATAGCCACCGTATCCAGGTGTCACTGGTTGAGGGGCGCCGAACTGACCTCCAGCGGGCAGCTGGCCTCCCACGGCGGCATTGCCGCCACTTCCCACATCGAACGCGCCGGCAGCGTAAGCTCTCTTCTTCTTCTTGCCTCCTCCCCCTCCCTCTGCGGGGTGTTGAGCCGCCTGAGGCGGCGGGGAACCAGCAGGATTCTCGTAGGCCTGGCCGTCATATGGTTGCTGGAAGCCAGGCTGGCCTTGACCGTAGTCGTTGGGTGCAGACATGATGTCGCGTGGAGAGGCGGTAGGCCGCCGCGGTCAGCTCGAACTGGGGTTGTTAAAGCGTTGTTCGGATGATGTCTGCAGGCCCAGAGAGGATCGCAAGGGGGCGAGTGACAGTGCGACGGGGGGCGCGCGTCCGACGAGAGACCAAAAGGGCTGGCTGGTCGTGATGGTCGAGGTGTGTTGGGCTGGGTCGAGGGAGCGAGCGTACGCTGAGTGTGGAGCTTTTGGATACGCTGGACATTTGACAGGCGGGGTGGCCTATTTTATGCGCTATGACAAGCTGGCCTTGTCCTGCCCTGGTCAAGCTACCTTACAACTCGACGAAAGTTAAAGGTTGATCAAGTGCAATAGTGAGGAACACGATCACCAAATAGACAATTGATTGAGCCTGCTTAGAAGCTTAACGATGTATCCAGGAAAAGAAGAAGACAAGTCAGCTTTTCGGCCTAGCACCTGAAGCTCCAAGCCTGACGGGCTGGCCACCTAACGGTGTTACCCTGTCTGCCTGTATGTAGCCCTGCCTGTCAAGCCTGTGTGGCCTCTAGTAGTAGTAGTAGTAGTAGTAGTAGTAGTAGTAGTGCGCAGCTGGCCTGTTTCGTCATCCACCTCAACTGTAGCTCCAGCCTCGCATGGGAGGAGAGAGGGGGGGGGGGTGTGGGCGGACACTTCTCGACCCGGTCTGCGGGCATCAATGTTTAGCTGCGGGACTGTATCACGTGATAGGTGACAGCGCCTACTCCCCTGACAGTGTCTGTTCTGCAGGCCCCTCAAGCCTCACTGTTCCTACCAACCAATGCACCTGCAGCAGGCACGCACCACCATATATTTTACTGTACATACATACATACTAGGTAGGCTCGCTGCCGAATCCATTGCTTTTGAAAGTATCTCAGCTGGCAAGGGTAGGTCGAGAGCCTGTCTCTTTTTTAGCGATCGTCGTGAATCCCTCAAAATGAAAGTGGTCCTCGTAAGCCAGTTGCTGAACCATCCCACTGCGTAAGGATGTATGTTGGCGAGGGTTGGGCCCTGAGTTCCCCGCCGCAACACCTGCAAGGGCCTAAAGTACTGTGGTGCTAGCTAGGGTGCTATGGTGATCTGGTACCATGGTGCCAAATGATGAGGTACTAATGTACAGTACAGCCATAGTTAGTACGTGGTAGTAGTTGGTTGCCCCTGAAGGTCTGTGTGGAGGCTGACACTAATTACTAGCACTGGGACCCTGACGTGCCTGAGACTCGCCTGAACGCAAGTCAGACTCCCTCGACCCAGGCCTCCTCCTGGCGCTGATCGGCCTACTATCACTCTAATTGGCAAGAGGCACGCGTTTCTCAGCTGTAGCTCGGGGACAGCATCCTTTTTTCCATATTTAGGGTATGCTTTTAATACAACGGCCCTCCTGCCCTTTCTTTCCCAGCTTCCTGATTCTCTCCCCTCTCCTCTCTCTTTCTCTTCATATTAGTAATTTTCTTCATATCTTCCTCTCACCCTCCATTCATCAGTTTCGAGACTCCGACCAAGCTGCAAGTCACGGAGTCATTCTCTTATCTCGCGAGCCCCTCTTTGTCCGTCTGGTGGATCTCCGCTCGACGATCGATCAATCGGTTCGCAGTCTTCAGACGACGCCTGCTGTGTCTCTCCACCGCGCTGCTCCGATCGGTTCGCACTTTCAGAATCCCCCCCGACTCAGCAACAAGTCGAGCCACAGAAGAACGCTGGTTTCTCAAGATGGCGTGGGGAAAAGCAAAGCCTCAACCCTCTCTCCTCAGGTATTTACCCACCAATCTTTCCCTCAGCACCTCCCCATGTGGCACGGGCGGGCGCTTCCGAATTTCACTTTGATGAAAGAGACCCCCAGCGGCTGACCAGACGTCGTGCCCTATAGCCAACTCTTTCCCCTTGTCATCTTCTTCACCGTCATCGTCGGGCTCGCCTGGGTCGGCTACCAGATCTACCTCAGCGTCAACCAGGTGCAGAGCAATGTGTCCAAGCGCATGGACAAGAAGAATGTCGTGTTTACCAAAGACGGCCTGAAGGTCGGCGTTAAGCACGTCAAGCACGAGAACGAGGTGGATGCGACTCAGAAATATCTCGTCAACGCCTGGAATCTGCACGCGAACAAGGAGGCGGCCGGAAAGAAGAGCAAGTGAATCATACCGTACTAGATCTATCTGCGCTCTCTCGCGTTGGATCCCCTCGTTTTTGGTCTTTTTGCTACATCTCTCTTGTGCTGGCGTATCTTGGCCGCCATATAGGGCTGGCGGTTTACGATCATCTTTAACGGCCGACTGATATTGTCTCTACGCGCATTCGACGATACCCGGTTATTCATATATATGTTATTTTTTGTTATTTTTCTTCCTTTGCCTATTTGACGACGATTTCCAGCTTAGTCCTGTGCCCGATCAACGTGTACTTGCTACGACGATACGTTTTGAAAGTCTATACACATAAACATTTTCCACGCTCGCGCTTTCAAACTTTTCCGGCTTCGTCACAGAGGAGCAAAGCATGTCGGCAATCGCAGAACTCGCGTTGTGCCTGTGGCTCAACTGAGCAAGGGGGGTTGTCGTTCATGGCACGCGGCGATCAGGTCACCCTCGGCACGATATCGGTGCTATGCTCTGGTGATCACGGCAAACGTGTTACCAGCGTGACCCTATAAACGAATCGTGGCACTGTCGTCTATCCAGGCGAGGTGAGCCTTGAAACAAAGTGCTGCCAGTGTATGCAAGGCATAGTTGTAGCGGCGTCAGGGCACACGGCATAAAAACGAGTCATATATTTGGAAGGCGGAGATACGATGTGCTTAAGCTTATGATTGGATACACTATAGTAGGTGTCTTTGCACGTGGAATAAAAGAGACGCACTGCAAGACTCCGGCCCAGATGCTCGCAACACTTAGGAGGGGGTAGCTCCGTTGTGTGTCTGTCTGCCGCCAATGACAAAAGTCGACAACGCCATGTACAGAAATATTGTTTTGCCCCAGTTCGCCTGGAACGAGGTAATTTTTTCTCTCATCACGGCCAGAATACAAAAAGATGCCATCGCCAATCGGTGATTGCCGATGGTCTGGCTCCAACGCCTGAATGGGGAAGAAGAGAGAAGAAAACAGACAAAATAAGAACCAAAAAAACCAGACACACATACACACTCCAATCCCAAGCCTGTCCTGTCCTGCAAAAGTAACCAAGTTGAAAATATCGATGCGAGAATCATCATTCTCAGACACTCAGCCAGCTCTTGGCCACATACTCGACGCCCGGGCCAGCATTGTTGGACGCCTTCCGAAGCAGCTCTGTCCTCTTGTTCTCGAACTGCTCCTTCAGCATGGCCTCGCGCTGCTGCAGAGGGTTCATCGTGTAGCCTGTGGTGGGCGGCGCATGGCGTGCGGACATGAGCTTGACAAAGTTGGAGGAGACCGGGTAGGGCTGGGCCATGAGCCCGTCCCTGCGGATGAGCATCGAGGGGATGCGCACGTTGAGCTATCATCTTCGGGTCAGTGACCAACTTTCACTCACGAGGCCTTATATAAGGAGGCCCTTGTCTTTCTCTGTCTTATCTGTACAGAAGAGGCATGCTTCACGGAAAGGAAGGGGAGACAGAAATGACTCACCTGGCATAAGATGTGCGCATACTTGACGCCGAGCTCGTCCGCGATATACCTCAGCCGCCCCTTGATCCAGCTCCTCTGCGCATCCGTCGTGTAGTCCTGGCCCTGGATACAGCCCAGCGGCCACGTCAGAAAGTATCCGGCCAGACCCTTGAGCGAGTCCTCTTCTCCACACGCGAAGCCGCTCAGCTGCCTCTCCAGCAGGTGTTTCCTCTCGGGCTTGAGGTGCCAGCCCAGGTGATACGGCACGCTGGCGATGATGTCGGTGATGGTGTCGACGCAGGTCCTGGCGGCGGTGGCGTACTCGGGCGTGGTCCTGTAGTCGACGGGGCTGCACACCCAGGCGGCGCAGCGCACGATGATGCTCGCCAGGATGAGGCGCGACACGCGCATCAGGTTCCACACGCTCGCGATATAAAAGTCCCGGTACACGTCGACGCGGCCGGGGAAGACCTCGGCGCGGCTAAAGTCACCGCTCGGCACGCTGTCTTCCCACGCTACGCTCTTCCACCGCCAGCTGTCGGGCACGTTCTTCATCCAGCGCACGCACTCGGCGTCGACCATCTGGGCGCGGCGGATCAGGGCCAGGACCAGCTCGATGTTCTCGGGCGTGCGTGCCATCTGACCCATCAGGCGGAGGATCTCGGCGCGGAGCTCGCTCGTCTTGATGTTGATTCGCTGGCACTCGGCGGCGGACTCGTCCTTGACGGCGTCAGAGAGCCACCAGTCGACGCCCATGATGGGGGCCTTGCCCGAGCCCAGCGTGTGGATGATCATCTGGGTGCGCACGGCGATGAAGAGGAGCAGGCCGGTCTTGGTGCGTAGCTGCTCGCGGCCCCGGGATTTGACGAGCGAGATGGCACCTTCGATGTGAGAGCCCCAGGAGAAGACGCCCATCTCCTTGGCGGAGATGTTCTCGTACAACCCAAGCAACAAGACTGCTGCCAGCGTCGCATCCGTCTTTGACAACACCGGATCCTGCAGCGCTGTATGGGTCGCCGCCAGCGCCATTGTGTACTCTGAGAGCGCCTTGTTGGGGATATCTTGGTGGCTAGTCTTGACACGGTTGCCCAAGTGCGCAAGAGAGCACGCATTGAAGGCATGCTGTAAGTGACCATTACTCGGTTCATTCTTCATGAGCGGCAGCAGGTAGTCCATAAATCCCCTCGTGCACCCTTGGCGCGGGACCAGGACGAAGTTGGAAAAGAAGTGACAGCTCGCTAATTCCTCCGTCGGAACACTCAGGAGGGGTGAGATGGTGCTCTCGCTGGAAGGCAAGCGCATGAATCCCCTTCCTGTAGGCGACACCGCGCTGTCGAGAGATGAGGTCGGCGAGATCAAGCTGCTGCTACTGCAACTACTGCTGCTGCTGCTGCTGCTACCGCCGCCGGCGCCGACGATGACACTGATGCTCTTGAATTTGCTGTCGAGTGGAGCCTTCCGCGCGCCTTTCTTCAGCGCCCTCCGCTCGGTTGCCTTGGTCTCGTTCCGGAAGACGAGGTCGAACTCGTCCTTGTAGCCCGGGCATGTCCGCCGCGCTTTGGTGCACTGGTTGCATGTCGGCTTGGTTTCGTCACACTTTGGATGGTAGGAGTCGTCAGTCTTTATATATATATATATATATATATACATATTTATTTTGAAATTTTTATAACAACTTTTCTTTTTTTCTTTAAAAAAAGAACCTCCGCCATAAAAGAGTGAACGATAATTTCAAACCGGTGTGCTCGGAAGGAGAAGCGGGCTCACCTTTATCCTCCGCGTGCGACACATCTGACAGCCCCTGGAGGGCTTCCCGCAGTACACCATGATAGCGGGATGTGAAGGAAAATATTATGTTGGTAAATAGGCTCTTGAAAGGATCCAGATGACCGAGAGAAAAAGGCGAAGAAGAAAAAAGAGGGCTAGATAGTATAAGGTGGAATATTCTCTGGCCTAGTAAATTGTTTTGACGACGGCGGAGGGCGAGGAGACGAAACCTCTTCGAAAGACCGGCTCCAAGCGCACACCCCTCGAAGGTAGGGGGAGGAGAGGCAAGACCTAGGCCACCAGGATAGAGTTTCGGCTGCGATTCAACCTCGCCTGTTGCCAAGCAGATTAGATGTACGTCAACCGTTGAGACCCACGATGGTTCGAGACCCCCAAAGATGGTTCTGGCCGGCGGTAGGGCTCAAGTTATTGGGCGGTTCAACACCAGATCATCAAACTAGTGAGGCTGTGAGATTGTTGGGTACAGATTCCAGGTGGTAAAGGAGATAGAACAGTGAGAGAGAGAGAGAGAGAGAGAGAGAGAGAGAGATCAATGGTTGACAGCGTGTGATCCGGATGGACGGTTTCGACGATATAGATGATGTTTTGTTATGAGTTTAAAGAAAAATCCAAGCCACTTTTCCCAAGGTTTGGTCTTGTTGTAACCTCAGTATAAGAAGGGGGGGTGGAAGGGGATGCAGAAAACAAGAATTCCCCCAAGAACTTGGTCCAAAGTGCAAAAATATGATTAATGCGTTGGTGGTGTGAAAGTTCAGCGAAGAAGGTTCGAGTATTCTGCTTGGAAATCTTCCCAGTCAGTCGGTCGCCCTCGGTGTGGACTTTGACTTGTGGCCCGTCCTGAATAAGTTGGGATTGAGAGGCATGTATGTATATGTTGTGGCTGAATAGATCGGACGAGATGATAAGAAATGGGAGGAGTCAAGTCGACCTGCTCAGGTGTACAGGTTGTGAATTGTATGTAGTTGGCAAGATGCAAGGGGGAAAAAAAATAAAAACCAACTCTCCCCCCTTCGACAAATCTCAAAATATTCTGGTCGAGACTGGAGCCAGGAAAATCGTCAGTGCGCAGGATCCCCCGGCTTAGTTGTCTCCTTGTCGTTGTCGTCCACGACAGCAGCGAACAAATGACGAGCTTGGCTGATCTGCGCCTTGGGGACTGGCCTCTCTAGAGCGGATGGGACAGAGCTGTGTCAGGAAAGGGCTGCTGAAACGGCCGAGGCAATCTCGCGGTAATATGTCAAATGGTAGCATTGACATGACAATATCACAGTATCGTTGCGTGGGCCCCCCTGGTCGCCGGGATGGTCCTGGTTCATCGTTAGCCTCATTGGTGGTCAAGGGTTCCTTCCATCATAGGAGTTGGTAGTAAGTTAGTAAGTACATGGTGAATAGACAGGGCAAGTGCAATCCGCACACCAAACCCAGGCGCCAACACAAAAGACGACAAGTTCCTTCTCTCTCATCTGTTTGTACAGCAGAAGGCAGAAGAAGGAACGATGATGGGGCTCGCCTCCCCCCCCCCCCTCTCTTCACCCTTCACGGCACGGCCTGTCAGTACACGGTAGCATCGCATAAGTACCCTTGCTACATATACGAGCACATACATGTCATAGTTCATAGTATGCCTGTCTGTCACTGCAGCTTGGCCGAGTCGGGTCTTTCTCGAGGTTGCACTGCAATGAGAGAATATTGACCCACAGACCACTCACACGATGACGATCCAAGCGGCTCGAGCACCATGAACTGGTGCCGTACAGAGTGCTGCAGGCCTGGTGGCGTGGCGTGGCGGCTTGACATCAGAAGCGAGCAAAAGGGCCCTTGTGAAGAAGATGTGCTGCTTGTCCTTCTCGTCTCCTCTCTCTCACACCACACACACACACACACACACGTACGTAGAGGAGGGCGGTGAAAGGACGGCGACCACCTGCAAGCGTCATCAGAACCCTCGCTTAGGTTGGGCGGTCTCGTTCATATTACACCGACAACAGCCACACGCGTGCCCGATGATGGCAGCTGCAGTCGAACCTCGAGATCGAGCCAACCCCATAGCGTACCGAGGGGCCGCAAGGAGGACTCGTTGGTGCCTGGGGTGGGTGGTAATAGAAAGAAGGAAAAAGCAACCATGCGCGCACACACACACACACACTCCACTGCATCTCGGCAAGCCGTTGTGACTGGGGAAGAGTTCCCGAGAGACAAAGGCACCAAGACGATCGGGGACCAGCCGCTTTTTCTCTGGTTTATTATAGAACGGCTTGACGATGGATGTGATATGGTTGGACGTGGCTGTAGCATATGCAACCCCCCTCCCGCCCCCCAAGGACTGTGAGGTTGCCCGATTAGGCCGCTTATATTGCTTGAGACTCCATCCAGAGAGAGACAGAAGCCCGCCATGGCGTCTACTAGACTGGCGCCACTTATGCGGTCCGCTGAGGAGAAGAGGGAAAAGAAAAAAGGGAGAGGGGCAAAAAAGCAACAACAACAACAAGGGAATGTTTGAAACATCTGGCGGGGGTTATTCGGCCGAGAAACCTGGTCTTACACACACACACGACTGTGCCGAATATACTACCACGGTAAGGTACTATGACAGGCGACCCAAAACAAATACCTTTTCTCTCCATCCGGATCGGTCGACCCGACCCTGGCGTATTCGTATTTCGAAACCAAGACGACAGGTCTCGGCGACAACACATGCATAGTGAGTGCACCGTATAATAGTACGTATACATACGACAACTACGTAAGAGTACATACTACTATGTGGTTTTAAACAGGCGTGGCAGGTCAGGGAAAGGCGCAAGCGGGAGGAAAAATGGATCTTGATCTGCATCGGACTGACTATCCCATCACCTTGCAGCTTCGTAGTCTTGTGGATCAGGCCACACACTACAGTAGTAGTAGTAGTAGTAGTAGTAGTAGGAACATGTTAGTCCTCTTATTTCCGACACACAGTTGCCTTTGCCTATCCCCTCCTCCTCCTAACCGGGGGGTGCCGGGATGGTGTGTGGCTGGCAGGCCTGTCCCGTGTGCTCCTCACCAGTATGGAAAAGGGAGGGAGGGAAAGGGGGAACCCATGAGCCATTCACAGGCCACCGATGGAGGAGGGGTGCGCGGCAGCCACCCAGGGATCATTCGGATCGAACCTTGATCTGAGGTCTAGCACGAGGAGGACTTTGCTGCGCGAGAAAGGCGAAGAGGAGGCAAGGAATGAGGTCAAGTTGACGAAAAGACCCGCGGGGGGGGGAAAGAGGGGGGGGGGTGCAAAAGACCCGACATGAATCATGGACATGGGAAAAGTCTGAGATGATGACCTGTGTTGAGAGGGTTGCCTATGGTCTAAAAACAACGTTTTCTACGTTAAGGGGTATTCCCATGCCAGATGTAAAGAAAATGGCCGTGTAGGCAGCCGAGCAAAAACAACACACGGAGGGGAAGGAGAAGAGAGAGAGGGGTGGGGTGGGGGGTTTTGCGCGACCAGACACCACAGGCTCTCCCTCTCCCTCCCTTTCCCTCTCTCATTCTCTCTTACTCTCTTACTCTCTCTCTCTCTCTCCCCTTTCTAACCAATCGACCATCTTCTTCCAGGCGTATGCGCTGCGCAAGGCCGCTGTTTGTCCGGTTTCAACTAGCCATCAAACAACCCAGCAACCCCTGTGAGGTCTGGAGACTTTCCGCGATCCTCTTGCCCATTTGTCGGGGGGGCAGTCATGAACTCCTGTTGCATCTGACTGCGTGTCGAAGCTTTCTTCTTGGCGTTTGTGAAATCAGAGGTCTTGTCCACCTTGCCCATCTCTGCGATGCTCACCCCCTTCAGGTCCTTGAGCAGATCAAGGATGTACGCGCGCTGTTGCCGCTGGTTCGTCCCGGCACGGGTGATATTGGTCAGGCATTGATCGACGTCCTCCTGTCGCATATTCGGCAGGGAGGATAGGACCATCCGAGGCGTCGCGGTTAGCTGGCCATAGTTTGCTATGATGGCCGCCAGTACGTTGCCCAGCTCCCTCTGCAGGTCAACGAAATGATGTTCATGAAGTGACGAGATGCAAGCCTGCAAAACCTCCCCGCATATGAACTCCCTGACGGCCTTGGACGTCTCTTCGGGGATCATGAAGTCGTCTGTTGGAGGCGCATGCTTGGCCGGCTCGACGGGCGGCAGCCGCTGCATATTTCCATCAAGCCCTCGGAACTCGGGGATGATGGAGCGGAAGACTTTTAATACAACCCCGCAGCATCTACTATCGTGCATGCGTATGGCATGTGTCATGAAAACAAGGAGCGGTTCGATGACCGATGAGTGCATCAAGCAGAATTTGCGCAGGGAAGGGTACTGTGGCGTGGCATCCACATCGTCCCTCTGCGCTGTTCCCTTGGGAGGTTGATCTGGGACAAAAAACAAGAAAAGAAAGTCAATGCTGAGCTACTGAGGAACAAAAGAAAGAGGGGGGCCGGGGGGGGGGGAGGTTACCTATTCGCTGAGGGTCCAAAAAGTCAGCCACCATGATCACGGCTGAGTAGGTGAGTTGACGCAGGACACTCTCTGCCTTCATTTCTTCCGTTAGTGCATCTGCAGCGGCCTGTACCTCTAGAGCCTGGTCCAGCTTGTCCCATTCCGACTTGATCTTGCCATCCGTCTGTCGGAAACAAGCTTCCAGTATGGAAGGCAGGAACTGGTGTCGCAGCTCGACTGGACAGACATCAATCAGGAGCCTGACCAGATTCAGCAAGGCAATGAGTTGATGTGATGACAGGAAGTGGCAGTCGGTGAATAATGCGCGAGCCAGAGGATCCGGAAGGTCCGCGACTCCGTAGAACTGTTGCTCGAGACAACTCATGCAGAAAATGATCGAGTAACAGAACTCGCGCACATAGCGGATCGAACCTCGTATCGACGATGCCAGGCCTTCTAGGGTATTCTTCTTGTTGATGACCCGGGAGTAGAAGTCGTCTTTACTTCCCTCCGAGATTCCAGCCTGCCAAAATCTATCTGTGAGCACTCGGCTGACGATGGACTGCATTTCTGCTGGGAGGAAGGCCCAGTTGCGTGGGTTCGCCGAGGCATGAGCATGGCTATAGAGATCGTTTAGCAGGCCGACAAAGTACCCTTTTTCGGAGGCAGGCAGGGACCGACTCACGCAAGGAATTCAAGCAGCCGAGGAAGGATGACCGGGAAACTGTCCTGCCACAGGACGCACGATGCTTGGTATGGTGCAGTTGACTTGTCCAGCTTATCCACCGAGTAGTTCAGGAAAGTCTTAGTTGCCCGCAGCGGCAGCATCTGCTGGGACGTCAGATACAAGAATCATGATAAAGTGCGACTTTTTGCAGAGGCCCCCTCCCCGGGGGGTGGGGGAGGGGGAGAGAAGGTACGTACCTGTTGCCGCTCTTCGAGTTCAGCTTGCAGCGTCGAACCCTCAGCATCCAGTTCTACCGCTCCCCAGTCGGATATCTTGTCCACGCCACGGCTTGCGAGATATCTCTGAGCTTTGTCCAGGCCAATCATCTCGCAGAAGCCCTGGTAAGATGCCAGGGCGCGCTTTAAACCATCATCCCTCCACTGCGACTTGACGGGCTCGACGAACATCTGCAGTCTCTGCAGGCGGGTCGTCTGGTCAAGGTTTGTGGCCCGGTGAATAATGATGAAAAGAAAGCTCTTGTAGTTGACCAATCGTCTCTCGTCCAAGGTGCCCGAGGCACTCATCTCTTGTATCTTGTTGTCCAATGAATCGTACACGGCAAGGAGGTTGTCCGGCATCTTGAACGCTAATCGCTGCAGCTCGTTGATGCTCTCTGCTTGAAGGTCCTTGATCGCCTCATTCAAGTGTCTGTACTCGGGCTGAGCCGCCGGCCAGGTCATCAAGATGTGTTCGAGAACCTTGAGCATAAAATCGTTATTCCTCCTCAGCGCGGTGGTGGAGAACGCGACCAGCAGCTGGAGAACACGCTTTCGGATCAGCGGATCCTCAAATTTCATCTCGATCAGGCGATTGCACCAAGCCTCGAGGTGCTCGTCTAGTTGAGCGCGCTGCAGATCGATCTGTTCTTGGCTGACGCCCTTGGGGGGCCGAGACCTCACGTAGCCCTTCAGCGCAGATTCGATGACGGTAAACTGTGCATCTACCCGTAGGTAAGGCATCGAGTTCTTGGTATACGCAGCGGGATTCATGGGCGGATGCCCGTCATAGAGGTGTTGTAGGATGTTCTCCGTCTGGCCCAGGATGTGATTGATGGCATCGGACAGTGTCAACTCAACGATGCTCTCGATTATCTGTGAGCTGTACCGCCTGTAGTTGCCTAGGAAGGCATGCCGCTCCGGGATTGTGTCCGTGTCTTCCATGAGCAGCAACAGTGTGGGATCCTGCGTATCCTCTGGGAGGTTCTCATATCGGACCAGCCTGGAGCTGCAGACCTCCAGAAGAGAGGCGACCAGGGAGGATTTCGCAATGGACGGGCCCAGAGATCGGTTGTTGAGCACCCGCGTCCACGTGACGAGAACTGGGATGGAGACAACCAGGCTCTGGCTCTGAACGACCTGGAGGAGAAAATGGAGAAAGGGCTGGATGTCGGCTCCTGGGGGGAGCACCTGGAACTTTCGATCCAGATGATTGCCGAGATGTGATATGGTCTGCGAAGCGTCAGCTTTGAGTCCCGCCTCTCTCTCTCTCGCGCGCGGGCGCGCGCGGGCGGCTAAGCTCATACCTCTGAAAACTTCTTGGCGAAAAGATACTTGTCGTCATCGATATCTTCAGCGTCTACCGTGGACCAGACGAAAAGTTGTGAGAAGCGCTCCACGCATTGCTTGTCGTACATGGGTGCGACGAGCGACAAGAAGTGCTCGTCGCCGAACCCGCTACGAGCGTACAGGGCATGTAGAGCCTCGAGAGAAGCCTGTGATTGTTAGTCAACAACAACACGTCGGACTGGTCTGGAGGACATCATCATACTTTCTGGACGGCCACATGAGACGCCACGAGACCCTCATATATGTACCTAACACAGTTGGTCTCGACGACCGCCTTTGGGAACGCCCATGGCAGGATGACGGTGAGGGCAGAGAGGGCCCTGAGCGCACAGGCCCGCACGTCTTCATTCTGGACGTCCGATCCTAGACATTCACCAAGCAGGACGACGGCACGTTGGAGCCAGCCTTCGTCGCCGCATCGGACCGGCGGACCCGGTTCGCGGCTTGGGAAATCGGCGGAAATGACAGGCGCGGGCATGAAGATGTCGACAACGGCCTTGTCCAAGACGTTCTCGCGCATAGCGACAATGGGGTCGTCGCCGCCGATGACCTCTTCAGAGAGCGAGCCGAGGACAGACATGACGAGTTCCTTGTGCACGGTGAAGCCTGGCAGCTGCCAGAGCTGGACCAGCATGGCATCCATATCCATCCACTCGGCGCCCCAGCTCCTCTTTGCCACCTCCACCCACAGCTGCGCAATCTTGTTCCTGATGTATAGGAGGTCCTCAGGGCCCCGAGTGATGTGTTGGGCCAGCTCGAGAACCCAGCCCCTCAGACAGGCAGCCTCCTCATCTCCGTATTCGGACCAGTTGTGCGTGATCGCGTATTCGAGCAGCGAGAGGCCGTAGTATCGGGCGAAGGGGGACTGCGCTTTGTTGGAGGCAAGAGTGAAGCCGTAGGAGGGACCTTCCTTGAGAGGCTTGACGCTTTCGAGGAACTGCTGCGCCTCTAGACGGGCCTGATTTGTCGATGGGCCGTAGACGATCTCGAGTGCGCCAATGATGCGGGAGACGACATCACCGTTGGCCAGGTTGCTGGACCCGTTGGCCGCACCAAAGGCGAAGCCGCCGTTGGAAGGCAGAGTGGCCATGTCGGATGGAGTGCCTGATCGCGTCAAGCCCGCGCGGAGATATCGATCGCCTTCCACAATTGTGCCAGACCTAAAGAATACCGAGACTGCTAGGCCATAGCAGGCAGACCATGGAAGGACAAGGCAGGAAAAAGGGGGGGAGGGGGGGAAGGAGAGGTATGCGGCAGTATCACAGGGTACGATGATGCCAAAGGCCTCCTTTCCTTTCTTCTTTTTTCTTCTTCTCTCTTCCCCTTCCTTTCAAAATCGCAACAACCAACACATAAAACACAGGTCTGCTTGAGGGTGGCAATTCCTTGAGGATGCCTTGTAGGAAAAAGCAAAGAGATGCAAGATCGTCAGAGGGGAACAAGAAGCGCCACTGACAACAACAGAAAAGAAAAAGAGGGTTGCGAAATGTTGTTTGCTCGAGGCTGTAGTCGTCACAAGTTTAGGTTCAGGTCCCAACCTGCTGATGGGTTCACGGCGTTGTTGGCTCTCAGCTCCCCTAAATTTTGGGTGCGCGCTCTCCCCGAAAGCGTGTCTTAGTATGTCAACCTGCGCTTTGGCTTGACGTGAGCTGTAGCTCCGGGCAGGGGTGTAGGGATCAGGGGTAGGGGCTAAGGGCGGGACAACCCCACTATGGGGTGAGGGCCTGGCATGGCAGCATGGGTCCACTACCACTGTTGCAAGTGCTGTACTGTGGTGGTGTAGTGATGGCTTTGCTGCCCCCCCCCCCAGGCATGCCAGGCCCCTAAGGTGAGACCTGCCTGTCAACTTGTCAATTGTCAAATGTCAGGTCAGCCTTTAATATATTGAAGAACAGAAAAAAAAACCAAACAAAACAAAGGATAGTTTCTAGAATGATGACAAGATTCTAGACTGTCTCCTCAAGTTCAACTCTCAACGCTGCTGGGTATAAAAAGTCACTCAGACATGTCAGATATACCGACCATATCGGCATACATTTTCTTTTCCTTACTTGTTTGAAAGAAAATGGTGGGAAGGATCAGTTTCTGGCCCAGCAGCTGACGAGGGCACCCTGTTGAGAGAACATGGGGTGATTAGAATTGCCATCATATTGCTATAAGAAAAAAGAAGAAAAAAAATCAATAGGATCCACAATGGTCATAAGTAGCAAAACAGCTCAAAAATCATATTGACTACTATGAAAAATAGAATTCACAAGTGTGGTCTGTATCAGAACAGGCTTCAGGGGCCAAATCTGAGGGTTTACTGGTCAACTCACAAGGCTGACGACCTGAAGCCCCTTTACACCCTATTCAATATGGTCAGGACTCATGATGATCTTTGCCCACCATCAGGCAGAACAAAGCCACCCAAACACCATACCAGGGTAGGCTGCAATCATGTCTAAGTGATCCTTGTTTCATGTAAGGAAATTCTCCGAAAGCAGTGTCTTTCTTTGTCTGGCCTGTGGAAATGCTGCTCTCACTTGAGCAAATCCTGACAGTGGGAGACTCATCTATTTGTATGATTCTCGTATTTTATACAAGCATCAGTGTTCCACTTACACATAGGCAGTCATTTGTGGCTCAAGTCACCAGGTCTTGTGGTGGTAACTGGAGGGGATGTGGCATCCCTGGCAGTTGTGTTTCTATGTTCTACCTACATGAGCAGTCCCTGCCGTGAGTGGGTGTAAGAATACAGATGGGGCTCATGAGATGATGACCAAATCCTTCCTGTCTCGAGATAAAGCACACCAAGCTCAGTCATACCAAGACCAGCCTTTCAATATACCAAAATACAAGGCGGCTTGCCCCGTGGAAGACGCGCTGAATCTGCTATGATGGTGTCGGCAGAATAGTTGAGCAAGACAAGACCGAAAAGAACAAGCCAGGATATCATCACAGCCCACGGCCAGTTCAGAAGTTGGTTCACCAACATTATTTCTGGCCTTGTCCCCTCCTTGAGAATTCCCAAAACCTTCGTCGACAGCTGCTTGGGTCAAGATGTGCAGCATAGACGACATACACTGTCTCTAGCCAATAACGAGTGAAGGTTACCCCTTCCAACACCCCCCCCCCCTTCCCCCCTTTCAAGAAAAGGAAACGCAATGAATATGAGCCCCCCTGAGGACAGACCACCTAGGCTGTAGTGCCCTCAACCTTTCCATCCACTGTTCCATCCAGAGGGGGCTCGACGGCGGCCGTGGCCTTCTGCCACTCCTGGGGCGTTTGGCACTTGGCAGTCCAGGCGTGAATGGCGGCAATTTCCTCCTTGAGTGCCGAGTTCACAAGACGGTGCCTCTTTAGTGAGTTCTTGGCGGCAAACTCAGGCGAGACAATGAGGACAGAGAAGGCCTGGCCGCAACCGCCTGTATATTCAAAAAAAAAATTAGAAAAAAAAATCTCATGTCAGCGGGGAGAAAGCATCCCGAGGTTTGACGGGGTAATTTTGTAATGACAGACCGGACATGTCTGTGATTTCAACATGAACCGCGTTGAGCCGCGCGGTAATGGCGGCCTTGAGCGACTCCTCCGAGATAGCTTGAGCACTCATAGCCGCAGCAGGACTCTTAAGTCTCAGGGCTGTTGTGAAAAGCGTAGGAAGAGGGAATCCAGTGAATTTGGGCGTGCGCGGCAAAGATTGACGAGGTGGTTGATTGTGAGCAAAGCAGCCCGGCGTTATTTGTCACCGAGATCCGGAACCAAATCGCTTTTTTTTGCGCTTGCAAGGTAGGTACTGTACTGTAGCTAGGAGGAAGATGGCTGCAGTAATGATCTAACCAAGAAATATCAGAAAAAGTTGTAAGAAAAAATGTGGTCAGTCAAGGCCTGCAACGTTCTCAAGTATGTATTCAAGATTTCAAAGACCGGCGGCGATCAAGTGCAAGCGGGCCGTATGTAGTGACTTCACGACCCTGTAGTTAAATATAACGTTGTTAGCACCAGAAATATGCTACTACCGACCAATGCGATCTTTACCACCTCGTTTATTGCATCTCGCCCCCCCGCTGTCTTCACTGACGTTGCTTGCGCTTTGGACAATTGACAACCAACCAAACCCTCTTCTCAGTCTCTCTGGGTGGTCCTGACTTCTACCAAATGTCTTACAGATTGACATCTCTTGCCCAACTCACCAGTCACGTGCCTCGTACAGTTTTGTCCGCCCACCGATCACTCACCCGTCTTACGGCTACACGAACTGCATTGCAGGGGCCGGCATTTCACTTCAGCGCTACGGCAGCTTGTGTGTCCAGGAGCAGCATCGCAGCAGCCATGGCATCCAGCACCAACCAGGTGCCTCAAAATGCGCCTTTCACACAGACTGTGGCGCGCGCGATGAGAGCATTGTGAGGGCAGGACCTTTACCCGCAATCCCCTTGCCAGGATCGGTCACATTTGCTAACGGCGGGGTGAGACAAGGTATCCAGAGGAGCTAGCCGACCGGGCATGGGATAACGTGGGCCTTCTGCTCGGAAATATGGACGAGCAGGGCCAGCGATCTTTGGGCCTCGAGGTTACGCCAGAGGAGAAGACGGTGCTCCTCACGAACGACCTTAGCCCTGCTGTCGCAGACGAAGCTGTGAGGCTGAAGGCATCCGTCATCGTGAGCTATCGTGCGTTTCTTCCATTCCACCAAACAAACCACCGACACCGAGTCGAGGTGCTGACCTCTTTCTTCCTCCTCCTCTTCTTCGCAGACCCATTCATCTTCCGAGGGCTCAAGTCTGTAGATGTGACAGATCCCCAGCAGCGGATCCTTCTGCAGCTAGCGCAGAGAAACATTGCCGTTTACTGCCCTCACACAGCGGTTGATGCTGTCCCTGGGGGTCTGAACGACTGGCTTGCAGATATGCTCTGCGGCCCCGCTGGTGACAAGGCACGCTCCGCCGCCCAGTCTACCTCAGCACCGCCTCCTGCCGGCTTCGAGGGGTCTGGATACGGTAGGACGGTGGAATTTGCCCAGCCGATTCTCGTGACCGAGCTAGTCCGCCGTCTCGCCAAGGGACTCGGTGGTCTCAAATACTTCATGGTCGCTGCTCCCAAGCAGCCTGACCCTTCAGCGAGGCGCGTGCAGTCCGCTGCGGTGTGTGCTGGGTCGGGGTGGGACGTGCTCAAGAACTGCCCCGTGGATGTCTTGGTGACAGGGGAGATGAGCCATCACAATGCGCTGCGTGCCGTCATGGAGAATAAAGTTGTCATCACTGTCTTCCACAGCAACTCAGAGCGGGCATATCTGCGCCAGAGAATGCAACCAGCCCTGGAGGCGCAACTTCGGAAGTGGGGTGAGGCGGCAGACGTTCTTGTCAGCGGTGTGGACGCAGACCCCTTTGAGATATGGGACGTTGAGAATCTTGGCACTGAGCCAGCGCCATGATGAGCACAGGCCATGAACATCTTCTCAAGGAAAGAAAAAGAAGAAAAAAAAAAGGGGGGGGGGGTTATCAAATTATAAAGTTTTCTTTTGCTCTCCATGAATCTTTATGTCCCGGGGGCACTTTCATCTTTCAGGGCCGCCTCTCCTTCTGCCAGACATGCATCAATATCTGCACCCCCAAGTCCTCTTTCCTTCCATCTCATGAGTAATTGTCTGGGCAGCCTCCATGCCTCTTCCGCTTCTTTTGTCTTGCCCTCCCGCACCAGTGCCCGGATCCGCTCGGGGGCCTCGAGCACCTCGCTGACAAGCTCTCTGGTCCTCGTCTTCCTCGCCCGATCCTCGTATGCCTTCGTGCCTTCCTCGGGCTTGGCGGCCGACTGGCGTAGTGATTCTCGGATCGACGAAGCTTGTGAGTAGATTTGGGCTATTGCTGGGTCTAATGTGGAGGCCATAGGGTTCAGTGGATCCATATTGGTACGCATCTTTGATGAGAAGGGGGGGAAGAACACCAGGTCAGCAAGCATTTTTTGCAATAGGAAACACGCAAACAAGAGGAGCAAGAAAGAGGGGGGGGGGGACGGTGCAATTGCCTATACCTTGCGTATCGTCTCGGTCGCGGTGATCAGTTTGCTATAATTATCGTACACCAACGCCTTCTTCTCGGCGCCCAACGCCCGTATTTCTCCTAGCACTCTCGTGTACGTCCGCAGCAGCTCGTCCAGGCTGCTTTCCTGCAGCTTGGCCTTGACGTAGGCGTCGGCGTCGAACCCGGCGGCATCAATCTCTGACAGTGGGACCTCTGAGTAGGACGTCTCAGCCGCATCTCCGACCGAGTCCGTGTCGGTGACTTCGAGGAGCGGAGGCGCAGCAGAGGCGGCAGACGTCTTCTTCAGATTGTAGTACTCGCGCAAGGCGGCGCGGTTGCTTCGTTTGTTGGGTGCCGGCTGGAAGGGCCCGCTACCCGGGTTGGGCGAGCTCGTAGCTGAGCGGGGGATGTCGAGACTGGGGCGTGCGGAGGATGTGGGAGTCGCGAGAGCTTGAGAGGAGTTGGTCCGGCGAAAGGAGGACCCGGGATCCCGGGGCGAGGCTATCGTGGACATGGCGGAAAGCTGGTTGCGAAGGGGCGGCTTGGTCGCGAATTAGGAGAGAACAGAAAGAAAATAAAAATAAAACAATTCCGAAGAAGAAAAAAAGGGTTAGCAGTCGAAAAGATTATCTTTTGTGATTCTGGAACCTGTCCAGAATTACTGGTCAAGTGCCTCAAAGCAAGTGAGCAGGTATTCAAAAAGGTCGGGCGGACCGAGAGATAGACGGATGTTGTCAGTTGGCATTCATCACAGACCCCCGATAAACAACGTATCGATAAGCTGGGGGCAGGGATGCATCCTAGCATGATATTCGATTATCCGAGGGCCCCATTTAAAAGTAGTACTGCCGTACAGGTCATCCTAAGTTGGGTTGGTGCAACTCCCCCCCCCCCTCTTCCGTTTCTCTCTGCCTACTTCTTATTAATCGACTTTCAAAACCAACAAATATAGGGAAGGAGGTTTTAGTTGTGGAAAGGCAATGGGATACAGATTTCAGCACGTCGGCAGTTGACGATTCGATCCGGTGCGACCAAAGGAAGGGGAGAGAGGACTCGCGACGTCGGCAACGTTCGAGTGCTTCACCAGAGACAGGCAGACACACGTTAAGATGAGATACCATACTTCCTCTCCAGAAAAATAACGTCGAGGTCGTCACCTGATAAAAACCAAGCTCTCAGGATGAGCCTGGCATCCCAGATTCTCATACAGCTCCAGCCTCACAACATCCCCCCGCCCTCTCAAGAATGGCTGCAGACGCTCGTCTCCTCCCGGAACCCACCACCGCCTCTCAACTCACTAGTCATGACCGCCAAGACGCGTCTTCTCGCCTCTGACCTGACCACGCCAGGCCTGCTGGACGCAGCCAAGATCCCCACGATCTGCCTCTCCGAGGGCGTCACCGCACCCACTGTCAAGGAGACCCGCCTCGGTACCGATGTCTACGTCCAGGTCGTCGACATTGAAAATCTGTCGAGGAGCCGGTGGGAGCAGGTGGAGGCGCTGGAGGCTATCGAGAGGGGGGAGCAGACACGAGGGCGTGAAGTGATCCGCCTTCCCGTTGGGGGTGCAGGTGGAGACGAGCTGGCCGCCTCAAGGAACGGCGCAACAGCCACCCAGGCCGACGATGCGGGGGCGTCGAGGAACGCTACGCATCGACTGTTGCTCCAGGACTGCAAGAGGCAGCAAGTCTACGGCCTCGAGCTTGTCCGGCTGCCAGAGATCGCCATCGGTTCCCTCAATATAGGCTCCAAGATCTTGCTGAAAAAAGGCACCATCGTGTCTAGGGGGGTGATCATGTTGGAGCCCAGCAGCTGCCGGTTTCTGGGCGGAAAAGTCGAAGCATGGCACAAGGCCTGGACGAGTGGGCTTCTCGCCCGGCTGAAAGAAGCGGCTCGTACTGGGGACTGAAGACTTAAGGCAGCCTGGGCGCGATTGGAGAGTTCGACACCGGAGACATCACATTGATCTTCAAATTCATCAGGGGCCAAGCTTGGCCCATTTCTCAGCATGGACTGTAGTACACATCCCAACCCTGGGTCTCGGACCATCATTCTCTTCCTCCCTCGTCCAACTGTGATCTTGTATTCGCATGACTGTGACTATCCACTTACATCTACGAGACACGCACGGTCTTCGCCAGACCTTGCCATGCCTGGCCTGACCAAGGCGCAAACATGATGCTGATCTGAGCATCCGCGGGCTTGCCAGTTACAGCGTATGTATCAGCCAAATCCTCTGCGCCTAGTTCGCCCTTGGGCGGGACGGCCTGGCTTGCCACCGTGACTGCGAGCTCTCGAGGGTACTCGTGGCCTGCGTCAGCCACGTCCCCAAGATGAGTCCAGCCGTGGGGGAGATGTGGACACAGCATGATATCCGTCTGCGCCTGCGATAGCAGCGCCTCATGTGCGTCCTGTCCTGAAAGCGCCGCGGCCGCCTGGAGAACCTCTCCGATTTGGAATTGTTCTGCAGGCGATGTCTTCTCTTGGGTGCGCAAGCCTTCCAGCTCCGAAATCACGGCCTCGAGACTCTCTTCGTCTTGATCCAGGATAGCAATAACGCCTAGGAGAAGGACAGACTGTACGTGGTCGGGTCGCTGCTCAACCACATCAAACAGCACGGATCGAGCCCTCTCGCGGGCCTCTTCGGAGCCGGTGGCCCAGAGAACTTGTGCAAGAAGACATGTAGCGTCAGGGTTATTGTCCGACTCCTGCAGGGCCGAGTCGAAATATACCACCGCCTGGTCAACTTCCTTCTTGTAATAGTAAGCAAGGCCCACGGTCAGGTGTGCGGATAGCCTTGTCTTCCTTCGCTCCTCCGCAGTCAGCTCGCTGTCCGACTCATCGCTGCTGAGCTGCAGAGCCATCTCTCCGCAATCCACAGCCTGCTCGTATGATCCTGTGGCCAAATAAGCTCTTGCGAGATCTGCCTTTGCCATCGCAAACCTTTTGAGGGACTGAGGGGATTCAGTCACCTCATAGTCCCCTTCTAACCTAGAGCAGATCTCCTCCAGAGTCACGACAGACTTTTGTGTGTCGTAAATCCGCTCCTGAAACAGCGTGTAGAGGTGCCCATATGCAAGTTCCTGCGGTTTGAGGGCCCGCAGCTGGCCCAGAGCGAAGATGGACTGAAGGAGAGGTGTGATCCTGAAGCTGGAAGGTGTCGTGAGAATGTGGTCGAACATCGACAGCGAGTAGTGTTGCCTAGAGACCAGCGAAGAAGACTCGGCTATCTCCATAGCGTGTGCAAAAAGCCCACGGGCTTCCCTGACAGCCTCCTTGCTATCATTGTGCGCAAGTAGGGCGACGAATCCTTGGCCCAGCCAAGCGTGGGCGCAATCAGGATCCGTCGATTGTGCCCGGGTGAATGCCTCATTGGCAATCGTCAGATCATTCTGGAGAAGACCCAGGGTGCCTAGGTTGGTCCACGCCCGTGCATCCCGCTCGTTCAGATATAGGCTGCGAACAAAGGCATGCTGAGACACGGCAGGGTTGATCTGGCTGGTCGCCACGCCGAGCGCATTCCAGAACTCTGCGTTACCGGCTTCGAGCTCGATGGCGCGCTTGAAGCATCGGATGGCAGCCTTCAGGTACCTGCTGAACTTCTTCTTCAGGTTCTCTGGCAGGCACACATGGGCTCGGTGCTCGGCCCAGCCCAGGTTGTAGAAGGCAACACTCTGTGCATGCACATCATGTGCTGCCGCATGTATTGCACGCTTGTGCACAAGAATTGTGGCATGGATGGCGCGTGTGAGGTCGACGCCTACCTTCTCATCATCTGGAAAGAGGCCAGATGCAAAGACAACAGTGTTGTCAACCCGGTCAACGTCCTTCAACAACTCAAATTCTGCTCTGTCTTCTCCGTCCCCAAGGAGGGTGCGGATGGACTCAAGAGGAAGATCAGAAGCTCGACTTTGTGAACAGCTGAATACAGCACAGGAATCCGCCACAGCTTTCCAGAAGTTGAAGGTCTCCTTGGTGCCCTCTGGTGCGATGACGGCAAATGCCAAAGCGTCCTGCGCGGTGGTCACTGATTTACCAAAGAAACCTTTGTCCAGATTATTCATGGCGCTGTCGACCATCGTCTGCATGAGAGCGATGGCTACGCCTTCCTCGTCGGGCCTGCCCTGCATTACGTCCTGGTACAGAGCAATTGCGTCGTCAAATTCCCCAAGTTCGCGCTTGATATTGGCAAGCATGAACTTGGTAAACCAGATCTCGCTGGGATCGATCGACCCGGACTGCTCTTCTTCCAGCCTCCGCGCATTTTGGATCGCCTTGGTAGCCGACATGTAACGGCCAGAACTGTAGTAGCTCTCCCCGAGTCCAACCCAGGAGTGGTAATCATCTGGTGATATTCTAAGGGCAGCTTGGAAGGAGGCTATGGCCCTATGGAATTCTTGCTTGTGCAGCTCTGCAACACCGAGAGCTGAGAAGGGCCAGCTGATTCCTTTTCTCTTGGAGCCAGGAGGCGGCTTCACCTTGCCAGAGTCCACAATACGCTGAGCAACAAGTTCGACCCGGTCCCAATCAGCCTCGTTGGCGAACGAGCGTGCAAGCCTCTCAGCGGAGATAATCTCTGAAGAGGAAAGTTCCACCGCCTTTTGGAAACACCTCCTAGCCCTCTTCGTGTCCCTAGCGTAGTCGGCGTAATAGACGCCCAAGCTGGTGTAAGCCGGTGCGAAAGTCAGGTTGCTCTTGAGGGCGTCCAAGAAGTACAGGTAAGCGCTGCCGGGGTCTCGGCTCTTCCGAGCAGCTTTGGACGTGTCCAGATTCCATATGCAGGTGCCTAGACGATATTGAGTCTGGGCCAGGAGGTCCTTGAAAGCCTCCCCCTTGGCAGCAACCAGCGGTAGACAGCGTTCCAGCTCGGCTGCGCTGGTAGCATAATCGCCCTTGAGAGATTTAACCCAGGCAGCCTCCGATCGAACACGGAGATTTTCCGGATCCCTCTCCAGGGCCCGATCCAGGAAGTCCACAGCTTCTCCGTATTCTTCCTCCTCCTCATAGATGAGACCCACGCCGATCAAAGCCTTTGTTGATACTGGGTCCCGAGCCAAAACACCATCAAAGAGTGCTTTGGCCTCTTGGTGGTGCCGCGGGGACTGCCAGAAAACCAGCGCCGTGGCAAGGTGCAGATGGAAGATATCCTTTGTGTTCTGGAAGTCCATGCCGGTCGTGGTCTGTCGCTCCTTGAGTAGGGCCATCGCCCTGTGGAGCAGCTCGACGTTGCCTTCGTGCTCTTGCAAGGACTCATAGTACTCGGCAATAAGGCGGTAGCACAGTAGAGACTGGGCGGTCAGAATGCTTTCTGACATCATGAGCAAGCGATCCTCTTCGGTCAGAGGAATGACATTGGTCGGGGCGCCGCCATCGTCGTCGTCCTCACTATCGTCTTCAACTTGCTCGTCTTTGGCGACTGAGTCACCAGCAGGCTCCAGTTTGGGAAAAGCAGAGATGTCGCTGCTGAGGTAGGCCGTGATGACACTGCAAAGATCGGTGTCAGGAAAGAAGTTGCAGTACTCTCTGAGCACCCCAGCGTCCCATTCTTTAGTTTCCTTGAAATCCCTCCAGTCGATGGTGATCTCCCAAGCGAGCCGGAAGGGATGCTTGATGATGACCATGTCGCCAGCCAGCTTGAGCACAACCTTGAGCTCCTCGGACTTCTGTGGGCCGGGAGGAAAGACAAGGAGCCGGTCGTAACAGTGCTGCAGGAGCCTTTCCTCGTATTGGCGGCGGACATCGTCATCGGTGGACCAGTTTATGATCTCCCGATAGATCTGGCCCAGCCTGCTGGCCCCGAGCACCTCGCGCTTCACCTCCACGGTGACCTCGTTGACCCTGGCGCCGATTCTCGTCCTCCTCTCCCCAATAAGGGTGTTGATCTGCTTCTTCTCGTGGACCTCGAGTATCTTGGCGATGGTCTCGTATGTCTCTGCAGGGCGAGTACGGCCTTCGACTGCAGAATAGACAGGGCTGTCGGGAAGTGTCAGGCTCAAGGCATCCACGTATTGGAGAGGGTCGCCATGAGTGCGAGCAAAAGCGACAAAATCATCGACAGTCTTCTGGTACTTGTAGGTCTGTTCCGAGTCTCTAAAGCTCTCGGCGAGTCGGATAGTTGCATCCTGGTAGTGGGCCAGCTTCTTGCCGCCCTGCCTCTCATACAGCTTGACCAAACCCTGCCAGGCTGTAGCGTCATTTGGTTTCTGTTTGGCAGCAGTCTCGTATGTCTTTTCAGCCTCGTCTAGCCTATCCTTCTTGTCAAGTGCAAAGGCCAAGAAGACGAGAGCATTGTAGTTTTTGGGGTCCTTCTGGAGGAAGTCCTGGGCTCGTTCAATGGCGTCATCAAACTTCTGCTGTTTGATCGCGTCGTTGATGGCCTTGAGGGCCGCCTTGGACGTTGACATGGCAGCGTCAAGAGGGGTAGTAGAATGATAAGAGTGCAAGTCGCAGCGGTTAAAAAAGCTTCTTCCAGGTCGGTCTCATCGTCGTAGTCGTCGTGGTGATGGTCGTCGATCGATCGTCTCATCAACCAAGTCTTCACTCCCAACTTGAGCCTCACGTCGGTCCACGGTCAACTTCAGCTGGCTTCTGCACCCGATCCTGCTATAAAACACCGCAACGCGTTTCCCAAGAGCAAGATATGATCTGTAGCGACGCTTGCTTAGGTGTAAGCAAAGTTGAAAGACGGCACAGTTCAGAGCAAGCAAATGCCAGAGAGACTCAAAATGCCTTGGGTGAGAGCTACTAATGAGCCGATGCGGGAGGTTCAGTGCTGTGTCATAGTGGGGTCAAAGGCAGCGTACCCCATACTCGCCAAGTACGGTGCTAAGTATTCCTCCTCTCCTTATCGCGCGCGATAAGCCAAACATTTTGTAGTCCCTGGAAATTTTTCCCTTCTTCAGATTTGCAGTCTGCAACAACGACTTACAGGCGCCATCACCCAACGTCGAGCTTGCCCTCTTCTTGTGTTTCAACATGGATTCGAACCCTGCGAAACGGAGAAAGCTGGACCACCAGGTGTCGCACCCTGAGCATGAGCAGCCCACCTCAAAGGGCGCTGCGGCTCTCGATGCTGCCGCGACCGCGGGCACCTCTCGACCCGGTGCCTTCGTCCTGCAGACCCAAGAGCTGTTGGACGAGGTGCGCTTGGATTATGACAAGGCCTTCCCTGGAGCCGACCAATTGCTTCACCAGATCAAGTCCACTATAACAGCCATCGAGCCTCATGGCCCTACTCCTGTAAGCGCCCCCGGATTCAAAAAGAAACGATACTATGGAACTTTCCCAAGCCCCAAGTTTCCTTGTCCTTTCTGACAACATTCTCTGTGTAGATTCTTCAGGCCGCGGCCAAGCTCGAAAAGAAGCACAGCATCCTCGTCCCCTTTCCCGACCCGAAACCTCCTGCGGATTGTCCCTACAAAGTCTCATATGCGAAGCCGACCCAGTGCAATGTCGTTGGGAGCTATGTATCCAGGACGATGGTCAAATCGCAAGGCCGTCGCAGCATTGACATGATCGTCGAGATGCCCAAGGAGATCTTCCAGGACAAGGACTATCTGGACCTGCGCTACTTCTACAAAAGAGCCTACTACTTGGCCGTGTTGTCTGCTACCATCCAAGGCGCCGTGCCGAAGAGCACCTCGGTCGCGCATGAACATTCACATGGAAACCTTCTCCTCCCGGTCCTCGTCCTTACTCCGGAGCTTCCAAGCAAGGAGTCCCAGAAACGGCTGCAGCCTGGATATCAGATACGGATCATACCCTGCGCTCCTGAGGGGCTGTTCCCGCAACACAAGCTCCTGCCCACCAGCAACTGTGTACGATCAGTTTCTGAGGCAGACAGCCCCGCACAGATGTCCACGCCCTTCTACAACTCTACTCTGAAGGCTGAGAGCTGCTACCTCTCGTATCTCAAAGTCATACGTCAGGCGGAGAAATCCTGTGCTGGGTTCAGAGATGCCTGCATCTTGGGCCGTGTCTGGTTGCAGCAACGTGGTTTTGGGGGCTCTGTATCTCAGGGCGGATTCGGCCATTTTGAATGGTCACTGCTCACTGCTCTTTTGCTTCGCGGTGGAGGCAGGAAAGGAATGGCGGCTCTGTCTCCGTCCCTCAGCAGCACGAGACTTTTCAAGGCGCTCATCCAGTACCTAGCCGCAGCCGACCTTGGGAAGAGACCTCTCATCCTTGGCCCCACCAAGGAGGGCGTCGACGCCGCCAAAGAATCTGCACCCGTCATATTCGACGTTCTCCGGCAACTGAACATGGCGTACAAGATGAGTTCATGGTCGGCATCTTTTTTATCCCTCTACGCAAAATGGACGCACGCATCTCTGGCAGATCAGGAAGCAGATCAGTTCCAGCCCACGTTCATCACCAAGGCCGATTCTCCTCTTCAGTGCTTTGATCTTCTCTTCCGCGTCGCTCGACCTCGCGTAGAGATCGACGTAGATCCTACTGAATATCGTGGCGAGTCCTGGGGCTACTGTGACAAGCTTGCGAGGGTTCTGAAGAGAGCGTTGGGTGACAGAGCGCAACTTGTACACTTGCAAAGTGTCGACGAAGCCGATGACACAGCTTGGGCTCTTGGATCCGCACCTGCCGATGAATCCTCCTCCACTATCTTAGTTGGCATCATCTTCAACAGTGTCAATGTGGCGCGACAGGTCGACCATGGACCTACTGTCGATGAGAAGGAGGCTGCCAAGAAGTTCCGTCAATTCTGGGGAGAAAAGGCGGAACTGAGACGCTTCAAAGATGGGAGCATCCTTGAGAGCCTGGTCTGGACACAGACTTCACCATCGGCGCTCTGCGAGGAGATCATCAGGTACATTCTCAAACTCCATCTCCGCACGCAAGACGAGGACCTGCACTTTTTGGGTAAGGGCTTCTCTGCTGTGATACCCATCAAGTCTTCAGATACATCCTCCTTCCAAGCTGCCAGGCATGCGTTCACCGTCTTTGAGCGGGATCTCCGTGACCTGAGCGACCTACCGCTTCAGATTCGGCAAGTTACAGCCACAGCACCTGAATTACGATTCGCGTCGGTGCACCCTCCGTCTCTCGATGCCACGAAAGGCGTATTTCAGCCCATGGATACCACCATCTACTTTGAGGCATCGGGTAAATGGCCTGACAACTTGGCTGCTATTCAACGTACCAAGGTCGCCTTCCTTCTGAAAATCGGCGACATGCTAGCAGAGTCAAAGCCAGGTGTGGCCTGCCGGTGCGGCTTGGAAGATACCCAAGCCGAGTCCGAGAACCTGGCGTACTTGGACGTCACGTACGAAGAAGGCGCCACGTTTCGACTGAGGATTCACAGCGACTTGGAAGAAAGCTTGCTGGAGAGGCGAACTAAGGACAAAACTCTCGACCAGCGAACACGAGCCCAAGGGGCACAGCTCCTGGCCTCCTTCAAACGCCTCTATACACATCTACCGCTTCACACGCAAACAATCGCAACGTTCTGCATGCGATTTCCTGCGCTATCCCCAGCAATTCGTTTGGTAAAGCGGTGGTTCGACTCCCACAGACTTTCGTACCACTTCCTGGAGGAGATGATCGAAATATTAGTCTTGAGGGCGTTTCTAGAACCTTACCCGTGGCAAGCTCCGTCCAGTGCCATGACAGGATTCCTGCGGACGCTACAATTCCTGGCAAGATGGGATTGGCGATTGGAGCCCTTGATCCTGGACACGTCCGGTGCCCTCACAGGCGTGGAACGCTCGTCCATAGAGACTAGACTTGAGGCCTGGCGCAAGATCGACCCAGGCATGAGCCACACGACACTCTTTGTCGCCACATCCCACGATACCACCGGAACAGCCTACACCATTCATGACGGGCGCCCCTTCCCGTCCAAAGTTGTCGCTACAAGGATGACAACTTTGGCAAGATCAGCATGCAAGTTGGTGAAGGATAAGGGCACAGACCTTGTCCCCAAAGTCCTGTTCCAGCCCTCCCTGAAGGACTACGGCGTCGTTATTCATCTCAACAGCAAAGTACTCAAGGGTATCAGCCGCGGCGACGATGAGATCACCAAGCAATCTCAGTTCAAGAACTTGGACGGGCGGACAGAGAGGACGGCCCAGCCCATCGTGCAGCATCCCGCCAGGGCTTTGCTGCAGCAGCTGGACACCCTGTTCTCCGGGCCCCTGCTCCTGTTCCACGGCGCGCCGGATGATGCCATCATTGCTGGAATCTGGAACCCCCAGGTCCAACGGCGCACTTTTCGGGTCAATTTGCCTTGCTCATTCCGACCTGTTGGAAGGGAAGATGGCAAGAAAGTGCAGGAGGAGGGTGATGATGAACTCGTCGAGGTGGATCGGGATGGCATCATCGCCGAGATCGCAAGGATAGGAGGCGATTGTATTGAGAGGATCGATTTGGCCAAGGGGTCCTGATTGACTCGAAGATGTATCTATCACTTTATTGTGTATGTCAACATGTAAGGGATCAATCACGGCATCTGACCTATGCACATCGACTTCTACTTGGTCTTCTTCTGCAGGTGCTGCAGCATGGCTCTTGAAAGGTTCCGAATACGTTTACACATCTCGCCATATAAGGAACATGGAAGGCAAGCATCAGTGTATATTGTAGATGACTTCGGAAAAGACTGGATTCAGAGACGAGCAAGACGACTGAATGCTGTCTCTGGGTTTCGACCTAAAGAACGAGTCTTTGTTCTCGAACTGCAGAATTGTTTCAAACGAGTGATTGTACGAATTGAAATCTCCCAAAACTTAGTTTCCGTCCGTGTGTGTGTGTGAAGTTTGTGTCCCATCACTTCCCACCCATCTCGGCCTTCCTGGTGTCGAAGACACGAAGGGCCGTCTCCGCAGCCTTGACGCCGCTAAGAGCCATGGCTCCAAAGGTCGGACCTGAGTGAGTTGGTTTAGTATACTTTGTGCATCACAAGGCTACATGGCCATAAAAGGCTCAGGATGTGGCTTTTGGTGGGGGGGGGGGGTAATTCATTCTCACCCATCCGGTTGGCACCGTCAATTTCAGACAGCTCCATGCCGCCGACAATGAGACCAGGGACGATCTCACGGGTGCCCTTGACGATGGCATCTTCGGCAGTCTGCATATCCAGACCTCGCATGCCGCCGAGCTGCTCCAGCTGCTTCATGCTCACGAGGCGCTTGACGGAGAAAGCACCGAACGGTCCGTCGTGGCCGGTGGTCGAGATCACCACGGGGGCGTTGATGGTGTTGGGATCCATGCAAGACTGGTCGTCGTGATGCATCGACACCAAGGTCCAGTTCGTGACGACGCCCGCGATGCGAACGTCAGTGGTGGGGCCATCCTCGCGGCGCGTGATCAGGTCCTCGACGGACGTGGCATTGAAGAGCTTGATGTTAGGGAACTGCAGCACCTTGGATAGGATGGTGGACGTGAAAAGCGCGGCGTGCTTGACGACAACGAAGTTTCCTTCGTCCTCGAACGGCACGCCGAGGTCAGTGAGGAAGGCGTCGGCTGGCTTGCGCATGACCATGGCGGAGAAGAGCTGGCCGCCCAGCCAGGCGCCGCCACCAGGGGCCACCCCGGCCTCGATGATGGCGATCTTCAGGTCCGGACGCGCCTTGCCCAGCATGTACGCAGCGCTGAGGCCGCAGGAGCCGGCGCCGATGATGACAATGTCAGACTCGGCATAGGTGTCAAGGTCGGTGAAGTAGCGCCTGGTCATGGCCCGAGACACCTGGCTCTCCCGGATGGGCGAGAAGGTGAAGGCGTCCCATTGGCCTGCGATGGCATCAAGGGCAGCCTTGCCGTCCAGATTGGCCTTCTTCACGCCCAGCTGGGCAGAGCTGAGCTCAGGCGAGTTGGAGATGGCAGAGGGCGCCATTTTTGTACCTTGCTGGAGGGTTAGTTGCAAAGTCCTCGAGCCTAGAATGGGGAGGGGGAGAGAGCATGATCCTTCCGCTGGTATTATCCAGATCAAGTTACAAAGGCCGTATGATCTCAGCCGCCCTCCTCGTACCGCCGCTGTTATGAGAGTCCATGACCTGCTGAGGACAGAGGTGGGGGGACAACAAGAGGCAGCACGAAAAGGTTGGCACCGGCTCATAGCTCTTTGAAATTACCTGGAGAGACATCATCCTGTGATGTTTTGACCACCGAAAGGTTTCATGATTGTGTTGGTGGAGGGCTTAGGAGTACCGAGCTGTTGTTGGTGTGCTCTTATATATAGGAAACGAGTTGTTAGTAGCTTCTTTGCTCGAGGTTTCGCAACATGACAAAAGAAAGAAAAGGAAAGACAGAGGGAGAAAAAAAAAACTGAGTGACGCACTCGACGATATTTATGCGGCGGGATCTGGTATAGGAAATTCTTGGGAATTCTCGATGAGGAACGAATAAATCGTGTGAGGGAGAGAAGAGAAAAAAGGGATGGAGCACACGGAGTCGAGGAAAAGAGGGGTAAGTGCTTAAATAGAGTAGCTCTCCTAAATGATGTATGCGCTACTTGGCACGACCTCATCGGCGATGGAGCTGCTGGAATGTTCCGTTCGCGGCCTGTTAGGTTGACGATCGTTGTCATGTATGACAGTGCGGAACCAATGGGAACAGTGGAGGGGCGGAAACTCGGTCTTGTCAGACTGCCAACCAATTGTATTGCAAATCATGGGACGGTAGTCAGTACTGTCTTTTATATTGGGTCATCGTTACTGTAGTATCTCGTCCCGAAGTCGGTGTCTGAGCGCCCAGTGGTCTCGTTTAGTGGACGTTGAGTCGTGATCATGTCACACCTCGAGGTCTGCGATTGCTCACGTCCATAGGACACCTTGCAACAGAATAGTGAATATCCATCGATGCTGAATCAAGCCTCTACCGCTAGATATTCAAAGCTATGAAAGCTGCTCCCAAGGACCAGACCGAACAAGATGTAGCCAGATATATCTACGAAGTAAATAAAGTCCTGCGGCGAGAAGACTCGGTGCGAAACAATACACTACCCTACCACACCAGGGGATATGTTGCTGAAAAGCCCCTTTGAGAGACAGAGAACTTTCACAGACGGATATTGAGAGAGATCTCTCTTGCCTTTCCCAGTCCAGTCCAGCCTTGCCATTCGCTATCGAATTTCTGAGCGGCATGAAGGTACAGCGGGTCTTCGGTCTCCACAGACAGACTTAATGCGCGAAGGCTCCGCAGTGCTCGAAGAAAGTGAGAATCGTTATGTCTGTCCTGAAGTGCGTCAGCATTCGAATGCAAGGGCCGCAAAAGGTCTTCCCAGGATGTCTTTCCGGTTTGTGTAGAGAAGGACCAGATCAGGGACTCGTCCAGGTGAGGGCGGAGCTGGGTGATGTAGGATAGAACCAGGAGGAACCATGTGCCTCTGATGAGCAGATCAAGTTGCGGACGAGGGAATTTGTGGACCAGCACACGGAGGCTGTTGACCAAGCTCGCGGTCCGACTGAGGTACAGGTCGAACGCAGGAGAGCCTTTTTTATGGGCGCCACAGAGCATGAGGACCGACAGACGCGACATGTTGTCCAGGAGCCGGGCCACATTGCTCAGATCTAGCTGATGAACATAGTCGGTGATAGCCTCTCTCGCAGCAGGGTCGGAAAAGACAGCGCGGGCATGATGGAATCCTGGGCCAGACCGGCTGAGGCTGAACCTCCCATCATGCGCCGCCCGGCTCAGGATGATGCTAGGGTTAGATGCAGTCGCGCTCGGTCTTTCGAACCGGTTGTCAGTCAAAATATCGGAGATGATGGCAGAAAATCCCACAGACGACAAGACGAGAGACTCTGTTACATGTCAGCCGCATACACCGGAGCCCTTCATTTCTAGTTGAACAATGTGGTAGGTCACGGTACGAGGAGATTAAAGTGTTACTCACGGACAACCATAATGGAATTGCGAGCTTCCATGGCGTCGCCCAGAGTGCTCATGGCTTGGCCGAGGCCACTGAAGAGCCCGCAAACGAGCGGCGTAAAGCCACAAAATTGAGACTCAACAAGGGCTTTGTAATTGCCCTTGAGATGGGCATGTTGTGTGCTGAAATAATCCATGTAGGCCCTCTGGAACCTGCCGGATGCCTTTTATCAGAAACCGGGTCCAGCATGCTTTGAGGACAGGGGTCGGTCGGCACACACCTGCGGTCACCCAAGCGCCTCTCTCTGTCCTGGGAAGTGGTGATCCTAGCCGGAGAGAGCTCCCAAACTCTGAGCGCGGCGCTCGTGCGCTCATACGCGGCCCTGAGCTGACTTGGCGATCCACCCAAGAGCAATATCGTCGTGAGAGACTGACTGGCTTGATCAGCATTCCCTACATAGCAGAAGAAAATAACAACCAAGACGCACCATGGGAACCTCATTATACTGCTCCTCATCCTGAACCAAAGCATGTGTGACATGATCCTTGACCAGGAGGCTGTCGAACACTGTTATTGAGTCCATATCAAGACAGAGAACATGCTATCCAAGTAGGAGGGATGAAATCAACAGCTCAGTGCAAGAGGCAAAAAGCTGAAGGGTCTACTGTGGAGGAAACCGGCATGATGGCCACATATCCAACCCGTGAAGGCCAAGATTATATGCTCTTTGAGAGCCCAGAGGAGTTTTTCGTGAGCTCTTAAGGACATCATGCGGTGGGGTGGACAATGTTCGCCCCCGGAAGCAAATCCGCACACCGAACCAAGCCTCACAAGATGAGTGTCGAGGCACAGCAATTCATAGGGCGTTGATGTCGACATGACTGAAGGTAAAGCCTCCTCGTGCTGAGGAGATGCCGTCAGGATGCCTACACGTGGGCGGAGGGGGGGGCTAAGCGCGAGCACGAACAGCACCATGAGGATATGCATGCAGGATACAGCAGGGCAAAGCTAGGAGAGGAGAGCAATGTTATGTCCATCCGCAGCTCACGAGTCCCCTTGCATCGGAATACGGCGAAAGAAAGAGCGCCGCCCATGAAAAAGGAAGATGTCGCGAGACGGGCATCTTCAATATGACAGACTTCCTGACGGGATGGCCGGAGGCGCGTGAGTATCGGTGGCCCCGCCCAATGGTGAGGCGTGAGCCGCGCAGCAAAGATGTGCACTTGCACATGTCGTGCATGACATGGGACGTCCAACGAGGGGGAAAGGCAGCAATGAATGAGGTTGAGGTCACGACGAGATTGCAAGGCTGACGGAGTTGAGCGAACGACGTTCCTCGGCAGGGCCCACTTTTCTCTGTCGAGATTGGCCAATCAGTGCCGCCGTGTTCCTGCCAACTTCAACGTCGCCTCGGCTTCTAGGCTCTTGCTAACATTGTCATGGTATGCACAGTGAGATTCCATTTGTTCCTTCTCCCACAACCTCGGAACCTCCCCACACAAGGCACTCGACACTTCTTCGATATAGTCCAGCACATCCACCTCGATTCAACACCTCCTCGTCCTTCTTTTTTCTTCTTCTTTTATCTTCTCACTCTTTGCTCATGGTCATTTTCATTCATGTGCTATCCAGTCCAGTTGGCAGTGCCTTGGCCCGCTTGAGTGTTGCGTACATCGTAGAAAAGGATACTTATGGTCATCCAGCACCTCGTCCACGACAATAACATCTAGCTAGAGCACCGACATTCGTGAGATCATGCTCCAGCGATCAATGAGTGCCCTATGCTAACATGATTTCCACTACAGACAGTCTCCAGTAGTGGCCAGGCCGTGAGGAGTGTGGCTTCGGGATCGCCTGGCATGTTCTCGCTACAATACCCCAAGACCTGGTCCGTTGACATCAACATTAGTCGTCGGACTCCGTCAGTCAGGTTCCTGCAGAAGCCTGGTGGTACTGCCTACGCATGAGACACAAACGCGGGCGCGCGCAGACACTGTTGTACGAAACAAACTGCGCTCCTGCAGCTCGAGGTCGATCTCCACGTCTGGCCACCGCAGACTCGATCTGTCTTGATCGTGCACCCCGTCTCCATCGTGAGATCGTCCGCTATGGCTCGGCTCCCATCTCAAACATGAGCACTCACAGCACCTGTGGCTGAGATCTGGGACGCCTGTCTCCACACTCTCTTGTTGGACAGACCATCGTTCCTTTGTCTCGGTCTGCAATTTGGCTGCTGGTCTCGTGTCACCATCACTATGCATCTACTTGCCGCATCGTTCTGCATGCTTCCGTGTGTCTCATCGATCCTCATAGCGAATCACTTGCACGAACCAACTCGTCAACATCTTTCTACTCCGGATTCATGGCCGAGTCCCCCCCTTCCCCGGTCTGTTCACCCAACGTTATCTGACCGGCCTGTCGAGCTCCTGGCCCGCGTCATGATATTTGGCACACATCGTGAAGTAAAAGGAGCTGGTCTTTGGAATCTCATGTTTCTTTCTACCTTACATAGGAGCTCTCAATGCTTCGTGCGTGATCTGCATCGGCAACATGACGTTGCCACTTGGCTCCATCCAGATGTCTTGTGCCGTGGAGATTGTGGTTGCATGGCTTGAATGCACCTCGCCGTGGTCCTTCGCAGTGCTGGATCGTCAACCTGAGATTAGTCCTCTTCTAGCCCATACAAGGCGTCCTGTGTTGCTTCACACATTATGAGTCTTGTCTTCCGTCGTGTTATTACATGCAATCAAAACCTGAGTCTGCCCACTATCTAGCGGGGTTCCTCCCAACGCCACCGGACTGACGTTGACCCCAGAAGTCGCGGCGTAGAATTTCGTATTCTCGGAGACAAGACTCGTGATGCCCGAGACATGACGGTGGTGGTCATGGCCCATGTCCTCGTTTCTCTGCTATAAAGTAGGCCCGCTCGTCGAGGCCCCTTTCCAGATTATCTTTCTTAATGATTTTATCTTGGGTCTTCACCGAACTCGTGTCTCTCCTTGTCACCAAGTATCATCTTCTTGCTTTCACTTGTCCTTCTCCCCTCTCCGCTTTAAAGGGAAACCCACCTCTGTCATTCTTTTCTCTCTTTTTCTACGCCCTCTTAAGCGGTGACCATGCGGTTGCACCGGCTTGCCGGGCTGGCTTCAGCCGGGCTGGCCCATCTGGCCATGGCTGAGGACCTTCTCTTCTACGATAGCATGACCTACCAGGAATATACTCAGGCGACTACCGTGTTGGGTTATACAGGTGAGTCCCAACTCCTTCAAGACAGACATCTTTCTCTCTAGGCCTTTGGCTGACTACCTTGTCACGACAGCGCACGTCGCTACCCCGGAAGAATGGAACAGCTACACCACCGCGGATTTTGCCAAGTACAAGGCTATCATCATCCCGGACCCAGACTGTGGCGCCGTCTCAGATATCGACTTCTTGGATGCGACCAAGGCTGTCTGGAGCCCTGCTGTCATGGGCAATATCATCCTCATCGGCACTGACCCTGGGTTCCACTCCTCGAGCAGACCCGGCGCCTTGACACTCATCGACGACGGCGTCTCGTTTGCTGCCTCTGGCAACGGGACTGGCCTGTACTTCGCTTTGTCTTGTTACTACGATGCAGTCGATTCCGCTACTGTGGATTCTCTCTCGTACTTCGGCACTGTCGATGTTCGGGGAAACTTGGCTTGTTATAACGACGCCCACCTGGTCGCCAACTCGAGCGCACTTGCTAGTCTTGACGACGCAGCCCTGAGCGACTGGTCTTGTAGCGTCCACGAGGTCTTCACCGACTATCCGACGACTGGTCTCTTTGGCTTCGAGCCGCTGGCCATCGCCGAGGATGCCACGGGCTCGGGCCTCAAGGACTTTGCTGACGGTACTACTGGGATTCCTTACATTCTCGTCAAAGGTGCCACACCAACTGGTTGCGGTGACGGCGTCTTCGATCCAGCTCGTGGGGAAGAATGTGATGACGGGGATCTGAATGGGACGCCCGAGAGCGAATGCTCGTCCTCGTGCAAGTGCCTGACCGGTTCAATGGCCCCTGGCGTCTGCGGGAGGAATACGACTAGTTCTACATCATCCTCGCCGTCTACTTCGCCAACCTCGTCTTCAACTGCTCCCACAAACTCGAGGTAAGACGCTCCTATGATCTGATGCCAGCTTTGGATGGTCCATGACGCTGATAAACCAAAGCTCCACGCCTCTCACCTGGCCGACGAGCTCGCCCTCTTCGCGACCGGTCAATTCAAGGTAGGCTTTCCCATGACACACTCACTGTACAGTTGCAACGAAGCTGACCAATGCGAAGTTCGAGTGTCTTGCCTACACCAACCCCATCGTCCCTATCGAGGTGAGAAGATATATTCATTCGGCTACAGGTCGAAGTCGGGTGGCTGATCTCCTTGTGCAATAGCTCTGTTGCCTCCTCGTCGTCGCTCCCGCCACCAGTCCTTTCAAACTCAAGGTATGTGGTATTTTGACAAGATGCCAGTTCAATCAGCTTATGAAGTCGCAGCTCGGCTCCCGCCGCAACGAGTTCTCTGTCATATCCAACGACTTCGATTGCTCTTTCGTCTTCTCTGAGTTCCTCTAGCGCACCATCGTCAGTTGCCTCAACAAGTACATCCACTGAAGGGTAAGCCAACCACTGCCACGTTTTCGAGTCTGCGGTACGAATTTGACACAGGTGCAGCCTTGAGGGCACTACCACTACGGAATCCATTTCTGCGGTACTGGCAACCTCGAGGTTAGTACAAACATCTCTCCATCTGCTCTTGAATACCATAATATTAATCGCGCTCCCAGCACTGTAACATCATCTGCGGTGACGATTCCGAACGGGAACGCCACATCAGCCCTGCCAGAGAGCTCATCCAGTTCGCCGGCCCCGCCATTCTCCGTTGGCCCTTGGAACGCAAGGTACGCCATCAAACTGCCCTGAGCAACCTCTGGCCTAAACTCATTTGCGAAGCAGCACATCACCCTTGTCGACATCGATACCAGCAACCTCAAGGTAATAATCCTCGTCTAACGCACAATATAAGCTCCTCTGACAAAAACGCAGCGCGGCTTCATCCAGCACCATCTCTGTCTCAGCCTCAACGGCGTCTCCGTCCTCGACCTATATTGAGAGCAGTCTTGAGCCGACAGGTGCCTCATCGACGGTACTAGAATCTTCCTCACCGGCCACTAGGTAGGTCTCTTCTGTTGTTCAACATGACCCAGGCCTTTGCTAATATCGTATACAAGTGGTGTCCCTTCGAGCTGGTCTATCACTGCCTCGTCCACCCTATCTGAGCTCTCAACAACGACGCTTCTGAGCAGCGCAACGGCTGTGAACAGTACAATCCCATCAAGTGGCTCAGCGCCCACATCTGTGCCATTCACAAACTCAAGGTATGCGAAAGCCTTCCCACCAGCCAAGCCAGCCCCCTGGCTCCAACGAGAGGCAGCAAGAAGAGAGGACTGTTAGCTGATTCGACAGTGCTCCTACGCCAACCCCCGCCACCTCGTTGATACCTCCTCCCCCCGAAAGTACAAGGTCAGTCAAGAAATAGAGAATGGGGAAGGGGGGCAGAATTACGGAATGACCCTTACCATGTGGTCACAATGCTAACCATGAGCCTAGCGAAACAACATCTGTCGAGCCTTCATCACTACCTTCCACCGGCGTTCCGGTCTCTTCAAGCTCATCCTCACCGGGAGTCAACCCATCCTCAACGACAGGCCCAGGCACAGCGGAGACGGTGACCTCCTCCAGTGCTCCCAGTTCAGGCTCTATTGTGACCACCACGGAGTCGTCCGGTGTAGCGTCCGGAAATTGGAGGTAAGTCAGGATAGCACTACCGACTGTGTAAAGAGCATTGACTAACCGTAACTAATCTCTAGCTCGACCACGAGTCCCTCTGCCTCAATTTCAGGATCCTCCGCTGTTTCGACTGGCAGTTCATCGTCCGAAACCCTTACAATCCCTGCAACATCATCAGCAGAGCCGTCGAGTATTCCGGGCTCAGTGACCATGTAAATATATCTTCCTGACGAGCTTTGCCATTTTATTCTGACTGGTGTTGTAGCAGCTTGACCGTAACTGCTCCGACCGCATGGCCGTCTCTTCTCAATGGTACCTGGCCTGGCTCTTGGCCCTCCACGTGGACGCGTCCCGGAGAGCCATCTTCGGCGTAAGTCATACCCTTATGTGTGGTTCCGACATATCTCATGCTCACATCAAGTCCATACAGACCGGTGCCTCCACCATCAAGCAGTGGATTCCCCCTGACGACATCTAGTGTCACTTCGTTGCCATCGCCCGTGAACAACAGGTAAAGACAGGGCCTCATTTAAAATTGGATACAATCAACGAACACGTCACTGACTAGAATCACAAAGTACCGCTATTGTTGGGTCGCCCTCACCAGAATCCTCTGCGCCTGCCTCTTCGCTTACTGCAAGCAGCAGCGCGGGGTAAGCTATCCCCCCCTCTAAGTGTGCACTTCTACAATATATCAGGGACTAAGAAGGGTTGGTCACAGATCCTCCGCGGTATCATCTGCCTCTCCGTCAACAGGCTTGTCCCCCCCAACATCGCTGGGTAGTTCGAGGTAAGTCAACAGGCACATTGCCATGCGTTCAAGTCCTAGAGAGCTGACTAGATCGGTAAAGCATTTATGCTGTATCCACGACTAGCACCACCACCTTCACGAGCAGCTTCACGACGACCATTGCCACCAATGTCTCAACGACGCAGATCACAGACTTGACGACTATAGAGGCCACGACTGTGTAAGAAGATGCTGATCCCAAGTGTATATATTTTATGAGGCTCTCTTGCCAGATATGCTACATGATCAAGAACACATCAGCCCCTGAAAGCATTTTTTTGCTGATGAATGTGAACAGAACTTTGCCGCCACCGTCATCAGCACCTTCAGTGCTGTCTTTGAGTTCCAGGTGTGTAAACAAGGGCATCATTTCTCACCCCGTGTCTAATTTCGAGTTGCTAATAATTGAGACAGCCCGGGGGCATCCTCATCGGCGCCATCCGCGGGGCTGTCCTCATCAAGTGTCGCATCTTCAGACCTTGTCACCTCAGAAGGTACCGCGCCAGGCTCTTCTTCGCCCACGGCTCCACCAGCAACTGTATCGACTTCCCCGAGCGCCTCTGGACCTGGTGTGGCCCCCTCCTCATCCTTGGAACCAGCATCTTCTAGCTCGCCGACTTCTAGCCTGCCATCTTCGGCGGGCTGGCCGTCTGTGAGTATCATTCCAGGGAATCTGACCTTTCCAGGAACCCTCCCACCAGTCCCGTCTACTTTGAGCAGTCCTTTGTCGTCTGGCCTAGGCCCGGCAAGTTCTTCTGAACCCACGACTCCTGCCTCGTCAGGAATGTCGGCTACATCACTGCCATCCTCGAGCGTACCTTCGTGGAACGCAACGTCATCGGGGGTGCTGTCACCCAGCTCTCCATCTTTGAGTACTGGAGCGTCGGGAGGACCCTCTTCAAGCGCCGAACCATCTTCTCTTCCTTCGGCTGGTTCGAGTACCAGCTCTGCGAGTCTCGGCCTGCCACTCACTACAACCAGCAGCGTCGTGACAATGATTGTTACAGAGCTCTCGACATCCGGAACGACCCACCGCACAATCACCGTCGTTGAGACCATGACCTCCAGCTCATCAAGTACGTCGTCGGCAGTGGTCTCTGCACCGGAACCTACCAGCAGTGGCATCCTGACAACGTATATCCCGACCACCCTCACCAGCAGCTATGTCACGATCGTCGCTACCAATGACTCCACGGCACAGATCACGGATCTTACCACCACCGAGGTCACGATCTTTACCCTCAGCTCGTCTTCCGCCACAGTACTTATCAGCAGTGAGACAGGCACAACAACCGGTCCCGGCATCTCGTCAACCTCTCCGTCCCTGACTTCGCCTGCCCAGTCTGGTCCAACCAGCTGGAGTGGTTCTAACCTGACGACAGTCATAGTTGTACCGCCGAGCTCTCTGTCAGTCCTGTCAAGCGCTGAGCCATCGTTCTCGCTCCCTGGTTCCAGCGGCGTGGCCGTGTCGAGCCCCGCGTCATCGAGCTATCCAGCAGTTGGGCTTCCGTCATCGGCTGGGTCGGGCAGTCCATCCTCATCTGCGACTGGATCGGGACGGGCTTCCCCGTCAGTCGAGACCTCGACCGCAACAGTCTTGTCGTCATCTGTATCTCCGTCTGGACCGTCTTCCATACCGCCTGGACCACCTTCTGGCGCACCCATTCCATCTAGCTCTGGCTCGCCTTCAACATCTGCGGCACCCATGACTGCGAGCACATCTAGCCCAGCGACCACACCCGACGGTGGCAAGCCGAGCTCCTCGAGCGTCTCTCCTGCGTCCTCTCCACTATCTAGTATTGGAAATCCCAGTTCCAGCGTTGGCACGGGCTCTCCGTCTTCACCAAGCAGCGGCATTGGTGCTCCAACATCTCTGCTCAGCAGTGGAACATCGGGGTCGCTCTCGGCGACTGCATCCGCTCCTGGAGGGAGTAGCGGGATTTCTTCAGGCACAACAAGCTCAGGGACAGAAACCTCGAGCTTGTCAACCGGGTCGGGTCCTTCTTCTGGGGCAAGCAGCTCGTATCCAGGGTCGGCATCCAGCAGCGCATCACCGACAGGCCCCGTGGCCTCAGGCTCCAGCTCTTCGACCCCTGGTAATGGCTATCCTTCATCCTTCCCTGGATCCTCAGAGCCTCCCACTGCATCACCTTCGGCTGTTGAGACTAGTTTGAGCTCTTCTCCAGGCCTGGCCTCATCCGCATCCATCCCATCGCTGTCGTATCCAGCGAGCGAGCCAGCCACGGGCGGGTCGAGCTCATATGCTGTAAGTAGATATCCTCCGTCAGCACGCTCGACACTTGCCGGTTTGATATATGACTGGCTAACACGACAAGCAGATTCCGACATCAGCGCCTTACATCGCCAGCATAGGACCTTCGAGTATCGTGCCAAGCTCTTTATCATCTCAAGAGCCTTCTTCATCGGGTGGGCTGACCCCAACCCCTTATGGGATTCCCGAGACAACCTTGGAAGCTTCAAGGTCCTCAACGTCTCCAGTGAGCGGGGCTGCGAGCGGCTCGGCCGATCCGTCAGGCCTGTATTCGACATCGGGGGCACTGCCGTCAGAGTCCTCCTCCTCTCCTGCCACAGGATCGGGTGGCAGCAGCAGCAGCAGCAGCAGCAGCAGCAGCCCAATCTACCCCGTTGGACCACCTGTCACGTCTTCCAGCAGTCCATCTGGTCCTCCATACAGTCTAGGATCTCCGATCCCTGAGACTACGCCTACAGGCTCGCCAAGTTATCCCGTCACCCCTGGACTATCGTCCAGCTTGCCCTCGGGCGCTGGGGATGGCTCGTCATCAACCATGGCTGGGACAGGACCTGTATCGGTCTCGCCGGCCACCAGCGCCACGAGTTCAGCGGCAAACTCTACGGGCCCAGGGTCCACGAGCACGTTGCTGACGAGCACATTTCTGACGAGCACACTGTCTATAGGCACCAGCTCAGGGTCGTTTCCTGGCGGATATAGTTATCCAGCCTCCTTCCCGTTGCCGGACACGGCTTCCTCCTCGTCCGGGCCCAAGGCAACGGATGGATGCGACCGGTGGGTTGGTGTAGAAGTCATCATCATGGTTGACGAAGTCGAAGTGTGCCCCGAGGGGGAGACTGGTAAATTTTCCCTCCCTTCTCTTCATACTTGACCATGCCGAAATGAGCTCTCGCAGAAACTGACAATGGCGAATGCAGTCACGACAACATCGACCGAAACGTATGAGATTCTGACACGGTCCATCTGCGCCACCTCGATGGCGAGCGCTCCGTGTTACGTCTGTGCCCTGGGATTGCCATCTGGTGCTGATCTCGTCACCGTCACTGTAGTGAGTCTCTCCCCCAGTGAAGCCCCGACATGTACAAATAAATAAGTCCCTTGCTAACAGAGTACAACCCACAGACCAGCAACAGCAAAACGCTCGATCCTGAGCCCACCCTTGCGGTCCAGTTCTGTGAGAACTGCGAGCGGGCTGTCCTGAAGACCCATATCCCCGGCCTCGATACTGGTGGCGAGTGCTACGACTGCACGACATCCTCCTCCTCCTCCCCCTCGGGAGCGGCAGCGGCGCCGACATCGACAGCAACAGCGACACTGACACTCTCCGACACTGAGACCATCTCCGTGGTGTCGTCGGGATACCCGACCGCGTGGGCCTCGTCCTCCCCGTCGCCGTCCTCCTCCTCATCATCATCCCTCCCCACGCCGACCCCCACCACTGCTGTAACGGCAGCGACGGGCATTGTGCCTTACGGGCCACCGATCGCATCGCCTACGTACGTCACTGCGGGATCTGGACGTTCCGTCCTTCTGCATGCTGGGGTACTTGGGACTGCGATGATGATGGCTGTGCTAGTCCTTGTCTTGTGATGGAGCAAAAGGAGGAGAGAGAAAAGAGTGTGTGGGGGGTCTTGACAGATTCTTTCTCATTTCGACCATCTGCCCAAGTATATGCATCTTCGAGGGGCGGATCTTGCTGCAAGGCGCAAGTCGGGCATTTTTAATTTACTTTTCTCTTTCTCTTTTTACTTTCACTTTCAAATTTTTTTTCCTTTTTCTTTCTTTCTTTCCCTTCTTCCTTCGCTAATTAGAGCATGAGCAAAGTCAGTTGGTGATCACCATTTATAACTAGAACACCTCGAGACTCAAAAAGAAAATTCCCGTCCAGGCAACAAGAATGACGGATGTAATTAATCCCCTCCTTTAGTATTTATTTCAAATCATTGCCAAAATATTATATTACCTCATGTGTGTGTCTCTCGATGGGAAGAATGGATATCATTTTATTATCATTTCCACTTGACAGTAATACCTTATAGGCTTGTCTACCCAACTCTCTTGCTGACGACCTCGATCTTGGATAGTACTTTGTAATAGTAGTAATTGTTGTTGTTCATGTTGTTTCGACAGCATAATTATCTCCTCATTCGTTCACTAACCTCATGTCAATCATTACTTGGACTGCAACCCCCCCCCCCTCTTTTCTCTCTCACTCAGCCATTACATACTTCAACCATACTCTACCCGTCAGATCCGCCTAGACTACCCTCTCGAAACGGCGGCCTCCAACCCAACAGACAAAACAAGTGGCGAATTCACGGTTGAACCTTTCCGAGAGAACTTAGGCGCAGTGATCACAAGGTTTTTTTCGAGAGAGGGGGGGAGGGAGGGGTCGACTTCCTTATTCGGCAATCAGGAAGGTGTTTCGAGGCATATCATTGGTTATGGAGCTCCCAAAATCTCTTGGCCCATTTCCCCCTCGATGTGTCTCAGCAGACACACAGATTTGACGTCGTTATGTGTGTGTGGATGTGGCTTGAGTCCCTCTCCCCTCCCCCTCCTCGTCATCTTGTCTATCTTTTCCCCAAAACGGTGCACTAATGTGGCGAATGTATGTCTGATCTGGGGGCTGTGTGGTGTTTTCTCTCTCTTTTGTTTTTTTTTGTGGTTGGCACAGGCTAAAGTTACTTATGATGGGAATGAAAATCATCTGTACTTTTTGTTGCTTTGGCACATACAAGCATTACGATCATGACGAGTACCCAACGAATGGGAACGGCGGTGAGAGTTCTTGGGAAAGACAAGGAGTCGTCCTGTAATAATACTGGCGGTCAGAAGGTTTACGTTTGCACGTAAATATCTGTGACGATTGATGCGATGACGGTGCATGTTCTACTTTGGTAAGACGTGTCTCTCTATCCTTGGCCTTCAGGGGAGAAAAGAGAGAGAAGTAGAAAAGAAAAAAAGAGGAAGGGGGAAAAAAAAAAGGGGGGGGGTGGCAGATCTCGTCTGGTTTCTCTTCCCCAAGATCGTCTCCAAATTGATATCCCCTGGCTTGCTATGTAAGTATGTAAGTACCATAGTAGTAGTGCACAGTACATCACCTCACGCCATTGCACCTGCGCGTGGCGTCCTCGTGGCACTCAGGGGAGCCACGGTGGCAGCTGAAACATTACGTATTGATCGCCTGGCCACTCGGGACTCGCAGCTGCACACATCCCTTCCTGTTCCCTTCTTTGCCGGCGCGTGAGAGGGGAGAGAGCTCTTGAGAAGTATACTGTGCTGCATACAGTCTTTTTCTTTTCTATGGTCTGGAAACTGTGGCTAGTGCATCGGATCCCCCTGGTCGGTACATGTGGTGGAAGTACCTTTTTTTTCTTTCTTTCTTTCCTTTTTCGATTCTTGACCCCAAATGGTCTACATCTGCACGATCTGGGAGGCAGCCCATGAACCCAAGAATATGGAACATCCATTCCATTTACGGTTTATTACTTTAGCTAGTGATTCCCACACAAAGGTTTTGGTGACACCAAATGTAGGTGATCGACAAGTCTGCTCTGTTGTAGTTTTCTCTATGAGGGGTAGTAGTAGTACACTTGCCACATCGGGGGGCTTAGCGAGGTCCATGCTAACTACTTACAGTACTAAGTGTGATGGCACTATGTTAGTGCTGTGCTACCACAAGTACTGATCATACGATGGCAGTACTATGAATATACCTTGCATTCTTCTCTGGCGGCCGCCATCCCCCTTTCCATTCCGTGCGTCCCCCACGCGAGTTCCCGGCTACTACCGTACTTACTACAATGTGAAAAATAAGTACAAAGTATTCCATCTTGCGATTTGCCTTCCTAGACGGGCCCAGCGCCACGGTCCGTCTAGACCAGATGTGGCGTGTGAGAAAAGGAAGAGAGAGAGGGAGACAGAGAGAAGAAACAAAAAAGAGGGATAACCACACACACACACCCTCGTCATGGCCCATGTCAGCTTGCAGCCTGCAAGGTCCGCCTGCGACTCTGTTTTCTTAAGTCTGCACACACACACACACACACGCAGTGACACGTCCTTCTTCAGCTGGCGATGGAACTGCCCTTTGACACACACATAAAAGAGGATGAACCCGCAAGGGTGGCAATATGACAATATAACAAGCCAAATCCGAGCGTGTCACCAGAGTCACCAGAGGGGGGGTGGTTCGCCCCCCCCCCCCCCGCCGTTCGTCTATCTCTCTTTTGTCTTATCAAACCCCCCCCCCCTGTGGCTGAACGCGCAAGTCTCGCCACACCTAATGCACTCGGAAAGAAGGGGAGCCGACCACTTCGCTCATGTAGATCACTGTGGCTTGATTTTTTCCCCAATGAAAAGAATAAGTAAAAATAAACCTGGCTGGGCAGATGACGGACGACACACAACTCACACAAAGCCCTTCCCCCCCCCCCTCTCAACCCCCTTCTCTCCCTCCTCCCGAGAACGGGTCGAAGGGCAGCAAAAAGTGACAGGCGAAATTACCCGTGCCTAGCGTCTAGATGTCGATTCTTCCAATCAGGCTCTCGAGATGGGCTCTGACAAGGGGACTCTTTCTTCTGGCACGATGCAACAGGCAGGGGGAAAAGAAAAGGGGGGAAGGGGGTGGGTGAGAGTTCAAAGTCTCAGGCCATTTCCTAGTGCATTGATTGTGTCCAGGCGGGAAAAAGGCAAGCAAAACATTACACGCACGCACACTATAGGTGGTGATCATGTTATGTATGTATGCACTTACTCCTATGAACATGATAGCAAAGCAATGGTTAGTAGTACATACAGGCATACATACATAATATACGTACATACATAAATACATATACATGCTGAACGATCCATGTCCTACTTTTGTGCCAGAGCAAGGCCTATCTCAAGAGCAAGAGAAAACATAAGAGGAGGGGCTGATGAGGAACTTTGTCGTCCCCAGATACTTTTATTCGTACATCTTTTGTCTAGGCGCAAATTAGAGCCCAGCCTGCCCCTCTTAGCACAACACCACCACTACTAAATCTATCCGGAACCCCCCCCCCCTTCCTTCCCCCCTTCAGTCTTTTGTCCAGCCAGTCGCAGATGAGAAAACCCACCCCCCATCTCTCATCCTGACACTTGACACCGTTGCGACAGAAAAAAAAAAAGGAGGGAAAAAAAAGAGAAACACAAGATATTCAGCCGCCGCGGGAAGAAGGGGAAGAAGAAGGAGGGGGGGGGGGTCGGGTAGCGGGCGATCCTAACCCGGAGATGAAATCCACTCAACGGCGGCCAATATCGCCCCATGTACGGAACTAGCCGCCGAGCGCCGCCCTCATTTTGCTGGAACCGCAGGATGAAGTAGGGGAGTGATGGAGAAATTGTGTCAATTTCTGATTTGCAGAAGGTTGGGTGTGTGGCGTCGTGGTGGTCGTTGTTGATGTGTGTGGGGGGGGGGGGGCGGTTGTGGTTGCGCGCGCACAAAAAGTCCACACCGGTGTGGTCAGGTTCTTCTTCGTCTTCCTCCTCCCTCTGCATTGCTGCCCAAAAGGTATATCCATCCCTCTTGAGGTGTATCTCTCTCCCTTTGCCCCTCTCGGTGACTGTATTCACACATCAGCCCCCCTGTCTTCATCTCGCTTGCATCTCAGGCCAGACATTAGTACCAGAGTTTCCCATAACACCCAATTAAACACTCAACCTACCCAAGTTCTCTTACACATTAAAGACCGCCACCAGCAATACCATGTAGTACAGGATACCAACACACACACAGAGAGACACATACAACATACAAAGGTGACGACGATTGTTTCATATTTCCTTTTTTTTTCTTCTCTTCCAGATGACCAATGTAGAATTGTTTCACGGAGGTCGCCCTTTGAACCCGCTTCTCCACTTGAATGCCGTCGCCCGGTCCTTTCTAACCTGAGAAAAAAGATAATAATAAAAAATACCGATTTCCTCTCATTAACATGAACAAAAAAAGCTAATGTCCGTCCCTTTTTTTTGACGACATGAAATATCCAAAAAGGAAAATTGGCCCATAACCGGGGGCACTTGGTATCTCAAGGCTGATTTGCCAACGCCGCGTATATGTATGGTTTATGTGCCAGAGAAAGAAGGAAAAAAGAAAAGATTAAACGAGGAAGAAGAAAGGAATGAAAAAACCACACTCAAGAATGATGTGTATGCGTATATGATCGTGTACGTAGTGACTTTTTTTCCTCCAGCTGGTCGTAGTATGGTAAGGGATTACAAAAGACTTGGGTCTAAAGAAATCTCATCTCCAAAAAGAAAAAGACGAAGAAGGCAAGTGTTCAAAAGTGAGGCTCCGCCTCCCAATTGCTGTGTGTGTGTGTGTGTATGTGTATCATAGTTAAAAGGTAAGCCGGAGTTCGTAACTCTTCTGCTGCAGTGTTTGACCAGTGACTTCATCATCGTCCTCCTCGCCCGGCGCATCGTCCAGGGACATTTCCCACTCCCGCTTCACTGATGCTTTGGGCGGGCTGATCTCAACAATATCGAGCGTCATATCCTGTCCTTCGGAGAGCTCTCGTATGACGTCGTCATCCATCTCGATCTCGAGGCCGTTCGGCAGAGAGTGTATAACCCGCGAGACACGGTTGACGTCGATGTTCCATTTGGATGCTATGCGGGTAACAAACTCACTCAGCGTCCGCTGCATGACATAGACGGCCTTGTGGTACTCGCGCATCTCTGGGTCTGTCTGTCTCCGCTTGAGATAGAAGCAAGCCACCGGCCGTGGTGTCCGCTCTAGGGGTGGCCGGTAGGACGAGTCCACGCCGAGGGCCTCGATCCAGCCACTGAGATTTCCGGCAACGTCTGCCTTGGCAATACGGGTTGGCTGACTAGAGCCCTGCCGAGATGACGGGTCGGACCCGATGGTAGGGCGGTCCTGCCACGGCACGTTGGGGCCTGTGATGGACGCTGCCGAGTGGAGGGACAGCGAGCTTGGGGATGGTGAGACGAGCGAGCCGGTGACCGAACTGTGTGTGCTGCGGTCCCTCCAGGCTGCGCTCTCTCTGGACTCGATCTTGCTCAGGTCGAGGATCTCTCCTGGCAGGGAGACTGGGTGTGCGTCCATGTCGTCCAGGTCCTCGCCTCGGAGGTACAGCACGCTCACCGGACGCGTGCTTGTGAACATGTCCTGCAGCGTCTGGAGCTTGAAGTGCAGGTCCTCCTCCAGCGCGTTGCGAGCACCGCTGCCGCCGTCTGCGGAGCTGGCCGACGACATGGACCACGTGCGCTTGTGCTTGGGGGTCTTTCCGGGCTTCTGGCTGTCGACTGCGCCCTTGGACTGCGACCCGCCTGCCCGCTTGCGCTTGCCAAAGTCCTTCAGCCCGCTCTCTGCTTGCGTGATCTGCTGCTTGAGCTTGTCGATCGTCTTCTTGACATGGGCCACATCATTGGACAGCTTGCGTTCTGCGCCGTGGTCGCGGAAGAGCTTGACCTTGCAGTAGCATACCTCAGGCGCTTCATCCCCTGGTGGCGACGCCCCATCGGATGGCAGGAGGCCCGTCTTGGCGCAGAGCCGGACGGGGATGCCCTTGACGCCCTTGGAATGGCTGAAGTCGGTCGAGAGGAAGTTGAAGCGCACCGCCACATTGCATTCGACAACGCCGTTGACACCAGGCGTCCAGATCACCGAGAACCCGTCAAAGGACGCGCTCTCCAGCTCGACTCTTGTTCTCTTGTCGTCGCCTTCTGCCGGCTGGCCTGCCTCGACGTATTCCACTGCCTGAAGCTTGCCACCCCTCTGGTGCGCCTCGTTCGTGCCTCGGCCTTCCTTCCACAGGCTCCAGCAGACGCCGGGCTTCTGCCGCTGTTGTTCATCCTCGAAGGAGACACGGACAAAGGTCCTGAAGCGCGTTCCTGGTGCGATGGGAATGGTGGGGGTCGTGTCCACGACGGACAGCGAGTACGCCTGGCCCTTGTTAAGATACGTGACGGGTATCTCGTCGGCGTGTTTGATCATGGCCGTCGGGGCGTTCAAGGTGACGTGGAAGCGGAATTTTTCTGCAGAGGGGGGCATGGACATGTGCATCGGCACGCCGTACTGCCTCTGCTGGAAACCACTAAGAGGAGACTGGCCCTGGAAAGCGCTGGCGATCGATCCCATGCGAGCATCGTCAGAAGGGTCAGAGTCCATCGGAGAGCCATCCTGGTCCATGGTCTCGTAGCCTGTATCGTGGTGGACAAATGTTGAGGGCGCGAAGGCCTGCTGCTGTGGGTGAGGCTGGACAAAAGGGTTGAAATGCGCCTGTTGGTGAAACTGGCTGGGATGCATGCCAGCGGCCCCGTGGTGGAAGCCAGACATATCCACCAGGGAGGGACCAGACTGTAGGGCTGCATCGGTGGTAGGCATCGAGAGGGGGGTGTTCAGACCCATACCGAAACTCAGCGTTGGAGTGTGCAGGTCACCAGCCTGAGGGTGATAGATGGTGTTGGTCCCTCCTGGCGTCGGCGTGTAGTAGCCAGGAGGCGCGTTGGCAAAGGTAGAGAAGGAGAAAGAATTCGGGTCCATCAGGGAGGGCGTGAACCTCCAGGGCTCGTTGGTGGCCCTGGGGGTAGGATCTTGGTCATGAAACGCTTCATGGCCCAAAGCCGGGTTTCTGCAGAAACGACCCAGTCAGTATCGAGTTCTTCTTGTAGTAGAGAGAAAGAGAGAGAGAGAGTTTTTGCTGTGGTATTGATCGACATGTGGTAATGGCACTTTCGACCAGCCCAGGAAGAGCCAACAATTATCATGCGCAACAACGTTGTCCGCCTGCGTGGTGGTTTGGCGCATAGTCGGTTGCAGGTGAGAGGAACTGTCCAGGGTCTGGTTGAGCCACAACCAAAGCCTCCCCCGCCTCGGCAAAGCCACACCACAGCGCATGTGCCTGCTGCTGCCGCACCCCACACTGCCAGCGCGCGTTGCAGTGCACAGAATCCCAGACAGACCAGCACTATGCGCGCTACAAGAGAAGGGCGATCTCTTCCCACCAGACTGAAACCAGCCCCGCTGGGACGGCTGAAGCACGATAATGCACCACAGCATGGGCAAGAGGTCATGTTGAAAGATGATTCAGGCAGAAAAGGGATTTGGAGAGGGGGCTGTCGGAACGAACCTGTCCTGTGTACCAGAGGCACCGCCCGGGTTTCCAGCTGTAGCTGTCTGTGCAGCAGAGGCGGCGGCTGTAGATCCTGACGCAATCTCTGGGAATTGTTGTCTGAAGTTGGCGACCAGGTCGTCGCCCGGCTTCTGCGAGCTTGTCCTGTAGAAAGTGCCGATGGTGTCAGCTTTTTTGTACTCTTGTCTTGTCCCCCTCCTTTGAACGTCACTCAACAACCGCGCGACCAGCCCAGCCCGTCTACCCAGTGAGACGAGCTGGGCCTGTGACGAAGGACCTCCTCTAGATACCAGCACATCGGGCGCCAGCATCCGATATGGAGACTCGAGCTGAGACTGCGCAGGACAAACCGTGACCAGGTTGTGGTGCAAGGCGTCGCATGTCTCTGCAAGATGGCGCAGAGGATGACCATGGCGCATCTAGAAGGGGGGGGAGGGGGGCTGGGTCTTCTGTGGCGCAAATGAAGTTGGTGGTTTGTATGCTTACCTTTGGCGGAACATCTGAGCTGAGGCGACCTTGTGCCGTCCAGAGACAGCCTCCTGGATGGGAATCCAACGAGATGTGTTTATATGTGGTGTTTTTTTTTATTAAAAAAAAGCCTTTTCAATAAGACAGAAAGAAGAAAAGAAAAAGATCTCCCCAAGTTGCGCGTCGCAAGGTGCGCCCTGCGAGAGGTGTTGCCGAGATGAGCTTGCACAGACCACGATGATAGCGGCCGCCGTGGGAGGATCGCGTGTTCGTGGTCGCCGTAAAAGGCTAGGTGAGGTGACGCGGATGCGGGCGCAAGTGCTGCTGGTGCTGGTGTTGAGACTGACGATGTCTTGGGGCGCAGGAGTGGAGAGACTGCGTCCTGCGGGTATCTGACGTTGGTCGGCGTCTGGTGGTCAGGCGAGAAGGAGATTGCTGCAGCCGTTGTAACTTCATAGATCGTGGGAAGGAGGTTTCTTGGGTCGGGAAGGAGATTCGATCAGATTTATGCGCAGTGCGACATGAGGGAACACGTTAGGTCGTCCGTTTTGTCTCTGGTCCTTTTTCTCTTCTTTTTCTCTTCTTTTCTTTCTTTCTTCCCGCCGCTCTCACTTCTTGGATCCGCGGCCCAGGGCTGCAGGACAGGGCAGGATGGATGCGTGCAAGGCTGACGGCGCTACCCAGGTCCAAAGTGAGGTTGCCGGCGTGAGCGCAAGGCCTTGACTCTTATGCCAGGTCGAGGCGCCTTGACTGCGGTGGTTGGCTCCGAGGTTGTTGTTGGAGGGGACGGGGGAGAAAGGTCGAAGGGGACGACAAACGAGAGACAAAAGGTCAGTTGAGCTGAGGGGAGAGAGGCGTGGTTGTAAAAGATGACAAGGTAGTCGATGAGGTGGAGGAGAGTAGACAAGGACCAAGAATAAAAAATAAAAAGTAGCAGGACTAGAGGAGGAGGAGGAGGAGGAGGAGGTCAGAGGAGCCGCGCGAGATTGCGGCGCGGCTTTACAATATAATACGCGCGGGAGAGAGATCGTCGAAATGGGGACAAGGCAAGTGCAGGACAGGACCACGCGCGATAATTGCAAGGATGGCCTGGGGGTCCTGGGTGAGGTGTGAGAAGCTCGCTAAGCAGATCGCGGGTAGGGCAGAGCCTTGAAGGGGCCGGGGGAGGAGACAAAAAATAAATAAAATACAATAAAATAAAATAAAAGATGACAAGAGTGAGGACAAGCAGACCCAGCAAGTCAGATGTACCCTCGAGACCCGCGCAATGTCGGATATGGATGCCCGTATGAACCAAGTACCATAGTACCGTGAAAGTACCATGGCAAGAAAGAAGACGACGGGTGGTGGGTGGGTGTGTGTAAGTAATGTATGTGTGTGTACAGTACAGTACAGTGTAGTATGGTACGGTACAGTGCAGCGACAAGCCAGGGATGGAGCTAGGAGGGTGGGGAGATGGGGGGGGCCACGGCGCGCCGGGGTTATTTTATTCTGGGCACCGCAGTCTGAGTGCCAGATTGGGTCGATGGCTTGGGCCAGGATATTTTGTTCGTGGAAGTTCATGATGGTGGATGACATTCCTCCAGTGGCTCAGATTTCATCTATTATGTATTCGAATATATTAGATAGCAGAGAGAAATAATTAGAAGAAGAAAAAAACAGTAGAGAGAGAGAATGAAGGGCATCCAGACTGCTGTCCATGTACTAAGTAGTAGCCTGTTGTGTGGTAGTCATGTACCATGTACTATGTCCTGGCCCCTCATTAGTATGATCTCCGATGTACACGGTACCGTGGTTTGCTCTGATGTGGGGGAGGCCTGACAGGAAAAGCTACCAGGGGTGAGCTGCCCCGAGGTTAGGCCCAGAAGGGGTGTCGAGAGTTATCAACCCTTAGCGTCAAGAGTCAGTGGGCAAGAAGAGTCAAGAATCAGGAGTTGCGCTAAAGTAACATGTCCATGAAGTCACCGTTTTTGAGCGTACCGTCCGGCACACGGTGTAAATCTACGGCGCGCTTCGACAGCTCGATCGACCTACCAGATAGCACCATGGATGGCCGAGGTACCTTAGTACATGCTTTGCTAGTACTATGGCAGCTTCTCGAATGGCTATAAGCAGGGGTGTGGGGGTAGCGCCAGCCCTCTCGAGGCCCCAGGAAAGAAAAAGAAAAAAAGGTACAGGTTCATCGCAATACTTGAACATCCTGCCCTATAGTGGTCGGAGACGAGACGAGAACAAATGCCTCGAAGGAAGAACCAACAGCCTATAGTACACAGTACAACATAGCCCACTACTGCAGAACGGCAATACTCCGGTTACGGGTACAGAAGAAGGACGCGGCAACGCGCTAAGCAGCTAATGAAGAAGACTGGACGGGTACTCCGGCCCTTGTGCTCGAGGCTGGGTAGTGCTGCTATGATACCATAGCACATGCGTGGTCCTGATCATCCGGGCGGTACGGTATGGGAACACACAAGAGTCTACCCTCTCTGTCTCTTTTCTTTCTTTCTTGTGTGTTCTGTCTCTTTGCGTCGAGATCGCCACTGCCTGTGGCGCTGTCAACAGGGATCCTTGTGATCTGGACCCGACAATATGGACAGCGGGCCACCTCCCCTCCCCCCCAAGCCCGCACAGCCCTTACTCTCTATACGTACAAAACTACCACCACCATAGGGATCATCTTGACAAATCACCAGACGTCTCGAGATCCAGACCCTTCATTCAGACTAGGAAGGGATCGAACATTGTGGGGAGATGGCTTCCAGATCATGGGCTGCCTCCTTCTTCCCCTCCTTCCTCTGTTTGCCATGCACTCGGCTCGATCATCCATTGTATGTCAGGTCGAGAGAAGTAAAATAGTGTCTCTGCCGCTCGGTGTGGCGGTGCAAACTGTCTCTGCCGCCGCCCGGTCAGCTGTCAGTGACGTGCGTCTGAACATACATACATACATGCACACAGTACATAAGGTTTCATGCTAGATCTTCCCTCCCCCCCCCCTCCCGCTCCCAAAATGCGGCTACCCAACAACCTTTTTTTATTTTTTTATTTTTTACTTTTCTTTTCGGGTGAGCCCCTTAATCAGGAACATTCCGGTTGGGTGCCACACATCCTCAAGTAGAAGCAGCAGGCTGGGCAGGCCGCTGAGATATGTCTGTCCTTGTGTTTCTGATGACCTCGTCACCTGACCATTCCACGACCATCTAATCTACAGTATCTGGCTGATGGGGTGGGCATGTATACCTCCAAGGCTTGCGATTGGTTCTCTGAGAACCACCACGACCTCGCATCTATCTCGGAGACACCACAGGGATCAGCCACAACTAGTTTGATTGCAGCTCGGCAAGACGGGAGCAGGACTTGACGTCCTGGAGCCGCCATCTGAAGAAATGATCGGCGGGCGCCTTCCCCAGCAGAGTATCGGTGGGATGGCCATCTTCACCCCCCAAACGGACAAAGGCGCAACACCAAAAAAAAGTACCTTGTAGTTCACGCTAAACCATCTGGCTACAACCATGCGGCACATTCCACCCGGCCGACCGGTCGACTAAACACTCACTCACCTGTGAGTACTACAGTACTTACCGATTCCTCGTCACCTGCCGAATCAACGTGTGGGAGGCCTGTGGCTAGGCCTGTGGCTTATCCATGATCTTTTGCCACAACTCGCCACAACTCTAGCCACGGGCCTCCCAAGCTTTGAGCCTCGGCCTGCTGAACCTTTCAGGGTCCTTCGTATGCCCAGCTCTGCCGCACAGCTGAGCTCCCTCCTCCTCCTCCTCCTCCTCCCACTACTACTACTCTTTGCCGTGTTTGTACCTCTGCACGCGTCACCAGCTCAGTGGAGGAGGAGGAGAGTGAGTGGGTTATTTGGTCACAATGATTGTCGTGCGCCCGCCCAGCCCCCGCCCCCCCTACTTTAGCACTCACGAATGGAGCACCCCGTCAGGACCAGTCAGTCAGATCTACCACTCGCAGACGTTGGCCGGGCCGAATTCTGGACTACCCACTGTGCCAGTGGCCAGTGCCAGTCAGTGCCAGCCAGTGCCAGTCTGCCAGTCCAGAGCCCCAATATCACTCAATTATAATAGCACCAACAACGGCCGTCTGCCCTGATATCCACGGGGCCCTAGCTCCGGGTCAGGTCCTTAGCAGGAGGAGGGAGACAGGGAGGAGCCCGTCCGTCTTGGCACGCCATGGAACGGGGGACCGGCGCCAGGGCCACTGGGACGGCATTGCGGGCAATTTTCAGAGGGGCCAGAACTAGACCGTGCTGGGAGATGTAGCCCGTGGTCCACTGGGACCCCCAATTGATTGATTACGCAGTATCGTATCATTTTTTTATATTTTTTTTATATTTTTTTCCCCCGTCTGTCACTTTTCTTTTTGTTTCCCTCCTCTCTCGTTTTGGTTGCATGGGCTCGGACACTTTCCCAGCCGAGATCGACGGCAGAGCGTATTTTATAATTAGTGCACAGTATAAACCTCCTCCTTATCCATACCAGTACATGTGCTTTGTATGCATATCCATAATCATACTGTAGAAAGAGAGGGGGGAGGGGGGGTAATGGCCACGTGACTCGGTCCTTTTTTTGGTCCATCTACCGATTTAAATCATGTGTAATATTTTCGCAGCATAATCTTCTTGCACAGAAGGTTGGGGGGTTGGGGGGGTTGGGGGGAGGGGGGGGGTTTGCCAATCAATTACAGTTTGTACTATAGCAGAGAACGCATCAAATGACAACGAGATGACACACGGGGCGGGGACGCCATGTCCTGAATCTTTTTTTTTTTTTTGATGCATCGACGTCGCCGTCCTTAGCGATGTCACGAACCATAATTCTGCGAGTACCAAAAATAGCCCACGTGGTGGTTACTGTAGCCTGGTCAAACCAAAAAAAAAAAAAAAATCTTCACTTTTCCCCCCATTCTTCCCCTGCCCGCTTGGCTGCTCACCGCGATCATTTACTATAGTAGAAAAGGGGGGGGGGTGACGTTTTACGGCTGGCATGCGCGACGTGTTAAACTTTCAGCCGACTTCGCGACGTCAGTGACGTCATGTTCGGCCAATTTGACAGTTTCATCTTCTCATGGTGATTCCGGTTGGGGTGAAGCGCATTGCGTTCCGAGTGGGGTCACAAACCGACCCTAAGCCAAGCCAAGCGAACACTGCGAAACTCTCTTACTGTAGTCGACCAAGACGAGCGCCATAGCAGAGCTGATAGCTGGGCCTAAAAAAGAAGAAGAGGAAGGGGGCATCTCTAACACATACCAAGTACTTGAGTGTACCCAGCACATCATCTCTCTCCGCAGTGGGGCCCAAGAGACACTACCATGGGTATGGTACAGAGAGATGTTAGTTACTGACTAGACACGAATTTTCAAAATTCCCATGCCCATGATCCCTAATTTTTTTTTATTAAATTTTCTCTCTCTTTCTTTTGGTTCTTCTTCATCTTACCTCGTTTGGTGTCAGATCGGATTGACACTGTGTAATGCGTTGTCACTTCTTTGTCAGTTTAGTTACAAACCGTAGTCTCTTTCCCCTTCCCCTCCTTCCAGACCCACTTCTTTTTTCCCTCTTCTCCTCTCTCTTCTCCTCTCTCTTTTTTTCTTCTTTATTTTTTTTTTCTTATTTTTCTCTTACTTGTTCCTAATGAATGGTTGCCAATCAAGCCCAAGTCAGAAGATCTGCTGGTTTCGTCAACCTGCTGTTATGTTATCAATGTATGGACTTGAAGTCTTCAACAACAGGAAGGCATGACATCACATCACATCATATCTCCCCTTCCTCCCCCCCCTCCTCTCCTACCCCCCTGACTGTAGATCTCGAGATATATTTATTCCATCCCACAACTTCGAACGGGGAATCTGTCCCTTGTCATCCGAATCCGAGAAGCCCTTTTGTCTACCATTCTTCCTATTCATCATGTCAACCTTGTTTCCTGCCGGAATATTCCACCACGACCACCAAAACAACACGCCCCCCCTGGTCGGTAGCTTATTACTATACTATTGCAACGGTCAATGCCATCGCCACAACCGACACATTGATGGAGAAGAGCCCTGGATCAATGCTACTATACCACCATAGTACCATAGTAGTACGTGCCAGAAGATGACAGGAGCATGGTCCTGACTCGTAGTTATGCCCACAAGAATCCACAATGGCCCGCACGTCCTCCTCCTCCCATCCCCGCTGCTTTCGCGGCCGGGGGGAAGAGAAAAAAAAGAGAGAGAGAGAGAGAAGAGGGGGGGGGGGAAGGCCAGACGAGGCTGTTGCGCTCGAATCTCTCTTTCCCAACTCAGTCATTATGGCGTCATTATGGAGACCCGCACGGCGCGTCATCCCATCCAAAGAAAGAAAGAGAAAAAAAGAAGAACAAAGCACATGCGAAATGCCAGGTGGTGGTGATATGTGATGTGAGCGTTGTGGCTACCGAATCGGACCAATCGGTGTGTTGGCTGGCACAGGTTTGGGCTGGGGGCGGCCCTTGGGGGAAGAGGATGGATGTCACCGGGAAATCTTTGTCAGGAATGACCAAATTTCCCGGTCAGCGGGCCAGAAAGCAAAAAGAAATTGGGAGAGAGGTTGGGAGGTTGCGCTGGTGGTCTCTTTGAGGCATCGGCCCGGAGCCGCGAGAGCTTCTTGACGCCCGGCCCGCTGTGCTCATCTACATCCGGACGCCGGGGCCCAGATCTTAACGAAACTTTACTTTTTCTCTCCTATCTCGTGTGCGTGTATTTACAGGCAACACAATTTGCAGAAGTGTGCTGTGCTCAATTCGCTCAACAGCCATGTTCCTCGTCTCTTCTGCTGCTGCTGCTGCTGCTGCTGCTGCAAGGACCGGGCACGGCAGAAATCCATGCATAAACCGAGCACATATCGCAAAGAAGGGTGGGGGTTCTTCATCTCTCTCTCTCTCTCTCTCTCTCCTTGCTCCAGACTTGGCCTTACCGCCGTTTCCTCCTTACCAAACAGAGAAAAAGAGCAGGCCTGATGCGGTAGGTACCTTCAAATCCAGGGCCCTGTCTCCGGAACTATTGCCGGAGTCTCTTTCTGGAAGCACTACACGACGCCGATGAACCCGCCAGCCTGCTAAATGACCCCTCCCAAACCCAACGGTGCCAAGGTCGCAACCGGGGCTGTCAGAAGCAATCTGGAAAGGTCCCGCCGGTGTCCCTAAGGCAAGGGACCATACCGAATAACTCCACGGCTTTAAGCTTAGGAGGAGGGGGTTTGCTGACCGATCCTGCATGTACTGGTGATAATGTCCCGACCTGCAAGTGGGGACCCTGCATGTTAAAACCCTCTGTTATGTCTGTCTCTTAGTGATCGACACTCGGAAAGGAGGAAAAAGAAGGCGAAGGTTGGCACGGGTTGGCCAAAAAAGAAGAAAAAAATTTATGGAGGCGAAGGAGGATCACAAGGGCCCTGACTTGCGCAATCCAAGCTTTCCTTTAGCCTTTCTAGATCCTGATCAATGATCACCTTCGGTTCCAAGAAAAACCCCCTCCCAAGATACTGCCATGTACTTAACATAGTAATGTACATACGCTCTCGTCTGCCGTTCAACCGGGGTCTCCATCGGCCAGCATTAACCGAGCTGGCGGCACAGCAACACAAAAAGGAACAAAAAAAGAGGCTCTCCCTCTCTCGTGTGCCCCTCTTTCCCTCCCCCCCGGGGATTATGTCTAAATCCAAGGAACTCTCCGATTCCTCGAGTCGCCACCATCCACTGCAGGTGTGGACAGCGCTTCGTGTCCAGGAAAAACTCATGGGGTCCGTATGGATGCACATACGATCCATTTGGGAAGATGAGAGGTCCCCCCCTCCCCCTTCCCTCTTCCCGGTCGTCACCTCTCGGCCGTCGTCCCGTGTGGTTCCCCCCGGGACTCGCTTCTACTGTACGTACCTAACTTCTTTACTACTGCACCCGGTGTAGATTATGTCGTCAGAAACCTTGGCCCGTATGCGCTCATCGCTCGTGTTGGCAATACTATGGTACAAGGCCCTGACAAGCCCTTCTTCGTATCATCCCCAGGTTTTTCAGGGTCCAGTGTCAATCATTTACCGTATGCTGCTCTTATGGCCGCCTCGTGAAAGTTTTCGTTCCCTCTTTTTCCCCCTTCTTTCTTTCTTTCCCTTCCTTTCCCCCCCCGCTTCAATGCAACCAGTCTCCATACAGTAGACCCTTTTTCTTTCCATTTCCCACCCTCCCTCAACTTGCCGCCAACCGGATTTTCGCCCTCCGCCCTGCTGCGGCGAGTTACACTGCAGTACTGCGTGAGGGTGGGGTATATAAAAAAAAAAAGGCACCTTACAATATATCCAAGATTGTTGGGGTGGTGGTGGTGGAGAGTTTGTCCCCTCATTCGCCCGTCGCCACCTGCGTTGCTATTCATATCTCGAGGCTGTGTGCATATGGCTGCATGTACTCACACCCTTAGTGATCGACGCCTCGCAGCTCGGGGCGTCATGGTAAGTAGCTCTCACCACCACCACCACCACCCAACAAACCAAACCCCCCCCCCCCAAATCCATGCAATGCCGTCTGTCGTCGGGTCGTCCGTTCCCTTGGAAGAAGGGGGGGGGGGTCCCGTTTAACCAGAATGGGCAGCCTCTCCCGCTCGGCACCAAAGGAAAATTAACCCTTGTACTCCTTTTCAACTATCATACAGTATAACAATCATATCTTCGAGCTTTTCTTGCGCGAGGGATCTGCGGGATTGCAGCATCGTGTTAAAAGGCGACACGAGGTTTTGGTTTTTTTTTTTCTTTTCTTGGAGTCGTCATGGTGTGTGGCGGGAAAGGGAAGCCTCTCTCCTTCTCCAGGAAGCAAAAAATATCACCGAGGAGTGGAGCGGCCCGCGGGGAATTGGGGGGGGGGAGGTTTGTCAGGTTGGGTCATCCAGGGGAAACCGGCGCGTAGAAAGTTCAGTCGAAGACGATCACCAATCACACCTGCCATTTCTCTTTCGAAGGCAGTGTGTGTGTGTGTGTATGTCCCACGCCCTCTGGCGGTCACCGTCTTGATTTCGTAGTGGGTGGTGGTGGTACATGGTGAAACACACCGCCAGATCCTACCTGTGCCGTCCTTGGGCGATCAAGTCAAACACCGACGGACCTTTTTTTGGCGGAAAAAAAAATTCTTTGAGGAGGAGGAGGAGGAGGAGGAGGAGGCCCCATCGTCGGCGGTGGAACCAATTTGTTGTAACCTCGTGGGTAGATGGCCTTTTCTCTCCTTCCAAGTTTGCCACGTGAACGGGCTAGTGGAGGTGAACTTGATGCGCATGGGGACTTGTGCCTTGAAGATGTCAACTGTGGGGAGTGCAAGCCACGTGAAGATTAGCCAGACGCTTGATGACGAAAGTAATCATACATCTATGTCCTGTTTGAACGTAATTCACAAATGCCAGCCGTTCGTAGCGAACATTCAGGGGCTCGTATGGTTGGGAGTAGTTAGTTATATGCCCTCGTCTGGCTCAACCTTTCTCCATGTATGTATACTCAACCATATGTATCGTGTATTATGACTTGAGCGAGGACAGCCAATCGCATACTGCGTCTTTCCAAGCGTAAATAGGTGACAGTCGGGTACGGCCTCTGTGCCCGCGACGGTCAACCTAACTGAATAGGAGGGGAAACGTATCATGGTGACTCGTATAACATCCTAACATTGCCAAAATGTAAGGACATGTCCTAGAGAGATATACTAGCGAAACAAAAGATTCGACAATGTAATACATGTACATGTACAGTACCTCATATGGAATAATTAGCAGACGTGATGTGCCAAGCATCTCAATGTATCAAAGTGTTTTAAAGTAAGAGTTGGGTAATAAGCCACAATAAATGTATCTTCAAGACAAACACAATAGACTAGGCCAACATGAACGGCTGTGACCAAATCGGGTCGAATCAATCTATCAAGATGGAATACAAACTTGGGTGGTTATGAAGGCGAATGCAATCGCCCCGCCCAGGTCCAACTCAACGGCATGGCAAGCAGCACCTCAGCTGTAAGATCCGCAAAAATGCAGTGGCAGGACGTCATGAATCAAATGCATGGAGCCATCATGGTGAATATCAGCCAGGTTTTTCCACCTTCGAAACCGTGTTTGAGTAGTTGGGCCGTTGACCTCGCATGGTGACCTGCCAACTACAGAGCGTGCGAGGTCGCTGTAGCCCCTCTCAGATACTTAAGTAATAGTCATGACTCCTAGAGTAAATGCCCATGAACTTTGATGCCGCTTCTCACATCAAGCCCCGTGTGAAATCTGGAACTGAGCCACCTTCACCCGAGTGGATTGACCCTTCTAAAACTGATGTTGTTTACTCAACAGCATCAGTCGAGTGCTCATGTTTCAGGTACTCCCTGATATATCTAGCCTTGGATCACGATCTGAATGAGCTTGCCCATATCAATCAGGCCATATGTCTATTGTAGGACCATCACATTGCACATTATGTTCAATGAGTGCTTGAAACTAAATTCCAAATTGCGAAGAGAGATAGGGGAACTTGCACTGTTAGATGGCTTCAAAGAAAATTGGAGCAGACGATTATATTCACTACTTGTTTTCGCTAGAGCCTTGGAGAAGGAATCGGTGAGTTTGAATTTGAAAATGTGAAGCAAGAACTGATCAGCTTTTCGCAAATCGAAGAACTTACCATATAATTGAGTCCCCAGTCCCCCCTCTTTCTCTCTCTTCATCTTAAACCTCATGGTGTCGTGACTTTCGTACTGGGGAGTCTACTTAGCAAAGCTTTGCAAGGATGGTGTGTACATATATAGGAAACTTTGTCCATGCGGACACTTCACTCTTTTGAGAGTCTTGTGATGTAAAAGGACATTTCAATGTTCTTCTACTTTGTTTATTTCTGATCTTTGAGTTGTGTAATGTCCCGAGATCCTGGTTGACAATACATCAAAGCAACGGCGGCTTGGTAAACTGCAAATACATCAAGCTTCTCGTAGTAATTAGGTATTGAGTTGGACCAGGCCAGCTAGGACAAAATTCTTGCCTGAAATGCTCTTGATTAGCTAATTTGTTCGCTGCTACATTCCCCACTCAAGGTGTTCAAGTTGGAATTCGAAGGCAATAGTATAATTCCACCAAATGCTTCATCGTACCGTTCTTGTGGAGGAGCCTTTGGTTATCACTCTCAATGGTTAATAAAACGTCCTCAAAGCCCTCGAAAATTCTCACAACCTTGGAAGCAACCAACTCTGACAAGGAATAAATGTGATATTTCATGTGTACTCAACATTATAATTTATTAGCATCACGCTTAGTCCTGAAGTCTTAAGCAGAGATGATTGATGAAGACCTGAACAATAAATAAACTCAGTAGCCCTGAACATACACACGAGACATTGGCATTCCTAGAATATAATTACGCCTCTGTTTTGCTAGCTGACACAACAGCCCAGCCCATCTACAAAGCTTCATTTTCCTTATTCTACTAAATCGGTCCAAGATAAGGATTTGATCAGCTAGGTGGTTCAGGTTGGGCACTCCAACCAGTCAGTCCTATATGCCTGAACCAATAATTACTTTCCCCTCCTGGTGCCCAAGTATCTAGTAATACCGAACCGGAATTGCTACAAATGACGTGTGAGTGACCTTCAGTGCCGACTAGCCCGACATCACTTTAATAAGGCTTCTTCCCTCCCAGCTCTGTCTGATGTACTTCTTTTTTCCTCCTCTTCTCAGTCTTTCGCAACTGGCGCCCAACACCAATCTGATGAGGCCCTCTCTTGTATGTAGAACGATGGCAAGTATGGATGAGCTAGTTCAGAAAGCCATGCAGCAGAGTGCAGCTCAGTAGAAGCCAACGGAACTCATTTCATAGAAATTCGATGAACCATGGCCGCAATCCTATTACCTGTGGGACGTGGACCGCGAAATCTGGCAACCTCTCCCACCAACAATCAAGCGCCATCTTCTTAGCGAAATATCAGCCACCGCATTGTATAGTTGGACGAATGTTGCCTTGTGCTGAGGCGCGAATGAGTGTCGTACTAGCTTATTTCGAGAAGCTTACGGATCTTAAGATAGGGCGAGATATGTTGTTTATTAATTTTATAGTTCCAAAGAAGTTTACAAAATCCGACTGGGTAATACGTAATCCGAATTGTCTGCTCTCAATATACTGCTCTACTCTCCGCAGATGTATACCACCGCGATACACCTATACGTAGGAGATTTGTCGAGCGCTATTATAGCGGGCTACTTTAATGCAATCCAACTGTTCGACATCTTTCTGCACTCGGACAATAGCCTCAAGGCCGTATACTTCGAAGTCGGTAGTCGGGGGGAAAAGCGGCGAGGATGGATTTACATAGGGTCAGTAAGCGCTGTCGGAATTGCGAGAGCGTTTTGGGCACTCGAAAATAGACAAGGCGTATATTTCTGTGGCAGCGGGATCAAGTTGTAGGGGTTTCGAGGGGGTGTGGTGTTGACGTCGAGGTGAACCGGGAGAAGCAAAAGCAAAAGAATGCACTGCTCACACTTGGCTTTGAGGAGGCCTGGTGCACGGATCATTTGGGCATCAAAGCCGTCTTCAGCCTCGTGAATAGTAACATTCATTTGTAAAGACGTGGTCCACTCACTGGAAAGCCATTGCAGGTGGGACATAGCAGGAAGGATACAGTTGGCCCAGGCTCAAATCTCATGAATATTGTCTAGTCTCGACGTTTCTTGGCCGAGATATCAGAAGGAAACCTCCCGTTCGAGTAAGTACTTCGTGCCCAGAGGACCGACTTTCCTAGCAAGGGTCATATTCTTCATTAAGCTCGTCGCTCCGCTCCGCAACGGGGCGGGTGGTGCATCTGGACGATCTCTTACGGATGTCAAGACAAGCAATACAGTAACGGTGGGACATTACAATCACATGGACGAGGCCAAAAATATATCTTAGTTCCTACTTAGCTCCTTGTAAACCTACATTTGATTTATGAAGCAGAGCATTGCGAGGTCTTGAAACCTTTTTTGATTTGCAATAGAAGATATGATATCTGCGTTATTATAATCACAGCGCTAGAGGATTCTTGGAATACTATAAAAAAGAAAAAGATAGGGAATGCAGAGCTGGGATACTGACTGTAATTTTGAAATTATTTCTTGATCATGAGAGAAGGCACCACTTTCTTCAACCCTGGCATAATAATCCTGAAAACATGCTGAAACTTATCAAAAAAGAGGTGTATCAGATGGATGAAAACGTCAAAATGATTGGGTTTTGATGGGTTGAAAAAATAAAGCCAAAGGGATGCGGCCCGTGGGGTAATGATTGGACGCGGAGAGGCCTAGAGAGGGAGGGACATGCCATGTGTGTGTGTGTGAAGATGCAAGTCAAGTCACCTGCATCTGCAGCGAGATCTGTTCGGCAAAAGATAAATGAATACATAATTAAAAAGGAGCCAGGCATATATGATAGCCAGACCCACGTGTCTGTGTTTGTGTCAGTCTACAGGATGAGCAGCAGGCCATAGCCTCAAAGTTAGCAACCTGCTGCTTGTACCTTTGCTTGTACATTTGCAGGAGGATGCGGGACCCGAGACACTGCACTTGGGGGGGCGGGGGTTGAGAAAGTGTCCCTCCAAAGAAGAAACTTAGGCCCCTTCAGGTGCCTTCCCCTCCCCTGGCCACCACACCCCCCCCCCCCTATGCACAGAAGGCGATCCCTGCTATATCTTTTCTTATCGACTGCTGCAACAGCAGGTCACAGTTAGTGTTTGGTACAGGTCCAGACCAAAGACCAGGCCAGGACCGGAGCACACCTCAACCCAGCAAAATAGCACACTGATGTGTACGTGCGCAGAGCCTCTCTCTATTTTGCCTCCAAGGGTCCAAGCAGCAACAACATCACCGCCTTTCTCCTAGAAAATTCTCCGCCGACCTACTTGGGTTTTTCCTCCAGACAATCTTGTTCATCAATCATCTCGCTTGGTCAGCTCCCCTGTGACAGGATCAAGACAAGAAGTTCTAGCCTCCAGCGACCTTGTATCAACCCTACCCCTTTCAACTTCAACTCAGGGAAATCATCATCCATCTCTAGGTTTCTCTCTCTCTCTCTCTCTCTCTCTCTCCGACTCGATACGCCCTGACACGCCTACCCAACCCAGCTTGTCGCCACCTTGATCACAACTCTTCTTCTTCTCCTTGTTCTTCTTCTTCTTCCTCTTTGTATTGAGCATACAGGTATCCTTCACATTACATCGAGACTCCCCCCCCCCAATCGCCTCGAACCCCCCGGGCATTCCAGCCCATCGCCGACCCACCACCCTCCAGCAATTATGTCGTCAACTACAACTTCGACACCGCCTCCAACAACAGATGCTGGCCCTGAGGAGAACCATAGCGATAGCTCTAAGCTGCGCATCTTTATAGGCATCCTTAAGAAGTCTGTCTCCAGCATCTCCTTTGTCGCTCCTCTCGCCCTCTTATCTGACTGACTTGTCACCGCCCCATCGAGAGCCAGCCGGTATACTGACCCCTCTCTCTCTGTCTTTCTCCGCTGCCAGGTTCATCGGTGTCGCCGATCTCGCTTCCGTCCGCTTCTCTCTGCCCTCCCAGCTGCTCGAACCTACCCCCAACCTCGAATACTGGAATTACCTCGACGCCCCCAATGCCTTCGTAGCCATTGGCACCTCGGACGACCCTCTCGATCGCATGCTGGAGGTCTTGCGCTTCTGGTTTACCAAGGACCTCAAATATGCAAAGGGAAAACCATGCAAGCCCTACAACTCCTGCCTGGGCGAGTTCTTCAGGGTATGAGACAGACCACCAATCCCCCGGCAGGGCAAAGCCAGAAAGATGTAGATAGCTAGGAAAAAGCAAAGAGCGCTGACGTGTGTATGCGTGCGGCCCTGTTCGCCCTGCAGTGCAACTGGGACACCGAAGACAGTGCGCCGAGGATCAGCACCAGAGACCTTGTTGCCGGCGGTAGTAGTGGTCCCGCGAGCGGTGCCTCCAGCGTCAAGTCCGGCAGGAATGCTATACCCGCTGGGCTCGGCTCCGGCGACTCGAGGGCCGCGTCCACCGTCTCCGTCCCGCAGACGGCCAAGAACCCGACCTCCTCGCCCGTGCGCGTGTCGTACCTGACCGAGCAGACCTCCCACCACCCGCCCGTCAGCGCCTTCTGGGTCGACTGCCCCGACAAGGGCCTCTACGCCCGCGGCTTTGACCAGATCAGCGCCAAGTTTACCGGCACCTCCATCAAGGTCAGCCCTGGCGAGCACAACCTGGGCATCTTCATCACCGTCGAGAGGCGCGACAACGAGACGTACCAGCTGAAGCACCCCGCCGCGCACCTGGGCGGCATCTTCCGCGGCGCCCTCAGCGTGAGCGTCGGCGACATGGCCTACATCACCTGCCCCCAGACCAAGCTCAAGGCGATCCTGAACTACTACGACGAGGGATGGCTGAGGGGGTCCACCAACAAGATGGAGGGTATCATCTTCAGATATGATCCCGAGAACGACGACAAGACCAAGATCAAAGACGTCCCGGAGCAGGACATTCTGGTGCGGCTGAGCGGCGCCTGGAAGGACAAGATCCAGTTCACAATGGGACCGAAGCCATTTGTGAGTTTTTATTAAATAGATCTTTGCGCGCGCGTGTGCGCGTGCGCGCTCTCTAGTAACTATTCGCTAACGACTAGGGACCTTACAGGACTCCCACCCACAAGAGAAGCGCACCACGATCATCGACATTGGGCCGCTCAGTGTTGCTCCCAAGTCTATCCCGCCTATGGAACAGCAGCTGCCGCACGAGTCGCTGAAGCTCTGGAGCGGCGTCACCGATGCCATCATGGCCAAGCAGTACTCCAAGGCCACGACCATCAAGCAGGACCTCGAGGAAGCCCAGCGCGAAAAGGCCAGGGAGAGGGAGAGGACCGGCACCGAGTTCAAGCCTGCTTTCTTCGGACAGGTCACCGGCAACGGTGGAAAGCCCGATCTGACCGAGAAGGGCCAGGAAGTGCTGCGGCGGGCGCAGAAGGGAGACTGGAATATGGAAGGCGTCATCACCTCGTAGATGGGAAGAAGGGAGGATTTGCGCGGCGAAACCCGGTATACAAGGCACATTTTTCTCGGGCCAAAGGAGATATTTACTCCTTGTTTTTTTCTTCTTTTTTTTCGGTAATTTTTTTCCTTCTCTCTTCCTTTGGGTCATTCGTCGTCTGATTGATGAGAGGCGAGCGTTTCCCCGGTAGTGCACCGGCTCACTCTTTAGAATTTGCATAGCTTTGGTTCGGGGTGGGGGGGATGGTACGCTTTTTTTTTTTTCTTTCTTTCTCTTTTCTCCAACATATACAGCAGACATCAGATATTTCGTCGTCGTCATTGGGGGGGGGGATGGGAAAAGGGGAGGGGGTAAAGGGGGGGGGGGTCGGAGGTGAGGATTCTCCAACCTCGCTGGACATCCGTGCTTGGTAGATAAGTACACTTGCAGGTTAGGCACAGACACATACACACACACACCAACACGCACACAGGTACAGGCAACGCATTACACCACTTCAGAGAGACGGAAAGAGAGAGGGGTGGGGAGAGACAGAGAGAGAGACACACACACACACACACACACATGGGCGTTCTGGCTTAGAAAGAGGATAGGTTTAAATCACAACAACACCGACAATCTGAGTTGAGTACTTTGAACATGTTCCAACATTTTCACCCTCCAGGTTGAGGGCACACTACACTGGTGGGCTTCTTGCCGTGGAAGATTCAACTCAGTCGCAAGATGAAGGCGATTGACGGAGGGGAGGGGAAGGGGGAAAGGTGGTTTCACAGGCATGTAAAGGGAGAGAGAGAGTGCCTTTACTCTAGAACGTTTAGAATTATAATATAAGTCACTACTATATCGCGAACTGAAATTTTTTTTTTTGTGAATGAATATTTTTGTAGCTATCTACCCGATAGTCTATGTGCCTGCTGCTTTTTCTTTCCTCTTTTTTTTCTTTCTTTTCTTTTTGTTCCCGCCCCAGGGCACTTTCACTCTACCAGCAGAATACCTTAATTCTAATGTCCGGTCAGTAACACATGCCCAATGCCTGTCCAAAAATAAAAAATAAAAAACAACACCCACCCCCCCCCCCCCCGGAAAACGTTTTCTTTTTTGTAAGCCCCTCCATGTCCTCCTTCCTTTATTCCTCCAGTTTGCTCATAGGGCCGGTTTGTTCACACGTGAGTCTTTTACCAGCTACGCGGTTTCCTAGCTAGAGAGAGAGAGAGAGAGGGACCTTACTGTCCCTTTTGCATCTCAGCTTCCAGCTTGTCGATATCCTTGAGCACGCCGTCCTTGCTCGCGATCTTGTTGAGCTGGGTGACCTCGAGGCTCTTGGCTCCCTCCTGCTTCAAGCGAAACTCGAGATCCTCTATGGCGCGAAGCTTCTTTTGGAGCGACCTCATCTTCTTGGCGTTGGCGTTTTGGGCCGGGTTGGCTGCCGGGGCCTCTCCTGTCTGTGCTGGGGCAGCTTGTGCTTGCTGGGCTGTCTCCTGAGGTGCTGCTGCTGCTGCTGCTGCTGCTTGGCCGGACGGCGTGTGCTCTCGGCTGTTCTGAGCAAAGGCACGACCACCACGTTGGCCTTGACCAGGTCGGCGGGAATGGCTTCTGGAGTGGTTGTTGTTGTTGTTGTTGTTCTGCTGACCACCACGACGATCGCGGTGGCCGTCTTCGCCACCAGATCCGCTCCCGTAGCCCTGAGGTGGGGGAGCCAGCCCGCTTTCATTGTTGTTGTTGTTGTTGTTGTTGTTGTTGTTGTTGTTGCTGCTGCTGCTGCTGTTGTGATTACCTGGTGCCTGGCCCTCGGCATCCTTGGCCTTCTTGTTCCCGCGCTTCTTCTTGTTCTTCAGCGCCGTCTTGGACAGGTTTTCGTCGCCAGCAGGCTCAGCACCGGGGACCGATGAACGAAGGGTATTTTCAGAAAGCTCGGCCCCAGGAACCTGGCGGCGCGCCCGGCCAAATCCATTGAGGGCCGGGGCAGGTCCGCCGTTGCTCATCACATGCGCGGCGCCGCCCTCGTCCTCGCGCTTGAAATGGAGCGGCGTCACGCTTCCTCGAGCACCAGGCGGTCGGTACGCCCCGACGGGCTTGGAAGGGGTCTTGACGGTGCTGAGGTATGTCTTGGCGGACTCGTGAGGCTCAGGCTCAGCCAGTGGGTCGACAGTCTTGGGCAGCTGGTCGGCCGGCACTGGGCGCCAAGTGATGTTGTACAATTCATCCATGTCCTGGTTGTACATGATGCGCCCGCCCACGTGCCAAAGCTTGACGCCATTGTCGACGCGCAGCCGTGGCGACGTTGTTGCTGTCATGATGTACGTGCTGTCTGGACTCCACTGGCACACGCTCGGGTTCCCGCTCTCGATGGTGCAGACCTTGCGGTAGTCCTTGGAGAGGTCGTACACGTCAATCTGACCGGCCAAGTTTCCAAAGCCGGCGACCAGTACGAAACGGCCGGTTGGCGAGAAGGTGATGGTGTTCCGAGGGCCGAGAGGGAAGGACCGCTGTGCGACGGCTCGGTGGTTGAAAACGGTGGTCTTGGCCGGCATATAGCCGTAGACGACGCCAAACTCCCTGCCAGTGGGAGACCACGACACGTCGTGAATGGGCCCCTCCTTGTCCAAAGTGATACGAGCATCGAAGTCTCCATTGGCACTCAGCATATACAGTGTTGTCTCTCCGTAATAACTCTTGTTGGACTTGTCGACGTCTGTTTGGGCCAACACGATCAAGCTGGAGCCCTGGAGGTTCCACTTCAGCTGGACCTTGTCACCCTTGAAGAAGGTCTTCTGAGAGATGGGGGTCGTGAACTGGGGCACGTTGAAGACTTTGACAGTAGCAGGTTGTCCCTACGGCAGTCCGACGTCAGCACTGGCACGACCAAGGGTTGAAGGGAATAAATTGCCAGGGGTTTCTTGGGTGGCTTCAAACCTACCTTTCTCTCAGGCACAAAGACTGCCACGTTGTGGGAGGATCCTGCTGCGAGCGCAAAGCCCGACACGCCCTCGACTCTCAACTTGTTCCAGACAGTCTTGAGGTCATGACTCTGGTAGAACTGGACCTCGTTGGTGACGAGGCGAGCACAGAATTTCTCATCAGCCGTGTACTGCAGATTCCACTCGTTCTGCGTCTTTTGCACGAACTGTCCCAAGGGCGCCTTGGCCGTTCCTTCAGGGAGGTCCTCGATGGTACGCCAGATCTTCAGATTCTTTGTGGCATCGCCGGCCTCGTCCTTGGAAGGGCGTTCCAGGGTGGTGAGAAAGGTCCCCAAGGGGGAGAAGCCCAGGTCGTTGACCAGAGCCAAGCTGGGCAGCGAGGTCACCACGTTGCCAGTGGTGGCATCAACAACGCTCACGCTGTCATTAGAGGCCCAAGCGAAGTATCGGCCGCACGGGGAGTACACACAGCACCGGGAGTTCCCTTCGTACTTGTCAAACCCAGGGACTGGAGAGTAAGGCGCAGACTCTCCAGCGGGGGTGGCCGGAGAGGCGGAGGCCTTGTCAAGCCAGCCGGCATTGAAGAGACCGACAGCCTTCTGGGTTCGGTAGGCAAACTGCAGCAGATTGGCCATGACTAGTCAAAGTCACAGAGAACTGTGGGTGCAGGATGAGGAGGTGGGTGGGGGATAGGTATTTCGTTCGTTTCGACTGGTTTCGGGGGCGGCGGTGAGCAATTCTTGTTGACCGACTCTTGTGCTGTTCTTCCCGTATTGTTGCCTTGCAAAGCTTGACTGAGACAAGACACAGATCGTTTACACGAGTCCGCACGTGGAGAAACTCGCAGGTTCGTTCCGAGTGGGCAAGAAAGATGCTGCTGCCAGGGGAGAAAGGGTAGCGCGGCCCAATGCTCTGCAGGTTGGGGCAAGGCTTTGTTGTACTTGGAAGGGTCGACAGGCTCGTGATGCTTCGCAGCGGGGAATGTTTGCGCCTTGGCTGACTGGATACGACAGGTCGAATACGTTCTCTTCACTTGTATAGAACGTGAAAAGGACAGTCGCGTGACGGAGGGGAGAGATGACGCAGGCGTCCGTCTGCAGGCGGTTTCACTTCGATCTCAAGTATTCAAACTTGAAGGTGCGGAGGGCGGTCGAGATGTCGCAAAAACCCGGTCGATTCTGATATACGGGACTTGGGCAGGTCGATCGACAGAGAATCGACACAAAGAGTTCTTGAGTATCCTGTATACTAGAGCACTGTCGCCAAAAAGACTCTGGGACGGGTGATGCAAAAGTTGAGGCGATGAGAAGGGCTAACCCGCCGCACAGGGGACAGAGAAGGGGGGAGGGGGGAGGGGAGACAATGAAAAACCAGGTGAAAGAAGAAGAAGAAGATGGGGAGAGGAGGAGGGAGAGTTGCTAAAAGAAGCACCCGCGAAGGGAACAATTGGCGTTGCGCGGTGTGTGTGTAGTGGTGGACCGGTGGGCTGAAGAAGAAAAAGGAAAAAGAAGGGGAAGAAAAGAAGGAGAGAGGAAGTCCCCTAAAAAAAATAAAATAAGAAAAACAAGGTCACAGCCGTGCGTCGTTGTTGTTTTGGCCCCGTCCTAAATTTTCCAACCCAGTCAGCAGCGTCACAGTCAGGTTCAAATCAAGCGTCGAGAAGTCCAGCTAGGCCCTCCTAGCAGGCCTGGGCTTGGCTTGGCTCCAGTTGTCAGCCAGCACAATCTCTAAGGTGCTAGAGTAGCTCCGTCCTCAGGAGGGCAGCCCAGGAGCGGTGGGGCCGCATGTTAGTGTGTTAGGTACAGCCACTTGGCAGCCTATGGGTGATCCCAGGGCCTGCTAACAGTTCCAAAGGTCGCTCCCTGGAGCTCACCAAGATGTCCTCTAGGCTGGATGAAGCCTAGCTGCTGAGGTGATTTGCCGGCCTCTACGGCTCCCAGTGGCTCTAGACTGTCCCAGCTCGGCCCTATCCGACCACCTTGGGCTCAGCCCTCACATGGCCCACCAGTCCTGAGGCTCTGCTTGCGATTCTCCAAATCATATTAGCGATTTACCTATCCAACTTGACTTGTGGATGATAGATTTATGAAACAAGATGATCATAGGTTTTTGGGCAATTACCCCCTCTCGTCTTGGTCTATCTCGTATGGTCTATCTCGTATACATAATCTTTTGCTTCACTGCTGCGCTGCACGATCATTTACGTTGACCGCCCAAGAGGACTTTTTCCCCCCACAACACTTGCAAGACTATGCCCAAGCCTGAGCAGAATTCTAACGATGCAGAAGGACACCCTCCCTCCTGTCAAGAATGTTGGATTTATCACCGGGCCTCGTCATATCTACCATACTATTATTCATATATACATGAGCAGTGAGTGTGATGTAGGGTGCGTTGGCCTACCAGCTTGGGCTAACTGCATTCAGCTGTGAGGGGAAAATGGGGTGGTATTATATATCCTGCATCTGCTATGAATATTGAATTTCAATATACATACTTGGGGAAATAGTGAAACTGGCCTTTTCCTCTTGAGCCTGGGATCCAACTGCTATTATTTGGCTGAGATGAGATGAGTGGAAACTAAGGGTAAGGGACATAGACCACTTAAGGTATCATCACCACTTGCTTACTCAAATAAGTACTTAAAGTAATCTCCTAAAGAAAGAGATGTGGCGATATAATCATTTAGTCAGTGCTTGAGACATACCATGTTGTATCATAACATTTTTTTTACACAATTCCAGCACATATCTTGCTCCACAGGATCACGAGATCTGCAACTGTGTGGAGATGATGACAAGAGAAGTTCTAGGCCAAGGGATCCGATAACCTTACTGACATTTTGTCGTCGCCGCCGGAAAGCACCAAACGGTCAGTCAACTCTCAGTTTGTGTGGAGTCCTGGAAGTGTGAGATCCTTACTTATGATTCGAGGCCCAGAAGGTTAATACAAGTATAGATATGTTGGTCAAGTGTGAAATTAAATTGAATCCCTTTTGAGTGCTATGCGTGGCTTATTTTCTTAAGGTACTTACTTACCTTGTCAGGAAGCCGAGTCTCCCCCCCGCAGAATCGGAGTTGAGCAGCTGGGGTAAAAAGATGGAGAAGGCTGGCCGGGGGAGGTGCAAGCGGTGGGGTCCCCTTCTAGCCTAGACGTTTACACGCACACGTGGACACGTCCTATACCGCGTACGGTATCCCTCCTTCCCAAGATGCCAGTCACAGGCTGAAGACCTGAAATCTATTATTGCCTGGCAACGTTAGGCACAACAGTTCTTTTTCTTTCTTTTCTTTTGTACAAGAATCATTATGGATGTCTAGGCCCCCTTCGCCACATCTTCGCCCTGATCTGACCCGAATCCAGACCGCATTTTGTACTTTCTGACAAGACAAGAAATGACTTTTCACCGAGCATATTCGAGCCCTTTCTGCTGGTACTGAACCCCTGGTGAACACTGCAAGTTACCTGCATGTCCCTGATCCGAGGCAGAACCTGCATTTCCCCGAGACTCGGTCCCAAGATGATCTGCGAGGTCAATTGGCGAGGTCAGGGACTGCTAGCAAACCATTGATGCCAGTACTACCTTGGTCCCCAGCTGGTTGGTTGATATCGTGTAGCCTCTCGCTCTCTCTCTCTCTCTCTCGCTCGCTCACACGCTCACATACTCCCACAATATCTCCCTTACTCTGCCTCTGTCTTTTGCCTGAGCCTTCTTCATCAACAGTCAGCAAACACCTCCTTCAGCCAAGAAAGGGGAAAGGGGGGGGGGCTTTGTTACATCAAAGAAGTGGCCCTACTGGATCTCGGCCTAGTTCGTCTCCATGAGAAGAACGTAACACTATACAATCTAGACTAACCAGATATATGCTAAATTCCGTTGGCTCCCCCCAAAAGGAAGACCCTCCTCCACACCTCTTTCATGTCCATTCCCCGGATTGGACCCCGCAAACCTCCTTGTTACCCCAGGCTATCGGGCCTCACCCACCATCAGGCTCCCAGTTTGTGATTGTGTTCAATCTTGTGTGTGGAAATCCAAGATGCATGACCAGCCACACCAGCCTCTTCCCCCCCTTTGGCCGATAGAACGGGAACATGGGCTACAGGGCATGGGCTCCTGCATCTATCATGGGTGGCACAGACTTGTAGGTAAGACAAGACTTGCAGCCGCTGTAAGACAACCGTAAGAGACCTCAGGCCTAATCGTATTGGTGAGTTTCCCTCTTGTCTCTGTACTCGGCTCCCATTGACCCGAGGACATTGATCCTTCTGAGTATTCTCTCCTGCCACTCTCATTGGCCCGACCTTTGCATGCTGCACCAGCCTGCCAAGTCCACACTGTCCTTTTTTCTTATAAGGTTGCCGTACCTCCTTCCTACCGTGTGTGTATGTGTGTGTGTGTGTGTGTGTGTGTGTGTTTTGTAATTCTGTCCGACAGTTCCTCGATCTTACCTAGTCCTCTAATGGGGCCCTCCCTTTCCTGAATCCCCTCTACACCCATCGCTCGCAGCCTGATTCTCGAGAAAACACAATCATCATGGGTCTCTGGCGAAGGAAGATCACTGTCAGTGACGACGATGTCACTTCGGCCGCTCTATTGACCAACAGACAGAGTCTCCTCCCAAACCTGCTGGGTGAGTCACGTATCCCCATGATCTCGAAGACTAACCCTCCACTAACGCACTGACTTGTATAGTCACGATCCTCTTTTTCCTGTGGGGATTTGCGTACGGACTACTAGACACGCTGAACTCGGATTTCCAGGCCCTGCTCAACATCACGGCTAGCAAGTCTGCTGGCCTCTCCGCTGCCTACTTTGGTGCCTACTTCCTCTGCCCGCTGACTATATCTGGCTGGATCTTGCGACGTTATGGCTTCCGTGTGACCTTCATGACCGGTCTTGGTGTTCTCGCTGTGGGATGCCTGCTGTTCTGGCCATCTGGGGTGAAGAAAAGCTTTGGAGGCTTCTGCGGATCTATGTTTGTCGTGGGCATGGGACTTTCGACCCTCGAGACCGCTGCAGACCCGTAAGTGGTCCTTATCTTTTTTATTTTTATTTTAATTCTGGTTATATAAAGCCAGTGGTGATGACACCTTCTCTGACAACAAACCAATACTCAAGGTTCCTCGCCATCTGCGGTCCCCCAAAATACTCCGAGATCAGACTCAACCTCGCACAGGTATGCTCAGCGCTCAACAACGACGGTTGCTCCCGTGGCCAGTACCTACTCTAACATCATGCAAGGCCGTTCAAGGTGTCGGAACCTTCGTTGCACCGCTTCTGGCGGCGCGCGTCTTCTTTACTTCCGCCGATACGCAGCAGGGCCTGCAGAGAGTGCAGTGGACCTACCTTGGCGTGGCATGCTTTGTCGCTCTCCTGATCGTACTGTTCTGGCTTGCGCCTATGCCCGAGATTACTGACGCCGACATGTAAGTCTTCTTTTTCTCTCTTCCTTCTCTTTTCTCTATTGGCTTGGCTTGGCAGGATGAGATCAACCAAGAAATTGTGGACGCTAACCTGTGCTTCTCGAAACAACAAAACAGGTCCATTCAAGAGGACGCCATCGAGGCCCGTGACGTGGGGCCGCTGCGCAAACAGACGAACCTCTTCCTCGCCGTCTGGTCTCAGTTCTGTTATATAGGGGCACAAGTTTCGGTGGCGAACTATTTTATCAATTTTGTAGAGGGTATGTGTTGAGAAGTTTGTCTACGCATTTACACTTACTTACACAGACCTTGGAAGACTTGGGGATGATGTCGCGCCAAAGTTGGCCTTTCGAGAGACTCTCTCCCTGTCACAGCCCAGATCTGCCTATATGCTAACGTTTCACGCGAACTACAGAGACCGCTGCTGCCGGAGTCGACCCAAGCAGCCTGAAGTCGTACGGTTCCAACATGCTCGCCGTTGGCCAGGGCCTCTACGCCTTCAACCGATTCGTCACGGGCTTCCTGCTCATGATCCCGGCCGTCAAGCCGCGATACGTCATGACCGTATACCTGGTGCTCTGCTTCGTCTTTGTTGTCGCCGCCATCACCACGACGGGCCACGCCTCCATCGCCATGCTGATCATGGTCCTGTTCTGGGAGTCCGCCTGCTTCGCCACCATCTTCACCCTCGGCCTGCGCGGTTTGGGCCGCCACACAAAGCGCGGCGGCTCGTTCCTGGTGTCGGCCATCTCAGGCGGTATGGTTTTCCCTCCCATCACCGGCGCCATCGTGACGTACCACAATGCCCACGTTGCCATGACCATCCCCATGATGGGATACATCCTGGCCTTCATCTACCCGGTCTATGTCAACTTCTTCGGCAAGGACATGCTGGATAACCACCGCGCGACCGAGGTCGGCATCCAACACACCAATGAGAAACAGCTCGAGCTGGAACCGCAGGAGAGCAGGGTGGAGACAACGGCGGGCGATGCCGACATCAAGCCCGTAGCAGGGGGGACGGCGACGACGACGACGACGAGCGAGCCCAAGGAATTGCAGGTCTGAGGCGGATGAATAGTGTTTTTTCTTTCTTTCTTCTTCTTTTCTCTTTCCTTTCGTACGAAAACCTGTCTGAAAAATGTAGACATGAAGGAACTGACATTTACTTCCTCGTATGGGGCTGCTGCCTCGCTGGGGCAGTCCCTTGGTGCCCTCAGGAGGAGGTGGGAGGATCTCGACACGGAGAATATGTCAGGCGAGATTACGTTGACCTTAGCACCGCAGACCTTGAGAATGACTTCATACCATATACATCCACTCGGTTATATTCTTCGAAGTGATATACATGTAAGGTGAGGCACTAAAGGCTAGGGTTTGTAATGGATGGGTAATGTTGCGTTCTCTCATCTTGAGGCGTTTAAACTTTCTTGCGTCCGGTCGTGAGAAGCGAAGAGCAGCCAGAACGTACAAGGTTGAAACGACAAAAGTGGACAAGAAGCACAGGAATCCAGAAAGAGCGCATCTGCCTTAGTCGTTCGCACCCGTGCCCTGAAGCAGCATTTGAACTTTGTCCCTGCATGCGAGAGAGTTCATCACTTGAGAGAGAGAGAGAGAAAGAGAGGAAGGAGAGGGTTACTTGCTCCTAGGTTGCTACTGATCGAACCACCACATTTGTGGCTTGATGGGTAGCAGATGAAGTTGTCGGTCCCCGTCAAGAAGCTGTCTGGACGGATTGGATGGTGATGAATGCGGTGGTGGCCGTGGTCGAGCCCAAGCTTCATGATTTTAAATCAAATGCTCCATTTTTGAGACTTGGATTTTTGGATATAAAAAACGCCGGAGTAAATGCAGAATTTTTTTCTTTTCTTTTGTTTGTGTTTCCAGCCAGAAACACTCGCTTATAGTACATCATCGTTTGGATTCCTTTCAAGAGTGGAATGTTCGTTTTTTTTTCTTAAAGCGAGGCTGGAAGGGATCCAAACGAGATCGCCTTCCCTCGCGAGAGAGAGAAAAAATTGCCCCGCCCAAACACAAGCAGTGCCTCGCGCCATCGTCCCCAACCAGTCAGACCTTTCGACTGGAACTTTCACACACTCTCTTTTCCTTCTTTTTTTATTTTTATTTTTAATTTTTTATTGTTTTTTGGACCCTTGTGTGTTTTCTTTACGCATCCACAAACTTCTTGACGTTGTTCAGCCAAGCAAGGTATTCCCTGTGCTCCTTCATGTCCATGTAATCCGGCACGAAGACGGCCAGGGCCGAGTTGATACCGCGCTCGTCCAGGTACTGCTCCATCAGGAGCTGCAGGTCCTCATCGAGGGTGCCAAAGGGCGGGCCGGGGTAGACGTCGCCTCCCTTGTGGACGGCCTCGGCGCTGCTCGAGTGGGCGATGGCGGCGTCGTGGTAGAAGTACAAGTTCTCGACGAGGATGCCGGCATCCTGCGCGACGGCCTCGATGTTGAGGGCGCCCTTCTGGCCGGGCTTCTCGACGACAATGTTGAGCCGGCAGGTCACGGACGGTTCCTGGTCGAGGGCCTCGCCGTCTGCGTCCTCGGCGTCCTCGGCGGCATCCTGCTGCGAGCGCGAGACATCGCCCAGCAGGTCGCCGTCCTCGTCGCCCAAGCCCGAGTCCTCCTCCATCATATCGTTCTCCATGCTGGCGATGTCGGCGATTGAGAAGGTCACGGTGATCCTATTTCACACGAGTTTGGAAGTGGTTAGTCTACGGCTGCTTTGCAACACACACACACACACAGAGAGAGAGAGAGAGAAAATGGACACTCACTTCTCATTGCCGTACGTCCGGGTGAGGACGACATCCTGCTGGCCGGGGGTATCCTGGATCTCGAAGGGGCCGTTCTCCATGAAGTCCTTGATGCTCACGGGCAGCGCCTCGTTCTCCTTCATGCTGGTCTCGAATTGTATCTCGTTGTCGAGTTTCGAGCTGAGTTCGGGGTCGATCGTGCCAGTGGGGGCCCTGCGCAGGAGGGTGGTGGAAAAGGCTGAGATCTGGGAGCGCATAGGCAGCGCGCGTAGCAGGGCGCCTTGCCTGGCGACAGCAGGTCTGCTGGTGGTGGTCAGGCGCGAGATGGCGCGGGGCGCCGAGCGCGCCAGAGATCGAGCAGAAAACATCTTGGCTGGATTGAGGACGTGAGGAAAGGGTAAGGGAAGGGAGAGATTGGGTATCGAAGTAAGTAAGATCGTGGTAGTCTTTGGGGGGTGAGAAGGAAATATTTTGCGGTGCCAGGCAGGAGGTTTTACGCCTGCTATGATGAAATTCTGGAGACGACGAGCTGGGACAGAGATAGAGCTCCAGAAAATTCGAAAGCTTTGGATAAGGAAGGGATGACTAAGCACAACGGAACCAGCTTCCAATAGGCAAAGATGGTTGCATTTTAGTTTCATGTGCTCAGTTGTACCATAGCAGTCTACATTCATTCAACTGTACGACCAACCAATCATGATAAATGCATTTTTTTATTCATTTTGACGCTTTGCAAGATGTACAGGCCATTATGTATGTAATTCATTCTCAAGGGGGCTGGCCAGACCAACGAACTGGAGTACACAGAGGCCTTCACACGCGTAACCCTTCTCTCTTGTGACAGGAGAACCAGAATCTCTCTGCAATGAATGTTATGCCTAGTATTTTCCCAAACTATTCTGTACATGGCATGCTAGATGTGCCCACCCCTCTCTCCTGAATGGCAATCAATTGCATATCGCATATGGTCACTCTCTATCGCACTGCCTGCTGGTGAGGGCTCTCTCTATCTGGTCTTGGATGACCCTCCTCGAGATGATCTCCCCCGAGATGATCGTCCCCGAGATGAGCCTGCTCGGGACGAGCGTCCCTGTTTACCAGCTGCTCTGGCTTCTTCAGCCGCCTTATCTGCCGCATCCTTACACGCCCAACACACGATGGACGAATGGTCTATCCTGCTATCGCTGATGCCACAGCTGCTGAAGCCACCGCCCGCTCTCCCGTCCGGGCACATATCCTCAGATATAAGCACAGTCTCCTGGCCCTTGCAGGTACTGCAGACTCTAACGTGATGAGTGAAGTGGCACATGATTGCGAGATGACAAGTAAAGAAATTTGTTGTTGTTGTTGTTATTGTTGTTGTTGTTGTTGTGTTCTTGCGAGTGTTCAGGGGGACGAGTGGAAATGTTGCGTGTCAAAACAAGGGTTCAGTAGAGTGTTGGCGGAAGACGCTGGTGCATTTTATATAGAAGACTGCCCAGTGTCGTGCTGTCTGGCTCTGACCGAGTAAAGTCCCTTCGTCAGGTTCCATGTCTCGTCTCTTGACACCTGTGCCACTTTTCGTAATGACGACTGCGTAAAGAGTACATCACCCAGTAGAGATGCCGGCTCTTCCACGGCTCGGCTCCGTCACGAGAAGAAAACTGGAGGCATGGGAGCTGGCTGGCGCCTCGTCTCCAAGTCCCCCTCGGTAGAGCAAGACTAGCGAGTCCATAAGACAAGTCCGGCTCCCTTGATGGAAGTCAAATGATCTCGGGCGGACGGTCTTGCATAGAGAGCATGGAGAGAGCCAACGAGAGCGTAAAAGTGAAGGAAGCCACGAGGCTCAGGTTGCGCAATGTGATACAATCGTGAGGAAGACTTTGGGGGAGGGGGAAATCCAGCAGAGGCGAGCCCGGTAGGAGGGGGGCAAGCAGTCCGAGGACAGCCTGAGGCTGAGACGACATCCGTGTATGTTCTGGTTCAGGAGATGTCGAAAAGGTTTCGTCGCTGGCGTTCGGGTAACCACTCATCTCACATAAATAGGTCTCAGCAGGCCAATGACAATGAGTGGAAGCATTCTTGCCCATTTCAGGTCCCACGGAGCGAGGCCGCGTTAGCCTGGTGGCACGACAGGCCGTGGTGGTCCCCGAGGGGGGCACAGGCAGAAATTTCTTCAGAGGGCCCCGTTCTTTCTGGGTTGTGTAGTTGATCTGGCTGGTCTCGGACCTTGGGAGACACGTTTGGTTTGGCATGCCACACGGCGATTAAGCGCTAATCGTCGGCAAAGCGCCACTGCCGGCTGCAAGGCTCTGGGAACCTCCCCCAAATGAGCTGTTCTGGGCAACCTTTTGAGATAGATTCAGGTCAAGCCCGCACGTCTCGTGTCAGCTCTAGCATTTCGTGTACCCCAGGGGAAGCTGAGCATCAGAGGGTAGGGCTCAGGTTGACCAAGACCTGACAGCCGGACGGGGCGCTGGTACTACAACAGACTCCTCGCTGACGAGATGTGTGCCAAGTCGTAGGCGCAGGACAGAGGCAGGGCGGCGGGTTTGACCGACTAGCTAGATTTCCGTATCATCGGTGGTGGGGTACGGCGAAAAGACCAGACGAGCCAGTACCCAGTGTGCAAGCATCACTGAGCGCTGGGCGGGAAGGCAGATGTCTTGACGATGCCGGTCTTGGATATACGAACCCAAGACAGGGAAGCCAAAAAGGCCCACGATCCCTCCCACCTGTCGAGCAGATCCAGGTTCTCCTGCTTGGAGAGATCGGGAACAACTGATGGTCCAGTCAGTCAGCAGGGCTACTACGGCCAGAGAGGGCGGCGTGCGACATACAGAACCCGTTTTGGTGCTCCTTCTCCAGGGCGTCGACCTTCATTTTGAGCAGGTCCTCTCTGGCGCTTGCCGGCCTTCCAGGCCTGCGGGTCTTCTTGACGGCATCGTATTGCTCATCGTACTGATGCACATATCTGAGGGGTGGTCAGAGGAAGTCAGTGCAACAGGAGGGTAAAGCGGGGGGGAGGTGATGTGTGTTTCCAATAGGACTTACTGGCTGATAATGGACTGGATCTTGTCCATGTCGAACGGGTGGTTCTCATTCTCCCTGGCAGCCTTTTGAAAAAAGGTCACCCTCTCGACTGGGAGTACAGATTCAAGGTCAGCGACAGATCTTTATTAGCTCTGAGCTTGCAGCTAGGTGGAGAGAGGTGAAAGGAGGGAGGGGGTGAGGACCTACGCAGTGGCTGATCGTGCTTTTTCCTGGCGGCGGCGAGTTTCTCAAGGCGGTCATCTCTGACCTGAGCCTTATGAAGCCTCTTTGAGTCGCGGGAGAACTCGTGCAGGGCACCAATGGTCCCGTGTCGCTTCTTAGCAATCTGCTTTCTGGTCTTCTCTAGAGATTTGGGCATGATGATGACTGGTTTTGGCCTGGATGCAGTCGGGTTGAGAGTGTAATTTAGTAGCAGTAGCAGCAGTACCAAATAGATGGAAAGGATCACAGAATTATGGCATCCGACTTTTTTTCTTTTTTCCTGTTAGTGCAGCAGCACTTCCTTCCCGTCTTGGGGTGTGGAGCTGACCTGCAGGCATCCAGGGTCTAATGATACCTACCTAGTGCATAGTACTGTAGCACACTTTGGCACTGAAAAGCCAGGCACTTAGTGGTACCTTCCCCCACCCCTCTGACCGCTCAGTGATAAGATCGTTGCTGGGGTAAACTGCAGGGGTGGGGATGGTGCTAGCTGGGATAGGAAGAAGTAAACCTCTGAGATCACGTCGCGGTCTGGGTCTGCTGAAGGTGCCACAGACGCGCCTGGCCTGCCACGCCTGCTGCTGCTGCTGGTGATAGTCCCCCCAAAAGTCCAGGCCCTGCACGTCCCACCCTCTCTGCCCCCCCCCAGCAGCGCAGTTGCTCCGCTGAAATTCCCACTGTTCAACCCTTATGTGTGACTTGGCCTACCGCATTGCACTTCAATTTAGTATCTGGTCTCTTTTTCTTTCCCTCTTTCTCTCTCTCTCTTTCACACACTCTCTCTGTGTATTTGTGTGTGTTTGTGCCTGCCAGCCTGCAACACCAGCTGTCGTCGAGGGCATTCCACTTTGTATGGTAATTGGTAATTGGACAACCTCCCCCCAGATTTGATTTCTCTTTTTTTTTCTTTTTTCTGTTTTCCTTTATCTTTCTTTTCCTTCCCCGTCAATCGCCGCGCTCTTGCACTGTATTGTTGTACTGTACTGCACCGCCCTGCAGTAGCAGCAGCTTGTGCCTGTTAGTTGTTTTTTCCCCCCCAACCGGCACAAGTAAACACGACTTCAACTGCGCGTCCCATGTCACTATAATTCTTCACTCTGCTCGCCGCACCTTGTGTTCTGCGCACTTGCTACAGACCAGTCAACGCATATCAATTCTGTCATCTCGCGTGGTACTGCATCTCATCGCATTGCATCGCATCTTGACACACCGCGCATGGCCTACTCCTTGTTCTCCTGGAGCAAACTGGTCCCAACGTCAACAATTTGACGGCACGAGGAGCTGGTCGCCCGTGGCTCTCTCTAGCTTCTACAAGAGCGTTGGCTCGCCCGTTAGAGACAATGGGTATTCAAGGTAAGAGGGAGTTCTTCGTTTCTCTCCATCCATCCATCCCTACGCCTGCTATGCGGTCGGACCCTTCTATTGACACCGGTCTCAGGGCTCCTCCCTCTGCTCAAATCGATTCAGAGACCAACCGAGCTCAAAAAGTTCTCTGGAGAGGTCTTGGGCGTCGACGCGTATGGATGGCTGCACAGAGGTGCTGTTGGTTGTGCCATCGACCTCGCCCAGGGCAAGCCTACCCGAAAGTAAGTAGCACCCAGTCTGTGGTGCCACCGTTGGCCCCTCTCTTGTCGTGTCTGACCTGATGCATCAGGTATGTCGACTTTGCAATGCACCGCGTCCGTATGGTCAAGCACTTCGGCGTGACTCCATACTTGGTCTTTGACGGCGATTTCCTGCCCAGCAAGGCCCACACCGAATCGTCCCGATCCAAACGCCGTGAGGACAGCAGAAAAGCCGGCCTCGCGCTTCTCAACGCGGGCAAGCCCGCTCAGGCCCACCTCGAGCTCCAGAAGGCCATCGATGTCACTCCGGAGATGGCGAGGCACCTGATCGAGGAGCTCAAGAGGGAGGGAGTCCCCTACGTTGTCGCCCCCTACGAGGCCGACGCCCAGCTTGTCTACCTCGAGCGCCAAGGTCTCATCAATGGCATCATCTCCGAGGACTCAGACCTGCTGGTCTTTGGTGCCAAGCGCCTGCTGACCAAGATGGATCAGCATGGCCAATGCGTCGAGATCAGCCGGAGGGACTTCTGTGCCGTGCGTGAGATCTCGCTGACCGGCTGGACAGACGATCAGTTCCGGCAGATGGCAATCTTCAGTGGCTGCGACTACCTGGAGAGCGTGGGCAACATGGGTCTGAAGACGGCGTACCGGATGATGCGCAAGTACAAGACGCCAGAGCGTGTGATCCGCATGCTCCAGTTCGACGGCAAGTTTCGCGTCTCGGAGAACTACCTGGCCCAGTACAAGCAGGCCGAGTTGACCTTCCTCTACCAACGCGTGTTCTGCCCTAGGAAACAGCAGCTTGTTCTCCTGACCGAGCCCCATGCCGCCTCGCCTCTAGACATCGAGGAGATGCCCTACATTGGAGCTCGTGTAGATGCCGAGACTGCCAAGGCTGTCGCCGACGGCGACGTCAACCCCATCACAAAGCAGCCCATTGTAGTGGCGCCCTTGCCAGACAAGAGGCGGACAGAGGGTCCCGCGGCGGGGCGAACAGCGGCAGTCGCGGCGCCGGGACAAGGCAGAGCGCCACCCGAGAAGCCGATCGACTCCTATTTCAACGGCCACAGGCGGATCCCCATGGGAGAGATGGACCGGAACTGTTTTTCCGTCGATCCTCAAAGGGTGACTGCCCTCACGCAGAACGGACTGACTCCCCGCGTGTTTCCCCTACCACGGCCGTACGTTGATGATGGCAACATTTCTGCCGCGCGGCGGCCATATACGGACTCGGCAATACATCGGCGCCGGACGGAACCAATCTCTCGAGCACACTCGGACCCGGACCCATCCCTTCGATCTTCTGCAAGCCGAAGACGGACGACTGGTCTCACGAGGCGCGTTTCAGATATCGAAGCCAGACCACCCAAGAAACCTCGGCTATGCGCAGATGATTCGACGAGCGAGACGACCGAGAAACAGGCCGAGAGGAGCAAGTTCTTCTTCCCCCAAGATGGAGAGGCCATGCGGCCCTATGATGGTGAGCACCTGATGTCGGATGACTCCATCGAAGAGGCCCTGGCCGACCTACCCGACATAGGCGACCAGTGGAAGGGATCGACGAGGGTTTCCGGAACACGGCAGACACTGCAGATCTTCCAGGACGAGACTTCAACCAAGCAGACGACCACGACGCCACTTTCAGAGCCGAAACGTAAGGATGACGAGACTATCAAAGGAAGGCCAGCCCGGGGCCAAGAGGAGTATGGCGCCGCGGGAGGAGAGCCCAGGAGCCAGGCGGGTGATGTCGAGGTCAACCCAGGCCGCAAGTCGTTGCGCGGTTCGCTCCAGGAATTCTCTTATACGCCAAGCATGTCCAGGCGTGCGGGTGGAGTGCGCATCGTGCATGGACTGCCGACTCCAGATTCCAGCGGCCAGCAAGCGAAGACGAGATCGCTTCCTCCCACACCCACACAAACTCCCTTCCAGACTCCGCTGCAGCGAATAGGAGCAGCGGCTCTACAGCGAAGCAGGGCTGGCTCTTCGCCGTCGGTCCAGTCCAGATCTTCTTCCTCGCTGAAGGCCACCCAGAAACGAGCGAGTCTGGCAGAATCACTTGAGAATTTCCCAATTAACCCATCCTTTGTCCCTCTGCCCAAGGTCGACCTGAAGGAGGTTGAAGCTCTGAATACGGCTGGTGGTGTCGGCAGCGAGGACCAGATGTTCCCCGGTAGCGATGAGGAGAATGAGCCTCCCGCAACAACGGCAGGGATAACAAAACAGGGCAGAGCCAGGCGCCTGGATCTGTCGAAATTTGTGTGCGGCTGAAGTGGCACCGAGATGAATGGTTGATGGGAGTTTCACTTGAAGTCCTGTCTAGTATAGACTCATATATCTGATGGGGAAACACACATGAGAGACTGGAGGAGACGAGGGGCTTCCACAACAACGGGACATCCTTGAGAACCTGAAAGGTGAGCCTCGGGAGAGAGAGAAGAGGGGAGGGCAAGAAGACTATTGAGAATCGGTCTGTCTACTTTTTTCTTTTCCCTTTTTAAAGTAGGCATAGCATAGCGTACGGCGTTATTCGTTAGGTTGACTGCGACGCCGAGTATATGGCAAATGTTGTTTGTCCAGGTCTTTGGCAAAGACAAATTACATAGTAGAATCGCAGGATGACAGTGGGTATGCTGTATAAACACAACAAGAAGGGGAGAGAGACAACCAGTGACCTTTTATTTTTACGAGGAAGATGAATATTGAGAAAGCTGTTCTTCACCGGCTCCAGTACTGCACGCCCGGAATAATTTGCTACCTGGATATGGACGGTAGAGAAAGAAGACGAAGAAGGGCGAAGCAATTTCGTTTGGTTTTATTTATTGAATATGGTATTTTTCCCACTGGTCGGCAGGAGAAGGGGAAAGGAAGGAGAAGCATGGTGAGCAATAAGGCCTTAGAGAGAGAGAGAGAGAGAGAGAGAGAGAGAGAGAGAGAGAGAGAGAGAGAGAGAGAAGAAGGGGGGGGGGGCGGTCGGGATATATTATAGCTTCACACACCCCCGGCCCCCGGAAGATTAAAATTTTCCAAATTTATCTGGGGCGC